>JAYKAV010003154.1:2762240-3034856 GCA_035582835.1 Phoebastria nigripes
CCTTCCCCTTCGCCTTCCCCTTCGCCTTCCCCTTCGCCTTCCCTTCCCTTCCCTTCCCTTCCCTTCCAAGTAAAGCAAATATTCTCTTTCCCTTGCAAGTAAAGCAAGTATTTTTTTTTTCCAGTTTTGTGCACTGTGCAGCCCTATTAAACTGTCGTCTGGCTTATTTAAAGAAGGTCACATAGCAAGTCCATATCACTCCAGTTATTGTCAGCTGTCTTAGGAAACGATTGGCAAGTGTAATGGGATATAAAGCAAAACCATGGTGGTCCTGCTGCTTCATTTTCTTCATCATCCCCGTTCTGGTGGTGTTATTTTTCCACCTGGTTGGGTTTGGGGTTTTTTTTTGGGGGGGGGGTGAGGGGGGGAGTTGTACGTGTGTTTATGGACGAATTTCATCTTTTCCTTCAGTTTTCTATGGGTTTTAAATAAAACCCCACTTCTCCAGTTAATCTGTAGAGCTAGCGTTGCTTGCATTTCTTCAATAAAAATTCTGATCTGGGGTTATACATGCAACAGTTCTGTGGTCATGGCTTTTAGTGTGAGCAGAACTCACCTAGATAACCCAAAGTTAATTTTCCTGAGGAATTAATTCTGAAGTTAATGGTGTTACTCGTTTGAGTAAATGCTGCTCCCTCCAGGTGCCAGCACCGGCAGGTCCTGGTACTGCAGCTCTGAGGAAAGCCACCCCGAGATCGCTGACAAATCACTTGCACATCGTTTTAGTGACCCTATTTGAGCACTATCAGTTAAATCCACCTCCTCACATCTACCTCTTCCTTCTCTTTGTTCCCAAGTCTATTTCTTGCTGTCAAGGAACCTGAAGACTTGGAAGTAGGGCCTGAATCATCAGAAAATGGCACGTACTGTGTTACTGTCCTTCTCCAGCGTGAGGCTGAATGACTCTGTGGTTTCCTATATAAAAAGTGTCTTTTGTGAGATTGTCTCTTTGTTTAAACAAAAAGAGAGAGAGGGAGAGAATGAAATATACTATGGAATACTCAAGCAGATGCTTGGCATTATATTAACACATGTATTATGGTGTATCATGTAATGGTACACTGTGGGGAATAGTAATGAATAGTTTGGAGCACAATAATGTGCATTGTTGATGTTTGTTAAAATAAAGATATTCAATTTATAATAAAAGGGATTAAAAGCTTAATTCATGACTATGTTAATATTTGTCTGCAAGTACACAGATAAATGGTAACGTACCTTATCACATTAAACACCTGCACGTACAAGTTCCTCTGCTGAGATCTCCATGGGATTGTATGTTTTACAGAGCTTAAACTTTCATTTCCCAAAATAATGATATCATTCATTTACAGATATAGATAGGCTCTTCTTACTCAAACTCTATCCTGAAATGAGAATTGTTACTTCAACTACAAAAATGTGGGATTAATTACCACAGTGATTGCCTGCTGCATCATCTGATGGTATTTGTATTTAGAATTTATATATTTTGCAACAATCTGATTGCCTGACAGAAGTGAATTAAGACTTTCTGAAATACACTGCTGTTAAAGGTAAATGATACCTCCAACTCGGATGTGATGAGCCAGACGGTGGTGGCAAACAGATCTCATCTCAACACAGATCTCCCAGTGTCTTCCCCATATTTCCCACATGCCATCCCCTGTGAACAACAGAAAAGAATGTGCATTTGTGAAGAAAATGCATAATTAAGGAGGGTGATTGATGTCTGAACTATTTCATTGTTTAGCTCTGCTGTGCAAGTGTTTACAGGCATACTGGATGGCTGTGCAGCCTCGGTGTGTGTACTTGGAAGCATCCAAAGGACAAAATGT
Source organism: Phoebastria nigripes (assembly GCA_035582835.1). Lineage (NCBI taxonomy): Eukaryota > Metazoa > Chordata > Aves > Procellariiformes > Diomedeidae > Phoebastria > Phoebastria nigripes. The sequence goes on from JAYKAV010003154.1 coordinate 2,764,058, forward strand.
CAGCAGAAGCACCCACCATATTCCCCTCCGTGAAAAACATCATCCGAAATAAAATGGTGATAATTCAGACTCTTTTTGCTTGCCAGCTTTGCTAAAAGTAGGATCAGAAAAGGAAAACAGTGCTGTGAAAACCAGACTAAAAGTGACACAGAACTGTCCTGAGCAAAGTCACCAAATTGGGCCCTTGGAAGGATTTGGCTGCATGAAGACTGTTCAAAGAAATCCTGTGGACACCAAACAGGGACATCTTTCTGGAGTGGGCAAAATAATTCTGGAAAAGAGAAGAGGTAGCCGGAGATCAAACATGGCTGAATCTTTCCAGGTAAATGCAGTGTGGAAGTCTGAGAGAGAACCCATTTCAAAATGGTATTTCAGGACAATATATTTATTTTTCTTAAATAGAAGATTTCCTCTTGTTCTTTAGATGAAACCAGTACATCATGTAAGCACCAAACACAATTGTAGCTGTTAATGAAATAAACATTTTATTCAAAGCTTTGGTGTGAAAGACATTTTCCAGGAGCTCCCGGGTTTACGGCTGTATCACATAGTCAAAATTTCCTGTCTAACACAAACACAGCAAACCTGCTTAAAACTCTTGACTTTGCCACCTTGTCCTCTGCTCAGGTAGGTCTCACRGACAATATATGGCTTCTAATCCTCTCTTCAGTGTCTCATGTTGGTGCTACAGAACCACGTTCTCCCTCCCACCCTCTTCTTCCCCACACATGCTTTTTTGAACTTGTCCTGCCAGGCATACTATTTAACACATTTTCTATTGACTAACAGTTTAACAGCAAAGTACAGTCTATTAACCAACTGTCCCTTTTAGTACCTCATTTGCTTTTTATTCTGCAACTATATTCTCAAATAAAAGGAAGATTTTGTGTTTTAAAGTTTATTTTTAGCATACAGTTTGATCGTTTGGTGCTGCAGCACAATGGAGAGATTATGACCCTCTTGGCTGTGTCAGGTGCAGTTGTGTAGTATATGGCTACAGATCTGTAGTCTATGTTGTGCAGTGAAAATTAAGCCTCTCTGAGCATGTGTCTSTGTGTGTGTGTATGCGGCTTGTGTGAAGGAATGACCAYCTTATGAAACAGGAGAATCAGGGAGTCTATCGTTTGAACGTCRTCCTGTGCCTTCTGAAGTAGCTGTTCATTAAACATTTCTGGGCAATGCATTGGATGTGTGTAAATGCATGCATTGAGAGACATTTTGCATACCCAAGGGTGTGAGACACCCACCTTGGGCTGGCAGATGCCAGCTGGACCCRGTGGGAGGCTAGGAGCGAGAAATCTGAGGGTTTAGAGTGGTGCCAGTCACGTGTATTCCAGCAACTGCCTCTCACCATTGGTATCCACCCATTAAACAGAGGAATTAAAGAGTAATTTAATTTAATTAAACCTGCATTCTTGTGAGTAGTGCAACTACCAAAGCTCATTTTTCTACAGATTTGTGTCCCCTGCCTTTCCCCCGCAGGCCACAGCGGTGGTCCTCCCCATCCTCCCCATCCTCCCTCTCTCCTGACTCAGTGGTGGGTTAGTAAGGCATCTCCCACTGCTGATACCCAGGCCTTGGAACTTGTGGGGACTTTCTGTGTGTCAGATTTGAAAGTTGGTTGACATTTTCCAGAGGGTTAGAAGTGGCTGGAGAGGACAAGCAGGCACAGCAGCAGTACAGCCACACAAGCAGGAAAGACAAAATCTACGGGCTAACCTGGTCCAGCACGTCCCCCTGTCCTGGCTAGTCATAATTCTTCATGTCTTTATTTTTTAACTGTCTCACAGAACAGAATATTTTCATGTACTGTAAGAAGAAATGTTCTTGTTAGGCCTCCTTTTTGTATCTTAGATGCATTTCAGCAAAACATAAGCTTTAATCTTTTACATTCCCTCTCCAGTTCATGTTCTTCTGAATGTTCATTCTTCTGGCTGTACCTACTTATTAGAGACCTGCTCCCGACACCATTCTCAGTGGGGCGATGCATTTGGGATCCTGGGTAAGCCAGAAACTTGCTAACAATAACTAAGAAGCAAGCGACATTAATAAACCTAAATTAAGCTCTGAGTCTTGCTACTGGTAACTCTGTTTTTCACAGACTTGGATCTATTTGTAAATCCAAACTTTAAAAAGCGCCCATCACCCGAGAACTAATATACTGTAAAAAGACTGAAATCTGTTATTTCAGCAGCGGCTCTTTAGACGAAGTGACAAGCCCCTCACATTTCCCTGCACAGAGCAGCTGACACGAGGCTGACTGCGGGCTGGGAAGTTGGGGCAAGGTTTGCTCTGAGCACTTTTAGAGGAGCTACCTACCTCAGAGCTGGCCGGCCGAGAGGCGYGACAACGCAAAACCGGCAGGGTGCTGAGACGCTGGGTCACCCTCACGAAAAAGAGAGGTGTATTCCGGCTTCCTCTGGCCCCCGCAGGGGCTTGGCTGCCGTCACCTCCCTCCAAGGGGTTCTCACCACCAGCAAAGCAGTAGAGAAATGTTTCGTGTCACACAGTAATTTGGGATGATAAAACAAAATCACCTAGAGACAATACCGTGGCAAGACAAGATTTTCCCTAAACTATGACCCCGAAAGTTATGAACGCTATGAAGAACCTCTGATCTGCTTGCTCCTGCATGCATGCTCCAAGCATGCAGATACACTATTAATACAAAAGTCTTTTGTCTAACTAGGGAAACGTTACTGAAAACACTTGATTTTAAAAACATGAGTACCTATCTCTGTTTCTCATGTATTCGGGAGGTGAGACTAATAAAAATACCTTTGTTACATAATAAATGCCCCTACTAATGTACAGATATGTTAAATAAAAGTTGATGATTTTCCCAATAGTTATATTTTCATAAGTAAACCTTTCTTCACACAACTGTTTGGCAGAAATAAAGCTGTGCACATTTATTTTAATTTTTAGTTCCATTTCTCTTGTCTTTTAAAAATATATATTTTACCAAATTCTAATTCAAAATCTTTGAGTAGAATGTCTTTTATTTATATGTGATAAATTGGGGGAATGAAACCGGAGACATTTTCAATTCATGTTCTTCTATTAAAAAATTATATATGTTTCTGAGTGACATCATTAAAAAAACTCTTCAAAAACTCCTTATTCACACTAGTATTTTAGATCTTTCTCTGATTGTATATTTTTAAAGATAACTACTGTATGTTTGGAGGAAGATCAGTTTCTTTTTTTTCCCCCTCTTATTTCTGCAGAATGACTTTCTTTTTAAACACTGGGACTTTTGTTATGTTAATCAGTCAGGGAACATTTCCAATTCAATTTTACATGAGCGCTGGTCAGCTAGAGTTTCCTTTGTTTGATGTCCCTTGAGCCTTCCCTTGTCTTTTAAACTGTAATTTAGTTGGAGCTGCTGTCAATTTACTCCGTCCATTACATTTACAGTGATATTCCAGACATTGTCTTCTATTCAGTCCTAGAGAAGTTCCTCAACCTAAACAAAATGTGCAGGGAAAAATCCTATAGAAATCGGAAGTACAAGCACAGAACTCCAGTTCGCCTATGTGCAATGCATGCATACAAATAAAATTGTTACTACCTACCAAGATTATTGTTATTTTGTTTTTAATCTAACAGATCCTTACACTCAAGATAGCTACCCAATGGTAATTAATTAGGATTTTCAATGAAGTGGACATGTCCCATACAACTGGGCAGCCAGCTTGCTCTCTGCTCTGCCATGCCTTTGTAGTAATGAGATTTTAAACTCTGCTACTTTTTAACTCCACAGAACAGCCCTTAACATTAAGAGGTGGATTTTTTTATCACAATTACCAGCTGTCATGGAGTTCAACAAATAGAGCAATTTTCTTGCCCTTAGTCCGTATCAGCAAGTTCCTAAAGCTTCAGTGCGCCAGGTGGGAAATTGTTGCTTTGAGCAGTGGGACAAGAAGGGACAAAGCCCCAGAAAGAGGGGGTTAGAGCCGATTTTAACCCTTGAGCTGCCTTGACTGAGGATGATGCCAATGTCTGTGGCAGCAGAAGGAGAAAGCATTGCCTACACAAGCTTCCGCGTGTGCCTCTGAAAGCTGTTACCTAGGACTGGAGAGCTTAAAGGTAAAATACTGAAATATCATGCCCTTTCCTGTATCTCCCAAAAAGAGAACGAAACAGATGCGGTTAAATAACAAATGACAGAGAGTAAAACTTCCAGCCCATGGTAGTGGTCTTGGCAGTGCGGCAGTGCCAGCTGGCCATGCTGTGCTACTTCTCTTTACCATGAAAGCCAGCAAAGAAGTTTCTGTTCATTACACTGGAAGCAAGATCTTGGCCCGTGATACCAAAGTTGTTCCCAAGTGCTAAATCTCATCCGAGAAATGAGGCATTCTTTTCACATTGCAGTTGCCTTAGTTGCCACAGGAATGGTGTACATGTCCATGTACAGGGAAATGTGGCAAAAGCCCACCTGAATGGTGCTTTCACTGTTGATAGACATTTCATGACATGAGAAGGTTTGTGGAGCCCTGGTATAACGTCAGACAGCTTCTGGCACATGTCTTTTGATTCGTTCTCCTTTTACGTGGAGCCAGGACAGAGATATCTTTAGCCCCTTGTTGGTGCCTTCACCAGATCTCAGTAAATCTATGGATCTAGAAAGGGAAGAAAAGGGAGTAAGGACTTTGGGAAGCTTGAGAGAAATAGAAGCAGGTGGAAGTGTGGCGTACATATCCCTCTGTGGCTCTACAGGCATTACGAAGAAGCCGAATTGTCTTTTCTACAAAGCTCCCCAGCCTGCCTGGGGTAGCTCTTGGAGCACCCTGCTGTGCTAGCGTTGGGCTCCCAGGCCTTGGGTGGTGGGCAGGTACTGTATTGGCAGCTGGATACTTTGGGGCAGATTCCCAAGAGCCCTGAGGCCTGGGGTACGTGTTGTAGCAGGGGCCAAACCCCACTACTCCTCTGGCAGAGTGCTCCGGGAAGCTCTGCAATGGCATCACCTAGGGGTTTCTGTCCTTCTGAGTCCAGTCCATTTGGGGGATGATCAGTCCATCCCCAAAAGGCTAGGGGTCCACATTGACTAAGAACAGGAGTCTCCTGTTTCAAACAAAAGCAGTCTGGCCTGATCCTGCAATGCCTGGTCAGCTGCAATTCCTCCGATGTTGAGTTTGGTTCTAAAGATACAGTAGACTTGGCTCCTTCATGTCCAGAACAGGCTGGAGGTTGCATTTATCCATATAAGCTCCAGAACAAAAAGAGTTGAGGCAGGTTCAGAAATGGCTCAATGTTTCGGGATATTCTGTTCAGAATCTTTGCTCTTCCCAGTTGGTTTTATACTTACATCTATAGCCAGCTTTTCCCTTGAGGACAGGCTTTGGTAATGTCTCTAGGACAGCCAAATAATGAAGCTGTCAATTTATTCATTTGCCACTAGTGTGAAGCTTAAAAATAGGAAGTGGTCAATAGCTAATGACAGAATGCAGGGAAGAGCAGGAGCTGCCTGCCCTCTGCCAACAAGCTTGACAAGGTTACTGTTCTGGCAGTACGCAGACACTTGTACAGCCCTAACCTTCGTCAGCATTGCTTGTTGTAATTATCATGGGTCTTTCCCGGCGTTTACCTTCCATCACTCACTCAGCACAAACAATTCTTAGATTGTTTTTCCATTATAAATTGTATTTGGTACCCAGATTTTAAAAGGGCTGAGTTACGGATTTCTTTTTCTGCCCAGTTGGGTTGGTTTTGTTTTTCCTTTTAATTATGACGGGAGATGGTCTGTGTGCTTGGTTTAATTGCATTCAGTCTCACCGACTGATACACTGATGTTCTGTACACAGTGCATATTTGAGCCACGTGTATGGATTTGCGTTTGTTCTATGTACAATCAATTAACCTTGTTTTAAAAGCCACTGCAAAAGGAGAGATCCGTTTCTGTAGACTGTGATTTGCTACGTAGGACAGCTAATGTATCGCAATGCAGAAGCTGAGCAGTGGGTCTCAGCCGAGATGAACTGGGAGGTTCCCAGCAGCCACAGTCCTGGCTGCAGGGAGTCTGCAAGCTCAGGCAATTCATCCACTCCTCGGTGTGACTGGGCTGGCTTCTGCAACCAGGAGAGCCAAAAGCATAACCAAGCCTAACCTTGGTTAATGGGAATTTTGTGATTGACTTCGGCTGAGCCAGGGTTTAGCAGTTATTTTTAAGGGAAGCTCGGATCCTGAAGGTGTCTGATACTTACTGTTTGAGGCCGGCTTTGGTTATTGCCTGTGCTTAACGTATCCTTGAAAATTGTTTATTTGCTGATGGCTGTGTTAAACAATAGAGGCTAGTTACTTACAGGGAACAGTTACTTATGTGTGGAAAGTAATTGGTTCCACACCAAAGAAATTATTTATTTCTATTCCACCATTTATCTGGGCTGTAAAGTATAGTAATTATTTTATTCCCTTACAGCATAGTTTGTGATATAAATACATGTTGGATATATGTGTTTTTTAATGAAAGGATTTAAATGTATTTTGTCTGCTGCTAACAAAAACATCAAGAAAGTTTTTTTTTTATCTTTCAAAGCTGACAGTACCAGCAAAATTTATGTAGCAAGGAAAAGACTGCTACAAAATGCCTAACTGTAACAAGAAGAATTACAATTTAACCAGCTTATGGTTATATCTTAATTAATATTGATTTTTAAGCTAGGTGAACAGAGAAATATTATGCAAATATATAAATATGTAAATATGTTGCTTGTGTACCAAACTTTAAATAAGGGGAAAGGACATGCCACAAGGGCCTTAAGTGTTGTTTACTATGTAACATGGCTGTAAAGAAAGTTGTGTGAATTATGGGTTATATTGATTGGGTGGCCTATTTAAAAAAATCAGGGGAAAGAAGTCAGGTTTTAGGTTAGTAGAGAAGGAAAATCTGTTGACTTTCTGGAGGAAGAGGTGAAACAAAAGTTTTAGTGCACCTTGCTGATTTTGGCAGGATGTCTTTTTTTCCCTTTTTAAAAACAATTCAAGTTAGATTTCAGAATGAAGATTGTTTAAAAAAAATCTGTTGAGATGAATTTTCCCTCCATTGTTACRTTTGAAGTCGTTTGCTGAATTTGACCCAAACTGGTGACGAAGACTCTGTTCCAGCTCAGCTCTCTTTGTAACTAACTCAACGAGCTTCTGCCACAGCTCCGTACCAGACTTCCCTGGTCACCCACCAGGATCATAAGCTGGGAAGAGGCAGCTACGGCAGTACCAGAGAAGTAGGGGACAGGCTGTGATATAGGACGGTGATCAAGCTGCTCCTGGTAAATGCTACACTTGCCACTGATGGCTGCTCACRGAGACTAATCACTGACTTTGCCCTTGTGTTCCTCTTGTCCTCTTCTACAGCTGCTTCTTTATCCTGCCAACAGTCCTTTCTTTATCATTTGTATAATTAACATATTTTAATTAGGGTTATTTCTCTCTCCTTCTAGCCTTGCTGAGGTGATATTTTCCCAATATTGCTTTTTCTATCATTCCTTCTAGCCTTCATCTCAGTACTCCTGTCATTGCCAGCAATGAAGCAAAGCTGGATTTAACTGCAGTGATGTGTCTAGGTGCATCCCAGAGTCCTGGTCCCTTAAGCATATAGAGATAGTCTGGATAGCATACGAGTATACTGGACAGTCTGCCCCCTGACTATGTGCCAGACTTGTATTTGGTGGAGACCACAGTGTTGGGAGAGAAGGGAAAATTTGTATTTATCAATCAGGGGATCATAGCATAAAACAGCGTTGAGATGCATTTAGGCCCATAAACTCTTGCATCCCTCAATTCATATTTAAGGACAGCCATCCAGACTCGTTCAGGACATCCTTGGATGTGTTATGACAGTTGTTTTGGTGTCAAATGTTTGGTTTTCAAAAAATGAAAACATTCTGGAAATCATCTGTTTCTTATCGTGAGTACATGGGACTTTTTAGTCTCACTGTGACTGAATTAAAACAGGAGTCCTTCCTGTATGATTTTCTGTCACTTGACAAGAGTTTGGAAAACCTGGCGCAGTTCAGAAAATAAAGAAGTTCCTGTTCAACAGACCAACCAAAACATACTAAACAGCTGAATTTCTACCTAGTGCACATCTAAATGTATTCTCCATCAGAAAATAGCAATTATTGAATACATCATGTACAATGACATCAGGGAGCAAAATGTTCCTCATGCTGCCCAATGGACCATGCTGGAACACCTGTTTCATATCATGAAACCATTTATAATTACTACCAAAGAAGTGAGAGCTGAAATGGCATCATTAAATCTAATTCCGCCACTCATGTCTTTGTTGAAAATAATCCCTAAGGGGGAGGGGGGAGAAATGAAATAAAACATATTAAAAACACATTCACTCATTTTCCAGTGCGTAAAATCTTTGAGCCATAGAAACAAGCAAATATTGATACTACACGTAGTCTTAGAGCTGATAGTTACTTCCATGACTCTACAATGACAAATAGTCATTAAACACCCTTTTTTTCCCCCTGGAAGATGATGAGACAGTGGTACTTTCAAACAACTTCACATTGTTCTAGAACCTTGGGCTCTACCCCTTGTAAAAAGCAGGTCTTTTGCTTTTTTAATTGTTTCTATGTCAGTAAGTAGTTTTAAAGCAGTAAGCCTCTTTTGTGCTCTTTTATATTCTTTTGTGCTCTAGGGTACTTAAATGGCCCTTATAGTAAATATCCRCCTTTGCCTATAACTAGATGGGGTTTGTGCCTCAGGCTCTCATGCAGCAGCCCGGCCAAGGGAAGCCACGTACTCTGGAAATCCATGCTTTGCTATTGCATTTCATAAAATTTTGGCTTGAGTGCAAACACCACTGGAAATTCAATATTAGGAAAAAAAAAGAAAGTGGCATAAGTGGCTCTGGGGCAGCTGGAGGTAGCAATGAAGTAGGGGCAGATGTGCAGCCCTGTGGAGCCATCTGGTACCTCTGCCCACATTAAAATAGCAAGGTATGGTCTGAGACGCTTTGTTTGAACACAAGGCCTGGTACAACTGCACTGGATGTACAGAAGTTATTTTTGCTTATGGTACATCATCCTCTTATCTCTAGTTCAGAAAGAACTAACTTCCCACTGACTGCAAAATATACTTCAAAGTACCTACCCTGATTATTTGAAGCTGTCCATGGGAATTGCCTAGAGTGGGCTATTCCTCCAGCCATTATCCCAAGACATCCTACTCTCAATACATTTTAAGTGGGCAGAAGGAGGATGCTTAGAGTACAGGCCACATTTTCATGAGTTGGGACCGTGGTACTTCTCTCCCAAACAGTAACAAACATCTCACCACTTCTATCACTGACTGGCAAACTCACTGCTTTCAATGGATTTTGATCCTMTTACTTCTCTGAAGAAGGGAATGTACAGATTATGACATTCCTGTATGTTGAAGAAGTGCTGAAATACTGTAACAGTAAAACCATGCATTGTACCTTGACGGGTATCAGTTTGGCTAAATAACAGATTGGAAGAAGGAGATGATGCACAGCTATAAAAGGGGTGAATTTGACATGACTGGAAGAAGGGAGTCAGCAGAAAGTTTCCAAATAGGTGATGGCATCACAGTTGCAGGCTAAACCCACTGTTCTAGCAAATGCCAGGAAAGCTAGGAAAGAAAGATTATTAAAGCTCAGTGAGAGACTTGGAAGAGAGCTCTAGAGTGGTGTCCATGACTGAGTTTTTGAATCTAAAATGACATGGGAAACAGAAGACAAGTGGGTGAGTCCAAAATGAAGACCTTCCACGTGGCAGAAAGGCTAGTGATACTATGGAGAGAAATGAGGTTTGAGAGGATTTTGAGGGATAGTTTTGGAGTTAATTTGTTTATTTTGTGCAGTATTTACTGTTTACACTGTTTTATGAGTTTCTGGTTCATCTTTGTGTGGTTTTCAGTGGTAGAAACCTTGTTCTGATACTGTGCTGACTGTAGCCTACATGCTGAGGTAACTAGGACTGTTTGCTGATAACTACAATTTGCCTCCTAAATTCTTCACTGAATCCTAAAAGGACTAGTTGAAACTCTTTCCAATTCCGCTGTTTAACTGAGAAACAATTATTGTCACCAATAGCAAAGGTCATGTATGCAACTGCTAGCTATTTTCTTGCTAGGGCAGGTGGTCACCAGTTTTCCTTCCCTTAGAGCCAGTCCTGCTATGGTGAAACAGAGGGGGAAAAAGTGACGAGCCTTACTACCACCAAGGAAAGCACATTAAGAGCTAGATTTTCTCTTGTCACTGTCCTTCTGTAGTCTTCTAAAGCTCCACTGCTGGCTCGGCTAGCTTGTGGCAGTGCACGGTCCCATTACCATCAGAGCAGTACAGGGGCAGGTACAGACAGCCACATGCTGGTGTACGCAAACAAATTCCAGGTTCAAAGTCATGCAGACATTTTAGTAGCTTTGCCTGGACCGGCATGGCTGTGCTGCCTCTGGACTGGTGTGTGATCTTGTCTTGCTGGCACAGAGGAGTCGCATTTTAGTTTGGCTCTGGAGTGTACGTTTGAAACCATCACCCTTGGACTCCATGTAATGCACTGTGGTTCCCATTGCAGAGCAGTCTCCTAGCATGTGAATTTGATTCTTTTTGGATGAAATTAAACTGGAAGATGCATTCTGGGAGGTCACCTAATGCACTCTGACCACTAATAGGCATGTTGCCTCTGGGAACAGAGTAGAGTCAGTCTGAAATAAAACCACCTGAAGAGTGCAAACTTCAGGTCCCCTGCATCAGCTGCTTCCCCTTACAAATCTTCACCCACTGGGTTGCTACTTGCTAAATAATCACAGCTTTTATATATATATATACACACACACACATATATACACACACACACATATATATATGATCAGCACGGCAAGGGGCAACACATGGGTTACTTCTGTAAAGGTGTCGCTCTCACAGTTTATTTAGTAAAGTACTACCGTGGCTACACCAACACTGTTACAGTTCAGCTGCCTATTGTGTTTTTTATAGCTGTATGTGGTACACAATAGATGAGCATTTTATGGTTATATGCATGTTTGTATATGTATACATACATACACAAACCTACTGTTTGGATGGTTTATAACATAAGGTAATGTACTAGATTTTTAATCAGAGCATCCCTTTGTCATAATGTAAAACTAATTGTGTTGTTGTGTGCTGGAGGTCAAAGTTGTTATAATAAAACATCCATCCTGGAGCTTTTTAGAGGAACCTGTTTAAAAAGGTTAAAGTGGGTAATTATCACAATCCTAATTTACAACTACTTGGCAATAAGAGTTGCTTTTCAATGAACCATTTATTCATGATCTGCTGCTTCACACTGCAGGATTCTTCTTGACTAGGTTAGAAAATGTAATTAATAAATGATAGGATTATTTATGGTTCACGGTGCCAGATTGGGAAATACAATGATATACAGAATGAGCTAAAAATTATTCTTACAAGCAGCATCTTGGTTTTTAATCCATGGATTGGATTGTCACATTACTTGATATGGTGTGGTGAACTCCTGATGGTATTCATAGGACTTTATTTTGTTTGTCATCCTAGCTCCTCTGTGTGCCAATAAAAATGGACATGCTCCTTTGAGAACAGAGTTAATGAACGCTGACATGTTAATCTTTCTCCAGTTGAGGTAGGGTGGCATTTGTGTTTGTGCTTAGTTTGACTGTATTAGTGATTATCTCAAGCCCCCCTGGAAGATGGTTATATTTCATAAACATAAAGTGATCCTCTTCAAGAATTTATTCTAGTAATACTAGTTAAGGAAACATGCCTGCTAAATACAGACAGGCTTTCTCAATTTCAACTTATACAAAATATGCTAAAATAGGATGATGTCAGCTCTAATGAGCTGCCTCGTCATGTGTGACTGAAGTTGAAATTTTGCTATGACCTTCAAAACCTGTAGGATCCAGGCCTAAGAGGAAAAGCATCCTGAGTGATAATATTTTATACTATTATTAATTATTGCTTGGATAAGAAGTTTTCACAAGGAGAAAAATATTTTATGCACTAATTTCTACACAGTCCTATAGAAAATCCCTGATGGATATTTCTCAACCTCTCTGGGCAACCTCTTCCAGTACAAATTTAATACAGATTTAATTGTTGTAACAACATTTACTTTTAAGTATGGATAAACTTATTCTTTTCTCTGTGTGCATTTGCATACAGATGCATATGTAAAATAATATGGGGATTTGATTTTTGTTCTTAGACTGAGATTAATTTATTGCAACATTACTGGGCTATAGTTCCAAACACTAACTTAGGCTCAGGAATTGTTTCCCTGTTGGAAGCAATGGTGCCTGCATTCACTCCTAAGTTTCCTCTGATTTTGTTTTAGAYTAAATGTACAATTTGAAATGCAAAATGGGTGCTTGAATTTATGCACCTATATATTAGAAAATGTCAAAAAGGTTGCAAAGGTTTCAAAAATGAAGGTGAAATAATGAAACTTGATGAAATGGAGAAAATATCTTGCTTTTTTTCTTTAAGCCCTGAAAATTTTGCAAAATGGAAACACAGGATGCTTTGTTCAGTTTCCTCAAGAGGTTATTCCTCTTTACTACTGTCTTTTTTATGTACCAAACATACAGATGAATGGGTAAAAGGGCTCTAACATTTGCAAATACTGGTCTTGGAGTCTGCAGGCTATTTGAACTTTGTCATGGCACGTTCTCCTTTATCGCAAGGTTCTTGCATTTTTTGTAATCTGGGAGGATATCCACTTCTGCTTCTGTGATATGGGATGTTACATGGAGAACCAGCTGTTTTTCAGTCTTCTCCAATGTCTGCAAGGAGTCTGTCTGACTCCAGGCATGGCTCAGGAGGGAAAAAGTGTTAGTATGTTCCCCAGCCCACATACCTTTATACTGCCTTTTTCTGTGTGTGTATGAACACGAATATTTGAGATGTATAAATCCATCTCATTCAAAGCCCCAGGCACTGCAAGTGATAGAAAGCCTATTTATTATATTGCCCTAAACCTATGGCAGCCCTGCTGGTCTGCAGCTTCTATAGCAAGTCGTTGTCTTTATGAGAGGAATATACAYGTTAAAAGATTCTTGCTGTGGAAAACAAAAAACTTCCCCCTCTAAAACATCAAAAGGGAATATTTGGCCAACCTGTGAAGAGACATACTAGGCTGTTAGCCTTTTTATCACTTTGCTGTTAGTATTTCTTATGGTTTCTTTCCTTGCAAAATTGTAGTATTTTCAACATTCRCCAAAACTCTCTCATGTGCTACTGTTTGAGCTTCTTTGCTGTTTTTGTAATGCTTCAAGCATTCATAGTTATGAGGAAAACTTACATTTTCTTTCTTGCTTGTATCTGTTTTTCTTTTGGTCCTTCTTTTGCATTGATCCAGTTTATGAGAAATAGAGAACTAATCCAAACACCTTTGAATTAGCTCTTCTGGATACATACATAGTTCTCATTTTCCCTGCTAGAAAGAACTAGAAAGACTATTGTTCTTCTAAACATTCCCAGATTGCAAAGAGAAGCGATAGGGAAGATACGAAAGACGAAAGTTGTGATTATTTTTACTTTGTAACTGTTGGGGGTAGGAGAAGCCCCTATATTCCAAAAACCAGAGACAGCATATGAGGGAAAGTGTCTCCTCTACTTTTCCAAACAAAATGAGATTAAATGTTTGTCTTTCTTCAGATACTTCTCTTTCTTCCTACATTTCAGAAAGAGGAAGGTGAAGATCCTATAGAAAGTGTGAAGATGTTTGTTATATTTCGCATAGGAATTGTCAAATTAATATTCCTGAGCTAAGCTTTGTTTGAATGACATTCAGCCAATATCTGATCTGTGAAGAACAGTGGTATTTTTCCTATGTGGCTAAATGTATGATTCAATTCAACCTTTTTTGTATTTTTTTTTTGCTATTTCTTGGTGATTGACAGTGGGTCAAAAACCTTAGACATTCAACAATTGCTGCCTCAATATTGTGTTCTCTTCTTATGTGTCCTTTTCCTCCAAGGTTTTAAATCATTCTGCTTCATTCACCCATAAAGTAAAATCCCTTTATGTGCAGTTACAGGAGGTCCCTTGCTATCTTTACCTTGCTTCCAGATTTCTACATAAACACCTGAGGAACTTTTTTCTTTGTGACCTTATTTCTGTCAGGATATTTTTATTTTTTAGCTCCATTTTCTTATTTCTAATTTAGTTTGCCTCAGCTCATCTTGCCTAGTCCCCTGTGTGGCTGCGTGAGGAAGAGGTAGTCTAATGTTATTTTTAGTGGYGGATGAATAGCCTTCTATTTTTAATCAGACAGTTTTCATGTTCCATTTCAGGAGTGGACTAATGCATCCTCTCATAAATACATGAATTCCTCCTCCCTCATCCCTGTACACACACACCTGCATAAGTGTCAATTTAGGCAAGTCATGTGGCCTAAAATTTCAAAAGATGTTAGATGATTTAAACTAGYCTATTCTTTGGAAATTGCAGGGCATTCGTCCTTTGGTAGATCAGTGCAGTGATCAAGATCACTAGTCACCTCTGAAAATTAGGCCAAAAGATGCCATTTTTGAAGCGGAAGGGAGAACAGAAGCACCTTGCTCCAGCCTGGGCTCTGGGAGATGCTGAGGCTGTTATTTCCACAGTTGCATGCATGCTTATACCATAAAGGGCAGTTTGGGGAAAAGCAGATGAAGGAGTGCAAGCACACCTGCCTTCTGTACAGGAGGTGGTTGGAAAGGCACTTTAAACCACTCCCCACCATGCATGCCCAAACACCTGCTAAATTACCCTGGAAGTTGCAACGTGTGCATGGGTGACACACAACTTTGCCTCCTATGGCTGCACTGCAGACAGGAGTAGCATTGCTTACAAGGTGGTGCAAACTTGAGGCGTTCATGAGACAGCTCATGATATGATTTTCAAACGTCCTGGATGATTAARCCTTTATTTCTCCTGTCCTCAGTAACCCGGTTCTTCTCTGCTTTCCTTTCCTTGACATTATGCAGTTCAGCTTCTTTTGATCTTGAATATAGTCATTTCTCAAGCTATTGTATCAGCTGCGAGTCTTTTATTCTTCCTAGAAGTATGTTGTGGCACATCATCTGCAGAGGGCTCTATCTCTAGAGATACTCTGTAAACCCATTTTGCTATGCATATGCACAATCCCTGCCTGAGAGCAACGTGCCATCTCTTAGCCGCGTGGCATGGGAGATAATAGGACTTTGCTTCACAACCTGCGTGAGTGACAGAAGTTCAGCACAATGAATTGGCTGTGCCTCTTGTGAGCAATCTGACCATCCCAAATAGACTTGCAGTACCATGACATCATATATTGTCTCTGTCTCTCCCTCTCTTTCTCACCTAATCATCCGTAGAATGAGGACACACAATAGTGCGTTTGTGTATCATGTGGGATCAGCAACCAAGTCACCTGTGAATTATACAGGTCAACAGAAATGGAGGTTAAGATTTGGTCCACGTGCATTCTTCTTGTGTCATCAGAGATTACAGACAAAACAAACATAGAGATACACCATAGGCATTTATTAAATGTTATTAGAATTGCTTTATCGTGGGGAGAATGAGAAGAGGAGGGATTATATCTCTGAATGCAAAGCTTATTCACTCTGATCCCAAGTCATCAGAGGGGCCATTTTAATTGACATRAAACAACTTGTCTCAGTATAAACATGCCACAGTATAAAACTGTCAGGTCCTGGTACTTTGTAGGCATAGGGAATGTTGGGTATCAGTGGAAAAAGGAGAATTTCTCCTTAGTAATGCTCCTAAAGCTTTTGAGTGGACTTCTGGAGTGCGCTAACATGGACACTGATTCTTTTCTGCTTTCCCTGAAATTTGTCCCTTCCTTGTCATTTCCTCCTGCATTTTCTTCTACTTTTCTGGGTAGACCGTTAATGTGTAATCTGTGTTCCCCAATTCCAGTCAGCAGGATCCCTGCTTCCAGGATTCCATTTATAAGTTGCAAGTATGTTTGTGCATCCATTTCCCACCAGCCACTTCCCTAGGTGCTGCCCATAGTCTATTTTCTGGAATATTTTCTTTGTTTCTAGGAGACTTCTTTCACTTCATGGTTAAGTTTCCAGCAAGGCATCAGYTATTTTATCATGGGTGGGAACTGAGGAAACACAGGGTTATGGCTTAGCTCAAAATTTTCTGATTTCGTTCAGCATATAAAATAAGGCAGAAAGTATAGTTCTGGGAAGAAAGGAAATTATGAGTATTAATATGTCAAAATGACCCAAGAAATGGCTTATGGGCTTGGAAATATCTTATTTTTTTCCCAACTGTGTCAGTTAGGCTAATAAATGATATTACCTCGCCCTACAAACCCCGCCATTTGAAGTGCTTATAGATGAGTGAGAGTTAGAAACAAGTAAGAAGCACCAAAGATATTATGAAGTAATGAAGGCATCCTGGCTGTAACTGCAACCTGCTGAGACAGGTAATTAGTTTGAATGCTGGCAAGATATAAATCAGCTTTGAAAAAAAGTGGTGGTGAGGATACGGGCAATGAAGGCAGGGAAAAAATGAATGTGATCATCCAAACACAACCACTAAGGCTGGAGAAGAGTGAGAATGGAAAAATGCTATTGGATATTTGAAACTGGGGAGGGGAATACTTGGAGTTAACAAATACTTGGAGCAAGCAAAATATCAATAACAGAAGAAAGTATTAAATTATGTAACATAATTCTACACCCTAATCAAAACAGAGAGCATCTTGGGTCTGCTTCTCATGACATCAAATTCTGCATTGTTAAGAAAATAAGTGAGGCAGTGTGATAAGTTGTCTTTTTATTTTATTTTCTAATTTCTGTGATATGCTGAAGAAATTACCTATTGTATCCTGCAACAAATATGCTATTATACATTTTCACTTCATCGTATTGTATATGATTTCACTATTTACAGTGTACTATGTTTGTTTTCAATGTGCTTGAGCATTTTCAGTACAGTTTTCAGGT
This sequence comes from Phoebastria nigripes, assembly GCA_035582835.1. NCBI lineage: Eukaryota > Metazoa > Chordata > Aves > Procellariiformes > Diomedeidae > Phoebastria > Phoebastria nigripes. Next base: position 2,781,014 of record JAYKAV010003154.1, read on the forward strand.
GCGAAGAGAATAGACTCTGTATAAAGAGCTGGTCTGCCCTTAGCCTCCTAGCTGGAATCTACCATTCTAGATCTGCAAAGATTCTGGAATCCACTTTCTTTTTTAAAAGAAAGAAATAAAACAACCAAATTCTCAATTAAATTCTGATACAAACAGACATTGTTCCATCGCAGGAACCATTTACTGAAAGACTCTCAGGGAAGTTTGCTGAAGCCATCACATAAGGGTTTGCAAACTTAGCTTTTATTTACCTCAAAAATCTCTCATTTAAATTTCTACGCAAACATGACGAAGAAGCAATCTAACTGGTTTGGAATTAATTTTATTACTACCTTTAACTCTCATCCCTCTACCCACATCCTTTCAAAACAATTTTTAGACTCTCTTAATACAAACATATTGAGAGATKTGTCATAAATACTGTACTGATTATTATTACTATGAACAATCTGTTCATTGCATTACTGGTATTAGAAATGGAAAGACCAATTAGACCTGTTAACCCATCTTTTTGTCAGTAAGTTGATTGGGAATTACTGAAGCGTAACAATTCTAAGTGGCTTTTCATGTGAATGCCAAGCTAAAATGGATATTCAGAGATGCATTAAGCATTTTTACCTGGCACTGCATTCTTCATTTAAAGATCTACATGTTAATTTGCAGAAGTGCAACATAAACATGGCTCAGGCTTCTGTGCATCCTCTTTCYGATATTTGTACACATGTAAGTGTTGAATAGTAAAATTGTAGGCCAAATGTTGTGAGTAAGGACTAGGAGTACAGTTAACATGGATTACTTGGACATAATACTTAAAGAGCGATACATCTGGCAGGTATTKTAAGACTGACTCAAGGATTTAACTACAACAGTCACAGGCAAAAATTATTAGTTGAGACTGATATCTGAATGCATTTAACAGAGGGAATTTCTTAAAAGATCAAGACAGCATTTCTTATGCTGAAGCTTTATTTCAGAAAATGGCTTATCCAAGCAGATAGGAGTTTGGAAAATGGCAGTCAGTGAAAGATAACCACACGAATTATCCACAGGAATGGCGCTAGAGATGAACAGCAAACAGGATATCTAGAAAAGAGTATGTTTCTTTTACTTTATGACATAATCTAGTCAATAGGTTGTTGATACACTTAGAAATTCTTCAGTAAAGAAATATACAGAGGTGGCTGAAAAATTCTGACAAAATACTTCTTTCTTTGGAATTTGCTGTTCTCTTGAGATCAAATCGCTCCTTTGAGATGGCTGGAAACAGAGGGCAGGTTCCTGGAAAGACTGCAATTGCAGAGCCCTGCCACCTCCCCAGCTTAAGCTTCCTAGATATGAGTCTGGGAGACAACTTGCTAGAAGGTCTGTCCCACAACTTGTGGTATCAATTTACTTTCATTAAGAATCACTAAAATGTGTAATCTTATTCTGAATCAAAATAAAAACACATTTCCCTAACAAAATCTGTCAGTCAATTGGAGTTATGTATTCCTGTGCAATTCTGCTTTTGTGCTTTTTTTTAAACTGAAATTATACTGAAACATAAGTCTACGTGCATAGCCTCCCTCAGTAATCCACTGATCATACTTCTCTGTGCCAGCCTGGGTCAGGTAATATGGTGGGATCAGATACACTGGCAGCAGCAGAAGTCCAGTTTAGCAACACATTTACTGGCTACTTTAAGGAAGTTCAGAGGCGATTTGCCATTGTCACTAGTGTGCTTTTCTTCTCTCCCTGGGGCATAAAATGCATTCCCTTGATCCTTGACTTATTCAGAGCTGATTTGCCAAAAGAGATCTTTCCCTCCATCTGAGAAGAGCCAGTTCCCTTGTTCCAGTAGAGATGAATGAAAAGAACATCATGTATTAAGCTAAACAACTGAACCGGGAGTTACAGAAATAAATGAACCTCCTTCTCTTGCACCCCTTATGCTCCTGGCTGTTTCCTATGTAGGCATACAGAACACCTCAAAGGAAACAAGTTTATATACTGACTGCTTAGCTATCACTAAGACTTTCTGCAGGTTTCAGGAGGGAATACTATTTAGGAAAACACATTCTTCTCTTGGCATCATCCCTGGACAAAAGCCCAAGGGATCACTTAGGCTTCCAGGGCACCCTGAATGCTGAAAACCTCAGCCCCCAATGAGGGCAACAGGGAAGTTGGGATGTTGGATCTGGGAGCCTTACAGGGAATACCTTGCCAGGAGGTCCAGGGACCCCTGGGGTTGGGCTGTGTTAAGTTAATCAATTTAGCTGATTTTGGCAGCCTCAGACAGTGAAAAGAAGGGCAGCCTGAAGTTTACCCCAGACCTAGAACACTAAACATTCTAGGTTTAATGCTAAGTTAAAATGAAGACATTGCATTACTCACAAGTATAAATTGGAAGCTACCTCAGTGAAGTGTATGTGAAAAGGCATAGCTAATTGGTAATGCTGACACCCAAGAGGAAGCAAAGGCAAAAACATCTCGTCCACCTCTTGACTGCAGTTTCACAAAGACAAATATGAGTCACTGGGAACACAGCCTAGTGCTTCTGCCTGGGAAGAGCCTGCGAGCCTTTGTGCTCCTCCGCGCCGGCATTCCCGGAGTATCTGCTCCTCCTTGCATATTCTGGGAGTGAAATCAGGGGAGACTTTCTAGCAAACTGTGCTGGAGCGGACTGCCATCTGGGGCTGGGTTTGGTAAGGAAAGGAGTAGACAGCTTGGGGCAGCAAGCAACTCAGCCTCGTCAGTTAAATCTGCCTGCAACCCTCAGCTGGAGACCTCCAGCTCCCCATATAGCTACGAGCATATCTGCATTCCAGTCTGTCCGTGTTTTCTTGTTTGGGTTTTGTTTTTCTTGTTCCTGACAGGAACATGTCCATAAACAAATTTCCTTTACTTTTTGACTTCTTTCAGTTACCCAGTCAAAATAAAAAAAGTTTTATATGCAAAATCCTTGAGAAACTCCTAGTACTTTTCATATATATGTGAAGATTGCACAAACAGGTTTTTAGATATATTTACATGTAGTATATAACACAGAGCTATCATGACATGAAATACCATTTTCTGAGGTGGCAAAATAGTCTGGCCAAGTGATTCTTACAGAAATCTGTGATTCAACTAAGTTTCTGAGATAGGCTGAATACAAGTTTGTGAAGCAGATATTTGTAAGATACCCCTAAGGTCCGCTCATGAACAGAGAAGATTTTTTAGGAGAGTCATCCTGGTGAAATTTTAGACGGTTGCTTTGCAATAATACAGGGAAAGAAAACAAATTCAACCTTAATCTTAGCAGTAATAGACCTGTGCATGAACACATTTTATAATGTCTCTTTATAAGCTACACAGATCAGCATTTAGAACACGAGCCCACCTGCAAACTTTGCGAGAGAGAGAAAAATTCCCAAAAGCAACAAATAAGGGCAGCTAAAATATGCTGTAAGTTAAAACTTTGTATTTCACCTAGAACTGAATTCCAGTCTTACACTAAGTGCATAAAATATTTATTTGGATTCAGGCCAACATTTCCATGTCTTTAGTGTAAATAAGACATCTCTATGGCAAGTTTGAAGTCAAATGGCTCTATACAAAATGGCAGCAGCATTAATTAAGCATATACTTTTCTAACCCCTTGGGATTCTGCGTCTATTAATCACATGTCAAAATGGTTGCTATTTTGTTGGGGATTCGTCAGAGCAGTCCTGTTCCTCACTTTTACTTTGGCTGTAAAGTCAAATATTTAAACAGTGTTAGTGGAGCTGAAGAGGAGCACAAGAAGTCACTGAATAGGATGATAATTTATTACCCTTTATCAGGCCTAGTTTTTTGTCTCATCAGGTAAAGCACGCTGAGTCTAAGTCATTCCTGGCATGTTCAAAATGTAGATGCTGAACTGATTACTTGCCGTGACTCACCTGACTTTGGCGTGACTTCTGCTCACATGCAAGTTTGCAAGTGTAGGTGTGGAACTGAACATACATTTAAAATAGATGTAGAGCTGAAATACTGATCCTCACTGGGTGCAAGGTTGTTTTGCCTAGTCACATCATTTACAAGACATTTTAATTACTGTTGTTTCCCGGCTTGGATTTTTTTTCATGAATGTTTGTGACATTTATTTCTCTGAAAGTATTTAAAATCACAGTATTGTAATGAATTATCTACCACTTTTCAACATGTTCTTTTATAATGGTTAATTAAAAAAATTCATTATTATTTCACCTCTTGAAAATCCTGGGTCTCTTCATTTACCATTTATCTGTGATTCTTAGACCTCTCAGCAGCAAGTATATTATTTGGACTCAGATTTTGTATGCAGTAGGTTAGCATAAAAGCACTATGGTATGTTCAGCCATCTTGGCATTGTCATTTGAGGCTTTTTTAATTAAAAGTCTGCCTTGGAGTATGTCAAGTGCTCCTGTATTTTTGCCATTCTTCTTATCTCTATGGCAACAAAAATATTTCAACATTTACATGGGCATCATATTCTTTGCTAATGTACTATCTGAACTGTTTGTATGCTGAGAAGGGGAACAGCAGAGATTGGCTTCTGCTGGCTGGGATGCAGGAGTTGTCAAGACAACCAAGAGGCCTAAGGATGTCCTTACTAGTAGCATTAAATTGAAGCTTTAAATTAATTCACCCTCATGTGTTTTTGTAGCTTATGCTGTTAATTGAAATAATAGGAATGACCTTCCCTGTACATTCAGAGCACCTGTCCTATTAAAATTGCATGTGCTATTTACTTAAGTACACTCATCTATCAGACAAATCTAGCGTGAAATAGGGGAAAATGGAAGACACTTATATTGTGCTGCTATGTATTGACTTGTAGTAATAGGAGAAGCAGCTTTTCTTGTGTCAAGCTTGAGATAGTTGTGATGAACATTTTATTCTGAAATTTCATTTATTTCTGCTTCCCACTCAAGAGCTTGAAGTCTGCATAACTCCAGACACTACAATTTATTCTACACTGTAGAATCTAATTGAAATGAATAGTTAAAATTGTTTTTGTGGCTGTAATATATTTGAAGAAGCCAAGTATCATGTTTTTGTGTATGCGAGAGACTGTCTTTTCCTTCTCAGCAGAAAAAAACCCAAAACAGTAGGAAACTGTTACTTTTTTGTTCAAATCATAATCTTGCACTGACTTAATTTATAAAGTTACTTTTAATCTCTTTTTAAAAATAATTTTATACTGGAGCTCGTTTAACTTTTTGTGCCCAATCTTTTAGATTTGCACAGCCAAGTACATAGCCACATGGGAGGGAAAAGATTATATGATTATATGTACATTTGTTTTCCTTCTCAAAAGAAAACACGATCTGCAAACAGCTGTTTTGCTGAAATTCATGAGTTTCATTTTGATGCTCATGTATGTATGTCAAATATTCAATCATTTTTAAACTGGGCAATGATGGGCAAGAATGCACAAGTTCTTAAAGGATTGAAATGATTTCATCCTTCTCTGCAACAAGTTTAAAACAGAAGTTTCCGTCCTGTATCCTCCTGGAACACYTTTCATCTCATAAAGAGGGAAACACACTTCCAGTTGCCATTGCTTTTATGCTCGTAGGTAGATCATAAAGCTACAGAAAATTTGGGAATATTTGATTCTATATGTACTATGTGCATATATATGTAGTACTATATGCATTGATGCACAAAACTATGTAATTATACTGATGTACACCAGCTGAGAGTCTGACCAGTAAGGTAATGAACCCTTGAAGCATGTTTGTTGGGCAAAAAACTATCAATCTTTCTTCATAGATTAGGAAACAGAGAGGAATGATTTATGTATTACTTCAGGATTGCTAAGAGTGCTAATATTAAAATGGGGATCTGATCTCCCTGTGTTTGAGAACACAGGCAAAGTTTCTTGGGGACTCCCTGCCGCAATGACTAGAGCCGGTCTCTGAGGAACCGTGACTTGCCTGGCACAGTCGTACTTCACTGCATGCAGAAACTCAAATGTAAGCCACTAACAGAACGGTAACGAAATCGGTAAAAACAAATGTACTGTGTAAACATGAATACCACAGCATGAACTGGAAATGCTATCAATTTGTTTCTGTCTTTGTGAAGGGATGGATTATTGGGAGAGGGCAGGAGGCAGACAGGCACTCTCTTATTCCCTGGCTGCTGTTAATCTCACCAAGACGGGTACCATCTCTGTGACATGTGGCAGGGATGCAGCAGTCTCCACATCTGCACTGTGGYTGCAACCATTTTACTGTGTGCATGTTAATGCTTGCTCCCACTGGCATTTGAAACATCTGCGAGTGCTCAGCACATCTGAAAATCAGGCCATTTAATTCTAGGTACTTTAAATATAGATTAAGGGTCTTAAATTTAGGTATGCAGGTTTGAATATTTGGATCAAACCTCTCCATCAGCCCACAATCAACAGTGCTATATAGAGATGATATTGCAGAATAAGATACAATCAGGTCAGAATTATTTGCAAAAATAAGCCCATAACATAATATATCGGCATTAAGCTCACTTTAAACTGCAGTTCTTAGAGCGTAGCTGCAAACAACTCATGTTTTACTAAACTTAAACTGGCAAATCCATGGCTAATGATAATGGGTCTACATCTAAAAGAAAAATATTACTCTCTGCTACATGCAGGTTAAGAATACCCCATTTGTCCCAATCACACTTGTGGCTATGCACTAAAATACTGTTGGTAACACTGAAGCCATCTTACTTTGCCAAGTTGTACAACTGAAGGCATAGGGTGCCGGACCAGAACAACTTGCCACTGTTTCCCTGTTTTCAGCATCCCCTGGATATTTTACTAAYGCTGAGGCTTTGACAGTCTCTCTCTTGAAGTTTTTGCAAGGAGCTGGAAGGCTGCTCCCTTGTTGCTGCATCATATACCTGTGCTGAACAGGAATGATGCCGAAATAAGATTGTGGAGGATAGTTTGGTCAAACCAAGATCACCCACCTACTTTCTGGACAACCTAGAAAAGGAGCAGGGCTCCACTACACCTGTCTTAGGTGCATGCATATGATACCAATATCAAAGGGCTGCAGGGATCAGCATGAATGACTTGAACCCGTGATGTCACTTTTGCTCTCTTTGGAAATTTAAAGGGATCTTAAACTAGTGTCGTGGTTTAACCCCAGCCAGCAACTAAGCACCATCCAGCCGCTCGCTCACTCCCCCCCGGTGGGATGGGGGAGAGAATCAGAAGGGTAGAAGTGAGAAAACTCGTGGGTTGAGGTAAAGACAGTTTAATAGGGAAAGCAAAAGCCGCGCGCAAAAGCAAAGCAAAACACGGAATTCATTCACTACTTCCCATCGGCAGGCAGGTGTTCAGCCATCTCCAGGAAAGCAGGGCTCCATCACGCGTAACGGTTACTTGGAAGACAAACGCCATCACTCCGAACATCCCCCCTTCCTTCTTCTTCCCCCAGCTTTATAYGCTGAGCATGGCGTCACATGGTATGGAATACCCCATTGGCCAGTTGGATCAGCTGTCCTGGCTATGCTCCCTCCCAGCTTCTTGTGTACCTGGCAGAGCATGGGAAGCCGAAAAGTCCTTGACTAGTGTAAACACTACTTAGCAACAACTAAAACATCAGTGTGTTATCAACATTATTCTCATACTAAATCCAAAACACAGCACTCTACCAGCTACTAGGAAGAAAATTAACTCTATCCCAGCTGAAACCAGTACACTAGGATAAAAGTGGGCTTTAAAATTGATGGAAAGGAGGGGCTATGCTACAGTGGTATTGAGACAAGTACAAATTGGACCATTATCACTTTCTTTCTCTGAAAGAAAATGCTAGAGGAATAGAGGCAGAACAGTCTCCATAGCATCTCTAGGGTTGGCATCAGACTGGTGAGAGTCCCAGAATTTGTAGGAGCCCGTACTTTTAGAGATGGATGCCATCCCACATCCTTCTCAATCTCTGGTTCAAGAGATAGAGACTGATAGCAGGAGAGTCTCACTTGAGGAGGTCCCTAACCACAGCCTTCTTAAAGGTAAAGAGTATCTTACTGATTTCCATGAGAAATTATCTCAGTGTCTCTTCTAGGGGCATGAAACTTTCCAGGCACTGCAGTAGTACAGCTGAGACTGGCAGGGGCCAAAAGTCAAGCACAGAAGAGAAAATGATCTGTCACAGTAGGTCAGGCATTTCAGGTGGCATTTGAATGGTAGGATCTGCAAAGTCACGTGAAAGTTCCTTACAGCAAGAAGAAAAATCCACTGGGCTAAATCAAACTCCTCCAAGGCTCTGGGGCATCGGGATTCATTTTTCCATTGTGGACTTATATCCAGATTTCCTGCAGGCAGAACTTGCCTACGCAACAGTCAGCACGTGCAAATAAGCATGGAATATAAATCCGTATATATGGATCTAAACTAGCACAACCTGACTCTGTCTCAGTCATCTGTTAAAATAAAATACAACACCATTTTCATAATGTAGCCTCAAACATAGTATGTCCTTAAAGAGCTCTCTAGCACCTCCTGTAACTTCTTAACGATGAGTCTTGAAATGTCAGTACAGTCCCAGCTCCAGATAAATGGCTTACAGACCATTACATGATTCCCAAGTATTTATATCTAAATCTTGTAGCCAGTATATATAATTTCCCTTTTTCCTCCTTTCTTCCCTCCCTGCAGTTTTGCTCCCTCTTTTTAGGGCCTGGATATGGCACGGCAGAGCTCCCTTATTAAAGCAGCTTGCCAATGCTTTCTCTGTCTTCAGCACCGTGGGATATTTCATTGACACTCAGGATCTCCTTCGATATTCTCTCTCTGTCTCTCTTGACATTTTTGCAAGGAGGGAGAAAGAGGCTGGGGGAAGGTGCATATAATGCTTCCACTGCTGAGCAGTATGAATTATATCTGCTGGAGTAATAGTGTGAAGTGGCAGGGATCCGTTTTGATGAATCTCATGCTGATTTGTAGCCCCAATTCTAGCTGTAGGTAACACTGAACACCTGTTTGGAGTACTAGAGAGACGGAATAAAGCTCTGTACAGTAAATATGCTGTGTACTGTAGCTGTTTGTTTATTGTCACATGGTAATTAATTTGCAATTATATTTCGAAACATACCAGAAGAGAAGTGGGCTGTAATTCCTACCACCCAGAAAGAGGCTCAGCAGTGACACTTGTTAGACTCTGAGCTGGCTGATTCTCTCTTTTCTCATCACTGATTGCTTTTTTCTTTTGTCTCAGCACAAAACAGAAGGTTACAAAAGAGACTTCTGTGAAGATTTGTGCCTGGATACTAATGGGTCTGTGCTACTCTAGAACAGAATGTCTTAAAAACACACACACACATACATGAAAGAGGTGGTGTGAAGATCTATATGATTTTATCTCTGACATCCCTTGCCGTACCACATCATTCATAGTGTTCCACCACAGAAGGAAAGTTTGTGAGCCCCATTCTTCATCTCCCACCTGTGAAATCCTTGTCTTTCCATCCAAACACCTCCTTTGCTTCTGTTTGGCCCATTCAGAAATGTCTGCTAAGAGATTTCTTTTTATCATTCTTCATTCTACCTGCCTCTGACTCTGGTGATATCTCTTATGAAGACCAAGCTCCTGCCCTCAGTCTTCAAGATCCTCATAAGCCCAACATTGGTTTTAAATGACTCTCATGTTTTATTGTGCCACTTTGTAATGACCTTAGCTCTCTATTAATTATTTCTTTCAGCAACCTCCCCATACTTTCTTCCAATATGTCTCATGTACCTGGAAGTCTGGCTTTGCAAGAGCAGACSCCAAAATGGGGTTTCTGCTAGCACACTTCAAATGAACAGAGGAGCCAGAAGCCCCTGTTTGACTGCAGTGCCACAGTAATATTGCAAGACAACAGATGTTGCTGTATTAGATACTGCAGCAAACGTTTTCAATGCAATTTTACAACTTGATGTTTGGTTCCTCTGATAGTTCTTAGAAATAATAGCTTCCAGCTAGATTCACCAGCAAGCTGATTGTTTCTTCCTTGCCTTTTCCTAAGACTGATCTATTCTCAGGTCCATACTTGATACGATTGCATCCAGAACCCTAGGATCTGTCTGTATTTCTTTCCTCCCATGTTTTTTGATGAGTCTTGCAATTTTTATCTTTCTTTTCTTTCACCTGTTTATTAGTATTTCCAGTTTTGATGAGTTAGTCTCAAAATACTTTAAAGAGATGTATATGTTGCTAAATTCAAAATCTAAATTTGAAAGTAGATCCTTATTATTTCACTAAAGCTTAAAGCTTAAATGTATGATCCCGTTATTCTGTTTCTGTTGCAACTGTCCCATGGTTGCACAAAAATAAGTGTTTTCCACTGTGCACATTGAGGTTTACTTTGTAGCTGAGAATATGGATCTTAAACTGGTAGACACTGACTTGTTTTATACAAATTTATGATCAACTGCAAATATGTGGAGTATATAAACAAAAATCCTTTGACAGTAAAATAAGAAATAAATCAATATGCCTCAAAGAGAGTGCTAACTTAATTTGCAATTATGTCAAGCAAGGAAGAGAACGAGAAAAATACTGGCTTCCTCTGAAAATCTTCCCAAATACGACATTTCTTTGACATTTTCACATGTGCTGAAAAGTTACTCCAAAGGAATTCATTTCCATTGCTCTCACTTGGTGTCCAACAGTGACTCATATAAATATTTTATTAGGCAAACCTGCAGGCTTCTGAAGATTATATGTCTTATCAAGTTGACCCTTATAATTATGTTGTCTTCTGTAACTGTGGGATCTCTTATAATTTTGCAGTCTTTTTGTAAATATTGAACCATAAAAAAATATACAATCACAAGCAAAAGCTGACTGTGAGTAAGAAAAGGTGTAAACAGGTCTCTTCTGCTTGCTCAGGAAAATTCCCATTCTGCTTGTTGCTGCAGAGACGATGCCTTAATTACAAGCTAGTAACTGGTCACAGTGCAGTGTGTCCTTAACTTGTTAAAAATCTGTTTTCCCAGACTGTTTTCCTTTGTTTGTTTCTCTTTTAAAGTAATCACTGTGGATGCTTTTTTTTCCTCTTCTTTCCTGGAACATGGGATTTAATGGGGAAACATTTCAGTTGCTCAGTTTTATGCACAGTGAGCTCAATGAGGGTTTGCAGTTCTGTCAAACTGAGATGGAGGTTGTATGTAGAGAAGAAAATGTTCATGAGTTTTGTTTGACATCATAGGAATCTTTTACACAGCTTTTTGCAGAGATTAGCTTTCATTTACATAATTCTGTGGCCTTCTGCTGCAATTATGAAACCATTGCCTCTTATTCTCTGCCTCTGCTTTCTGCAATTATTTACTTAGGGAAGATTTTGACTGTTCTTTTCTGGGCAGCAGCAGAAACCATGCAGACCTCCGATGAAAAAAGAGGCTGGGAGGCCCTGTACAGATATATACATGCCTTTGTACCATCAATTTGATGCCTCAATGTGTCCCAGTGCATCAGTTCATAAAAAAGGAGATGAGCTAAAATATTGGCCCAGCTACTTAATGCAGATGGGGGATTTGGCCCACATTCATCCCATCTAAATTTAGTACTTAGCTGACATAACTTATTGAGGGCAACGTTCCTTCTTAGGCAGTGGAGATAAATCCAGAAAGTGATTCAGATCTTAAATGAACTGAATCATCCTCTTAAAGCATATTTTTTCTTTCCATAGACTATAGGAATAACTACAACCCCAATTAAGGCACCTTGACTCGATGTCTACATTTAGTGAGATAGACCTCTACCCATATATCAGTGGGTGTTTTGTTGTGGCTGCCATGTTGTGGTGGGTCTTGTGCCAGGCAATGCAGGAGGAAGCAGAATATTTCCAGAGTGCTGCCTTTTCTGCTCCTGCAGGCTGTCTCCTGTTTGCTCAGAGTTCTCTGGCAAGATAGGATCTACCATTCCAGAAATAGCCTGTAGGATAGAGGGCATCTATTCCTAAGTCATTTATTGCTTGTTTTTAAATATAAAMCCAGGGGGAAGTCTAATTACATGACAGAGAAGATAGTCCCAGGGCTTAAAATTAGTGATATGAGCTACAAAATTACTACAACTTCCCCTTTTTATTTAATACTTATTTAAGAATTTTGAGAGGGTGTTTTATAAGCTTTATTACTGATGAAATAACAATGGGTAAAAGATTAAGAAGTCTTGGATGGAAGGTAGTGAAATGGGGGCTCAAAAGGAGGGGATGCTGCTGCTATATCTCTAGGTCTCTCTAGAGAAGAACTGAGATGCCTTTTGGATTCCTGCTTGGATGACCTGTAAATAGTAAAGAGACGTGTGGCAGCAGAAATGGCTCCAGTTTCTAGGCTGACTTGGAAAGACTTGCACAAACGTGTGATGGTCATGCACTGACAGAGAATCCCACTGGCTTGTGTGAACTCCACGAGTGAACTATCTTCATAAACACTTGGGGCTTCTCACATTTCCTCATGTGCACTACTTTTGGTTGTGCAGTGCAATACATCCAGTGCAATAAAAAGCCGTGGCCTGCTTGGTTTCCTCTTTAGCAGCTCAGCATCTTCACTGTCTGATATAACTACTCAGTTGGTCTCTTCATTACGCTCTAGTGCTCAGGTACTCCAAAATCCTTGTCATTTGGGAACCCCAGTTTTTCTTTTGTCACTTCTAATACTTCTAGATATCCTGTAATCCACAAAAGGAACTAAAATGCTAGACGAATGAGAAGTGCTTTTATGCTGCTTTTTTTTTTCAGCTCAAAATATCTGAAATACTGAGTTCTGTGTGACCACCAAATTGTTCTTGCAGTATGAAACAGGGTGCATGCTTTTTATGCCTTGGGATATAAGGGGGTGTGAGGGAGCTAAAATAATGTTGGGGGATAGAACAGACTGATAGGAGCCAAATCTAGTGCAGTTTTATTGGCAGTAGTTTCTAGAGTAAATTATCCCCAGAACATGTTCAGATTTGTCCTGGAGAAAATTTACTGAAATCGTTCAAAAAAAAAAGGCTATGGTGAGAGATAACAACTGAGCAGTGAAGAAAACTAGGGTTCTGGTTTTGAGCTGGCTCCTTGGTCTTCTTTTGTTTAATTGTAAGCATCCCTAAGGAGCTGTGTACTAGCTGGAATTTCTTATTTACTCCCACCCAGCAGCTTTTCTATTTTGACCTTGTGCAATTGCATATGATTCCCTCTGCACAGTCCCTCTACAATTAAATGTCTTTGCTGGAGACCAGGGTTTCCAAATGTCAGTGTAGGTAAGTGCAGCACTGCCAGGAGAGCCAAAGGCAGCCTGAGAAGCCAAGAGATTCCCCTGAAGAGTCAGGAGATACTGACACTATTGCCAGTAACGGTACCTCTGTACTTTTATATTAAAACAAGATCTGTTCACTTCAATACAGATTATATGAGCTACTATAATTTAATTGCTACAGAGCTTTGATTGCTAGTGGCAAGGTGTGAGGTGATAAGACAGTACTTCTTATATTTAGTGCTCTGAGAAGTATAGGTTATACACTTGAAACTGATTTTAAAAAAAACAAATATTGAAGTGGTGCATTTCAATAAAGGCCTCTAAAAGTTCTTGAAAAGAGAGAGCCGCCTGCCTGCGTACAATGCAGTGAGCGGTGTGGGAGCAGGGAGTGTGCACTGCGTGTCTTACAGACAAGAGGAACTCCTAGGAAATGGAGGGAGTAAGGCAGAAACGAGGGATAAAGGTGCAGACAGTGGCTGCTACCTTATGCGTTCAATTTGTCTCTCTCCCTGCAATTCTAAAACTGCAACAGCATCAGTGAAAGAGCTGCTTTGAGGCTCCTTCTGCAAGATTGTGACTCTTTTAACTTCCTAAGCATCCTCACTGCACAGCTCATTACACAGGCTAGGAGGACTTGGCTAATAAGCATTATAACTTGTGTTGATGGAAAGCGGTTTAGTAGCATGTGTGGTAAACCTTGACAGTACTAATTGAAATCTGTGGTGCTGTTTCCAAATATTGTAAAGCCCTCTCACTTTCTAGAAGGCCCCATGAAGTTGTGTGCATAAGAACTGACAAGCTGTTTCTGTGATAGCAGTGGCTGTGATTACAGAAGGCTTTGTAGTTACTTGAGGTTACAGAAAAGTGTACTTTTTTTCCTTGGATAGCAGTTTCTTGTAATATCCTGTAACATACAATGGAGAAAAACCCTACCAAAATTTATAATATTATAGAGCAAACTAAATCTAGACTGTCAAAAAATGACAAATGCTATGTTTTCACTGTTCTTGTTTTGTGTACTGAAGAAGATGGGGATCATGTAGGCTGTATCCTAATGCTGCCTGTGCTGCAGTGAAAGGAGGCCCACTTTAAATAAACACTGAATCCAATTTCAGTCAGCCCTATATCTCTCGATTGCAATTTATTTTTCTTTAAATATGCAGAATGCGACTCAGGGTTTTCATTTCTTAAGAGATGAACAACTGGAACACTATGACACATTTATATAATGCTTAATTTCAGAAGCAAGGAAATTAGACAAATGGATATATTGAGCCCAGAATTTAGATCAGGGTTCAGCTTCTGAGCTTAATGCGGTATATTAGCCTTTTAAATGATGTTCCTTTTTTGATGTAGTCTCTATCACCATTACACTCCCTTCCCATTGATGATGGTCATCATTTATCTGCTACAAGTTCTCACTCAGCTGTGGGGGAGGGTGAAGCTAATTAGATTGATGTTGATGATAATAAAACATATCCATCGCAACTTTTTTCTGTGTTTCTGAGAAAAGGTAGATTGGTAACTTAGCTCCCTTTCCTCATGGGAAAACTCCCAAAAGGTAAATGTTAGTTGCAGCCATCTATAGTGTGGTGAAGACAGGAAGAAATGGGAAAACTACAACCCCATGTTACCAGCCCTCCACTGAGGTGTGATAAGGAGTATTAGAGAGTATTCTGAGACATTGAACAAGATTCATATGGTTACACAGAGCTAAAATTTGTCTATGCTGCAGCATATTAGAAGAGGGTTTTTTGCAACTTCTCCCCCAACTCCTAAAAATGGCCTTTTTCTCCCAGATTTTTTTGTGTGTACAGAACCATTTCATTTTGATAGTTGCCAAACCTGAATTTTATGAGACTTAAAAAACTTTAAAAGTTAAATATTTTACTTCAAGTTCAACACAATACTTTCTTCAGGTTGAATTTTTTTATTTTTTTCTTCCTTTAATTAAGCAGAACTAAAGTGAACTATGAGTGATTACTATGCCATTATTCTTTTTCCATGCTGACATTTTCTGACTGTACGTGACTTTCCACCAACTCTCCTGTGTCTTTACAAATAGTCTAGAACAGCTCTTGGTCCCAATGCATGCCAGTTTTACCCACAAAGGTCTCAGGAAAGTCCACAAGCAGCTAATTAACTTCAAACAGAGGAGCAGACCCTCAGAGGAGAGCAGACATCCACGTCATCTAGTTTGGGTCCCTAATTAAGGTGGGATTCGGAATTGTTGCTTTTAGGAACGTAAGTTCCTGTAGATGCTGGAAAAAGCCAGGACTCTTCAGAGGGTAATCAGAGCGCTGCACTGACTGCTTAAAGTGAAACTATGTGCATGTCTCAGGGAAGAAAGCAGGTCCATATGCTGAAAGGTGAATAAAAGTTTACATGTGTTGCTGACACAAGGGCACGTAGCTTAGTATCCTGCAGCATCAAACAGAGCTTTGTGGTCAGGAAGATATACAGCACCCTTTGCTAGAGGTATTTTGTCCTTGAAACATATTGCAGTAATGAAACCTAGATACACTTACAGTAAAATATTTTCTTTTTGCAGTCTTTTATGAGTTGAAAAATACTGAGTTTATAAAAGCTCATTTGGTGTACAACAAAATCTATCTATTCCTCCAAGAAATTTCTGTTTCTTCATCAGCTGTACTTACATAAGAGTTTCTCCTATTGGCTAATGTTTGCAAAGTGCTTTGAAGGTGAAAGCATTAAGTGCCTGGTGTTATTACTACTATTATAGAGCATACTGTAGGTATGCAGAATGGAAGTATTCATGGAAAGTAGTTATTTCACATACTCACGCTGAAATAACTTGGGCCGTGTTTATCCCTGGTGTAAATTCAATGASGCCAGTAGAAATCTATCAGGGTTGAACCCGCTCCTTTTTGTTTTTATTTGTAACACGATTTGTATCAAATCAAGTTAAGATCACACTAGGACCTATTTCCGTAAAAACATGTTTGTCTGCAAAACCACTGAAACACCCTGAGAGTCAGTTTTCAATGTCATCCATATCCCCCCAAGTGCTTTCATCATTCAAAAGCTTACCATTAGAGAAAAACTCCTTTATTTTCAATTTGTTGCATTGGAGGAAATGTTTGAAAGCTGTCATCTCCCATGGAAAGGCACTACAACGTTGACTTTCAAAGAACATAAGTAATTTTTAAAAGTGGGCCTTAGACTTTTAAGTTACTCAACTGCTCTTGAAGATTGTGTCCTTTCCAGTAATATGAAATAGCTGTGCACCTTTGGATACCATAATGAAAGCTTTATACATCACTACCCGGTAGTTTACTTGAAGGGGGAATAAAATGATGAAATAAGAGACTAGGGAAAGCAAGAGGGAAGGCTGGGGGAGCAGAAAAAATACGTATTTTTATATAGATTTCACCACTTGACATAGAATCACAGAATAATTCAAGCTGGAAGTCATGTGGTTCGACCCCCCACGCAGAGCAGGGCAGACAGAACACTTATATTCTAAAGCTCTAGGAAGACTAATCGTGCAAAACCAGCTAGGTTTCTTGCCCCCAACTCCAACAGCCCCTCCTACCCTCCCAGGGCTTAAGAAATGAAGCAGGTAAAATACCTTGCTTGTGGTTGTGCAGAACACTTGGGGGTACTTTGTACTGGGAGAGGATTCTGTGCTGCAGRATCTGCCTGCACCTCACTAATACATTAGAAGTTTGTCTTTTCTGATAAGACCGTAACCATAAGACCCGGGTGTGAGGCAGACACAGTGGTCAGAATGAGTCAAAACTTTAAAAACCTTCTGAGCATTTAGGAAGGGTACRGAATTAATTCATGACTCAATGACACTAGCAATTTAGTCACCCATAAGCCAAAGATAAGGGAAACTTTGCATCCATTTCCCTGTGTTAAATCTTGTTTAACAAAGTTTTCCAAGCACAATAATAACTAGCTTAAAAAAACACTAGTTCTGGACTTCTTAAGTTGTACTTTCCTTGACTGGAAGTGCTTCAAAATGGGTACAAGCCTCATCCATACTGTGATGCATAGTAGTACTTATGTTTGTTCTACAGGCCTGAACCTTTCTGACGTTTAYAGCAAAGCTATCATGAGGTTTCCCAGCTTCCAGGCAAAATTACGTTTTGCCACCTTGAGGATGATACTCCACCTTTCCCTGAGCAGGAGCAGCCATCCCTACATTCCTAAGACTGCAGCATAGGTCATCCAGTGCCAGTGGTATTAAAGAGATAAACACACTCACTGATTGCCAGAATTAACGTAGAGCTGAAGTTACTCTCTGGCACCATGCCAGAGAACATGAACATAATGGTATACATTTAAAACAAAACCTTTAAAAGTGCTTAGACTCAAAGAAGAATTAGAATCTTAGACACAAATGACCTGGCAGCATCTAAACGAGATTCCAGAGTGTTTGCCAAAGCAGTGAATTGTGTGTAGAATGTTTGCAAAATTTGGAGGTGAAGGGGTTAAAGGGAGTGATGCAATCTAATTATGAAAAGAATTGGCCCATTTAAAACAATAGCTTTACAGTTACTGAATTCATGGTAATTAAATGACAGGGTTGCTTCCTTAGGCTTTAAGGATTGGCAATGGAGTTCTTGTAATCCTCTCCTGATCTTCTCAGGGCATCAGGACTGTGGTTTATTGACATGTAATTAGATCAGGATGTCACTACATCAATGTCAGTGTAAACATCACTAAGTAAGTAGCTGATCCTTACAAGATCAGCAACCTAATCTCCTCTGGGATGCCAACAGGCTTTGTTAACACTTAGGCTTAGGATTGTATCTGTTCTTTTAATGCCAGACTCCCAACAACTGTGAGAGCTTTGACATCCCACGTCAACCAGCATCTGAAGTTAAACTAGTTGTATTGATGTTCTGGCAATTGTATACAATACCTTGTCTGCTAAAAGATTTTATTGATGAGAAAACAAACAAATAATGAAATCTTGCTGGCAAAACTTTTTGCGGGGCAGGAGGGGACGGGGTTGGACTTTCTTGCTTATGATTTTAAGCTGACTGTGAGTCAGCTACTGCATAGGTGACTGAAATTACTAGCTTTTAATGACACTTGTATAGTAGCTGATTTCTTACACACCTTATTCACGGCTTTAAAAATCTGCAATTGCAGTTGAAAGAAATCTTATAAAATAACATGTTAAAAGATTAATCATAAACTGTATTTTAAATTGCCAGCAATACAATCAAAGGAAATTGTTTCATGGGGTGGAGGTTTGAAATAAAGGTTCCACTTCTAAAAACATTTTTAATGGAGAAAAATATCTAAATTTATTTTATTTTGAGGGAACAGAAAAGATATCTTAATTGGAATCACTTCAGCTCATCTGATTTGTCCACAAACTGTAAATCTAGTTCTATAGTCAAAAGATTGACAGCCTTTCTTAGACTGAGGACCTCATAATACTTTTCAGCAGACCCATGTACAGTTAATGTCTATGGTAATAGTCTGGCTTTTCTTAGTTAGCTTTCAGACGCACTTCAGAAATACAGTGTAGAGCACTGGGCTTCATGTACACAGTTTGAAAAGCACAGGTTGTTTTTCTTACTTGAACAAAACTTCCATTGACTCTAACGGAAATTAAGAAGTCAGGTTTTTCTAAAAGGTTACAATGTAGCTGTGAAGCAAAGGAATAAAGGTGTTGATGTTAGGGTCTAAACCCCTGCCTAAATTGAATTGTGAACAAAACTCCTGCTAAGCTTCCACGAGTATATTGTCAGGCATATGGGACTATTTTCTTGGCGGGAATGTGTCATGCCAAACATTGTAATTGTGTGAAATTCACAACCCTAAATATATAAAATGAGAAAGAGCATAAGCATCTAAAGAACAGTAGTTACAAAAAATCAGTGTACTGAACTGATATCCATTTTAGGTAGCCAATAGGAAATACGATGTCGTTTTAGGTGCTTACCAGGAAGGTTAACAAATGGATACTTCCAAAGTTTTAGGAATATTTAAGACTTACAAATAACCCAGAAAGATAGCAGCAGTATGTGGAACCTAAACAGACTTTAACACTTGCCCCTGGATTTATTTATTGCATCTGAGCACCTGGTAGTTTGTGAGCAACGAATACGAGTGGGTCCTGTCATGTCGTTTCTCTAAGCTAGTGCACACCTTTAAAAAAGAAAAAAAAAAAAAAAGAAAAGAAAAAAAACCCCAAACCTTGCAAGCTTTTGTGCTGGGATGTATGCCCCTGTGGGGAACTGAAGCGCTGAGAATCACAATCTACTGCTATTATGCCTGCAGGGTTGAAGCTGGCCAGCTGCTCTTTGTGTCCTTTGTGCTCAAGGGCTTGGACTGGTAGTTTTTCATGGGTTTGTTTACTCTGACCTGCATACATATCAGGAAAACTTAGAAAAAGGAAGTTACCTAAAATAAATCCAGATGATGTGCATGGTAGAACGCTCATTGATGAATCCAGTCAAAATGACTTGAGAATTTCGTGCATAAGACTATTCTTAAACTCTTYTCCCTGGGGGATAAAAGGTTTAATAAATTTAAAAAAATATTTCCCACTCCTGAAAACAGACATCTGAATTAAAATTGATATAAATTTGTTTTAAGCTAACAAAGCTGTTAAGTGTTTAAAAGCTGCTATCACTGGAAATCAGGAAAAAAAAGCCTGAATACAAAGTTAGAAGCAATTGCCTTTTCCTGCCTTTGGTCTCAGTCAGGTTGAATCTTTCTCACAAGCTGGGATGTAGGGAAGTTGTGAATGGTCTTGATGGAAGGTGAAAAGTTGATACTCTGTAACACCTACAAGGATATACTGTAATGTAGAAAGTTGGGGCCTTCTCTAACTGCTTAGAAGAGGAATTCCAGGGTAATTTATTCACGCTTGCTCTCTGCACCTGAATGATTGCCATATAAACACACCAGTAATCATGTTAAAAAACAGATTGATAGACAAGGGAAACCCATTTCAGACATGCAAAGAACATGTCTTTCAAGCATGACTTTCAAATTTTATCCAGGTTTAGAAATTATTTATTGACATGAGACAAATACACTGTTTAACCTCTGTTTAAGTGCATGTTTAAAAAACTGTTTCCTTTTGCAGGTAACACTCAAGTTTAATGGGGTCTTTCAGAGAGAGAGCTTATTGTATTGGAGGTTAGGCAGAGGTTTGGGTCATTTGGTGGAACAAAGCAAAGGTTTTCATGGTTTCCACAGCTGCTAATCCTTTAAAAATTACTTCAGAAAAAAAAAAAAAAAGTTCATTAAAAAATGTCCACTTTTTCTGCTTTAGAAATGAACACAATACTGCAGACCTATCAGTCCCTTTTCTATTTGTTTAAGTAAACCAGCTTATGTGAATAAGGGAAACTGAACAAGATCTCTTCCAAAAACACTCCACCAGTCAAAGCTGGAAAGGTCAAATTGTTTGAAAATGACTAATGATTAGTTTATAGTTCCTTTAATACACAGGTTCCATAACAATGGAATTAATCTTTAGAGGAAAAACATTAGAAGGTAGTTTACTCCCAAGGGAGACGTGCTGGGGTTTTGTACTAATAGTTATGATGAGCACTCATCAGGACAGACAGCAAAACCCCAGGACGTCTCATTGTTTAATCAGTTCGGGTAATATCAAGTTGATTAATCAGCTGCGCTTCCTTCTGACAGAAGCTGTTCGTGTTTGCAGCAGTGGTAGCGCTCCTCACTCTGCACATTGCTGATCGCAATGAACTCTCGGGAGCTCCGGTCTCCGACACTGGGCAGAAAGAGCAATGCTTCATTAAGCTTTTCCCATCTTTTCCTTCTTTCTGAGGTTTTGGGGATTTTTGTCTTGGTTGTTTTGTTTCGTTTTGTTTTGTTTTGTTTTGTTTTGTTTTGGGGTGTGTTTCTTTTGAACAGGAAAATGCTTTGAAGTGAAA
This sequence comes from Phoebastria nigripes, assembly GCA_035582835.1. Classification (NCBI taxonomy): domain Eukaryota; kingdom Metazoa; phylum Chordata; class Aves; order Procellariiformes; family Diomedeidae; genus Phoebastria; species Phoebastria nigripes. The sequence goes on from JAYKAV010003154.1 coordinate 2,802,113, forward strand.
TCCCAGAAGCATTTTGTCTGTGTGTTGTGACTAATGCTAGTGTCTCGAACGTGGATAGGGTGATTTAGTGATCTCGGGAGAGCCAGGTCTTCCCCTGGGCTTCCTCAGGGACAAGACTTCACTGTTTAAGTGAAGTCTGCCTCAGTTTCTCTGATATAGATATTTTTTGAACACTACTATAGGTGTGAGGAAAAATTGAGAAGGACATGCCAGCCTTCTGCATTTCCTAGCCACAGCATACTCAATTCCTGCTGAGCCAACACAGGGCCATCTGCGTGCACACCAAACCAGGCGCCTGTGCTTCTTTCACTCATGGATGGTAATCACAGCAGATTCCCATCTCCCATCTCCACGGCTTTCCTCCTTTCTGAGGGTAATCCTTGTTGGCACCCTGAAGCACATGTTTGTACATGCACAAATGATGCAGTGTGTTTAGATTTATGTGCTTTTGTATTACGACTTATTTAAGGACAGGCATATACGAATGAGAGGTAGGTGCATGGGATGCCACGTGGTTAAGTCATTGCGAACGTGAGAACCTGTTCCAAAACTGCACTTCAAGGGCTAAACTCAGTGCAAAGGRAAGATGTTCTATGAAATGTATTTTTTAAGAATTACAATGGTTGTGCTTCAGTCRTAAGAAAAGTGTTATACATGAGTATCATTTGAAGTCCATACAGTTCACGAATGCATAAGTTAGAGATGGAGATGGAACCTGGTGTGCTGTGACAAATTCCTACGTGGTACAACCATCCAYGAGTCAAATTCCTGAGCTTACTACAATGCAATGAGCCTGAAACTKTGAAGCAGAGAATTCCATTTTTAATTTGCGGTGAGCTAAATTCAATAAAATACAAGAAGATATGCTGCAGTTACATATAGCTGGAGTGTTGCAGTGTATCAAAACAATACTTTTTTTAAGTGAAAACTATTTAAAACTATTTTATCAATTTTGATTTATACTATTTGTTCTGAGAGCATGAAAATGCTCATTTATCCATTTTGCAAACAGGAAAGAAAATGATTAAATGGCAATAACGATGAGTGAGATTCTATACAGCCATTTACTATTACTATCCAATAATGCACTCTAATGTCTAAAGTGTCCTTTGGTGACAGCTCCGAAGCAGATCACTGGTGCGTGCTAACATTTAAGTGCTTCCTTTTAGAAATAATTTATTGTACWTTTTACATGGCTGTACTAGGACATCATGCTTTCTTTTTTGCTGGGTATCTGGTGAAGGGTGTAAGGAGGGGGCAAATGAGCAATATAAGTACTGCCAGATTTTAGGCATTCATTTTTGGAGTTCTTTGAGARGGTGAATTTGAGAAATATGCAAACTATAAATGGAACTTTGTGTAATCTAGAAAAAAGAAGCTCACATTATTGGATGTCATCATCTTCTGTCCTCTCCATTTGCCTGTCTCTATATGTGTCTTCTTTTGTCTAATTGCACAATAATCATAAAGCGGTAATGTTTGCAACTTGCAATTCTTATGAAATTGTGACTAAAAGAACAAATGCGTGTGCATTAGTATGTGCTATTATCCCATTAGGGATGGGAAGAGAAACATACCTTTGAATTTCAAAGACCTTCAACATCAATGCATTAAATTGGAATCAGTCATTTAATGGACAGAGATGGGAGAAGAAAGGATATCTCTTTTTTATGTGTTCTCTTCTTTTTCTTTCTTTAAAAATTACTGAAATAGAATACTGTGAGAAAAGTCAAGTCATCAGTGAGCATTTAAGAACATCTCCGGGCAAAACTTGAAAGCATCAGTTGTTGCAGAGGTGGAATTTCCACAGACTTCACATTCTAGCTCCTTGTTAAATTTCTCAGATAATTAACTAGTTTAGCTAGCTACCTCAAGTCCTGAATAACATGAAGACCATTTAATCCTTCTGAGAAAGAAAAAATAATTTATTTTCTTGGTGTGCTTGTTTCAACTGATCAATAAATACTGAAGCCACAGTAGGCAGACCTTAAGGGTAGATGGGGGAGTTTCACTTTTCCCAGGGTTACTTTGGGCCAATTTTCTCTTGTTTTGCTTTTTTTTACCAACTGATGTTGTAGTCTGATATTTGGKTTCTACCTTCTGTCAGATTTTCATAGGTAAGCCTTGAGTGTGCAGTCATTTCTGCATAGATTCAGATCCTGTGAGGACAAGAATGTGCACTGAAACTAAGTGGGCCCTCCAGTCCCATAAGATCATCTCTGTGTCTCCAGAGCTGTGGATGCAATTGGAGAACTGGGACTTCAGCTTACAAAATGCTCTGAAATCCTGCAGATAAGATGCATGTGGGAAGTACCTGTGAAACAGAAGGATGAGAAGAAACTGAGGCTCACATACAAATTGCATCTGTGTTCACATCCAATCTGATTCATCCTCTTCTGGTCAAAAAAGCAAAATAGGTAACATTGGACTCCAGCCTACTATTTTCCAGTTTAACCTGCCAGAGGACGTTTAAACTGGATGTTTTACTTCAGATACATCTCTAATATAATCCTACRCTTCATTTGCTATTGAGAAACAAGTATTAGGCCCTGTTGTTGTATGCACATCGTATGAACTGGTGGGGAATGACTGTGTATTATTCAGATATTCTTGAAAACTCACCTTTAGCATAACTGTTTATTTCCACCCAGAATAAAGGGAAGTCCTACACATAAAGCTTGCCCCATGGAGACATAGTATGTGTAAAGTAAGATGAATGTAAAAAAATAGTGATGATGCAGAGAGTTGTTATTTATTTATGTTCCATAAGCAATATGCACATCCCCTGCAAGGGGAAAATTCATAAAGAGAAAATGCTACTGATTGAGCTCTACAAATCTTGAATAGCCGATTCATAACAAGTTCTCCCTGTGCTTTAGAGGGATTTGCTATAAACATTTTTATTTCCCCTCTGTGTATGAAGAGGTACCCTGATAACCCCAGAGGCATGGTACAAAGGCYGTTCAGGTCAATGGATGCCTTTGCACTGGCTTCAGTAGGCTTTCAGTTGGGCCACACGGCGAGAGTTGCGGTGCTTCCAGTGTTCAAGGGGTCAACATTTTTTCAGAAATGCATTTCCATTAAAAACTTCATTTTTGAAGAGTCATTAGTCATATGGTTTTGCTCCGATGGAGCTGTGACTTGCTATTTGTGGTCTTAATATAGATGCAATTTTAAAGTGTATTTTTAGGTAGGTTTCTGGGAACTGAGCAGACATACAACAATACAAAAGGGAGGCAGGTAATGTACATTTGAAAGCCAGCAAATGGCTATGTTAAGTAGTCACTTTGTCTTAATATTTAACAATAAACCCTAWGTTCTATAGAACCCTTTTAGGACCTTGATCTTATATGTGGTTAATTCTGGTGTTTTCAAAGTTTTCACCTGCAGTTTCCCATTCCTGGGCTGAACTCAGATTTGTTGAGATTTATTGATTAATATTTGAAGACTGTCCTGCTAYGCAATCTGAATTATGGGAAAGAAAACACAGGTTAGAAGTACTGGATATGGACAACTATGACTAAATATGCACATCCAGTCAGCATTGGGGGTAAAAATGGAAAAAGCTGCAAAAAGCTGCATATTTCTTACACCTAATAGAAGAAAACACTTCCACCACAGTGTACAGGCATGTTTCTAATTTTACTTGCCAATAATGCAAACCCAGAATAAGGACAATCAGAAATTTTGCACATAAATAATACTTCCTAAGGAACAGTACTTTTGCAAGAGTCGGAGGCTAGAAACAAACTTCTGGGAACATGAAATTATCTCAGGCAAGATTTTAGTGCAGCCTGAGGAAGCCTGCCCTGTCTCAGTCTCTATACTTTCCTGGATTGGTCTTGGCACTCAGGGTGGGGGTGTGTGTCATTGGACAGTGCCAGGATTGCTCGCTTCCACGCGRTAAATCATGCTACAAATCAAGATACTAAAAACAATAATGAACAAATCCCAAGTTTTTGTTTTGTGATTTGACATAGTTTGCACCATTGAGGGAAATGTGAGTTAAATTTTAAACTCTTCTTTGCATCCAGGACTATGTTCTTACCTTTTTTTTAAAAAAAACTAAGCTGAGATAGTCATATAATCACTTCAGATGGGAGCTTTAAGAAAGAAAACAACACTAAACATCGCAAGACTCAGAATGAAATCATAAAAGCAGACAACATTGCAATTTACATGAGAGATCATATGTCTCTCATTGAAGGACATGTATTACACAATCTTCTATAAATACCATTTCCTTTCCTAACTTTTTCTGTTGCTGCTGCTGCTGTCAGTTTTTGCTTTTTAGATATTCTCCTGCTGTACCATTCTGCCTTTGAAGGACAGGGTGGAGAATTGCCCTCACATAAGTCACACATGGTTGGAGTGATCCCATATTTCAGACTTAGGGAAGTTTGTACCTGAAGTGCAAAACTGGGATAGCTCGTCCACCTTGCTGGAGAGGACTAAGTAACAAGTGTAATGTGGGGGGAAGAGAGACAACTCTTTCTTTTCTTTCCTTTGCTTCATCTTTTYAGTCTTCTCCTGTCCAGCTACCCACTAGACATACTGCTTTCCACATTCACTAACAGGTAACCCTGGAAGCTCACTGGCGTATCACTGTTAACCGTGACAGGCATTAGGCAGGTTAATGGCAAAAAAGCACAAGTAGGTCTGTACAGCTACATCCAGACCAGAAAATGAAACATGCTGGGACAGTCCTCCGGCGTTGAGGTCAAGAGCCACAGAGCCACCCATGTCCGTGGCGTTAGGTCCATGTGCACACCAGCACCTGGAACTGGTGCCGGGCCCAAGCCGCCACTGGGAAGGGTCCCCAGGCATGGCTGGGAGCAGGCTAGGTGGAAGGCATGGGCCAACACCATGCCAGAAACCTGTCGCACCGTCTAGCAGTGCAGAGAGTCGAGCTCCACCGCCCGTTCACCGGTACAGAGGCAGCCCACATCATCAGCCTGGCTAATTGCTTTTCAGTCCTAACTTGTCTACAGGCACATCTTCTCATTGCTTCCCTCAGACCACCTAGCAGACAGGCAGAAATGAAAAGTGATGAGAGAAGGGGCATGCATCTTCTCTGCCCCTGAAGACGGCATGCTGCACGTCTCCTGCCCAGGCCTAGAGAGGATACTGCCTATTTCAGCTGTCCCTTATGCCTGGATACCGGGTTTGCTTTTAAAGCATTTGCTTTATTTCATTAATTGTGCATGTAATTAATACATGTGCATTGATTTGAGGAATGGATTTAATGATGAGGAAGGGGAGCTCTGCGTTCCTTTTAGGCAGAGGAACGTTTGATGGGCTGGATGTGTCAGGCCAGAGAAGTGTGCATTTACTGTGGGGGATTATTGATTCTCCTGGGGTGCTCCTGCCTGACAATGGTGTCTCTAAAAGATGAAAATGCTTTGGGTTTAGGATGGGACATAAGCCAGGAAAAAAGATTCATGCAAGGCATTTTCAAAGAAGCAGAAACGTAAGGTAAGTAATTTTCTCATATAGTGCATGTACCATGTAGCGGAAGCAAGCCAGTTCACCTTAAACTTCTCATGCATGTGTGCATTTCTGCTGGAGAAGGGATGTTACCTTAGTTTGGACGGCAAGAGGAATCCTTACAACATAGGATAGCGAGTGAGTCAGTAACCAGGGAAGAAGACCCATAGTGTTTTGGGTGAATCTTAATCATGTCTTGATTCAAGTATCTTGATTTCCGTTTTTTCATGAACTCCCACAAAGGATAGCCCCTTTCTGTGAGCATGCTAATGCCAAGTAAAGCGAAGGACTGGTAGAGAATTTAACTGGACAGAGAAATAATTTTCTTTATAAGAAATAATGATTGATTTTAGCAGACATGGTGGGAATGTGTGTGTGTGTGTGGCTGTGTGCACATACAAATGCATATACATGTATGTGTATCTGTATTCGTATGTATATAGGTGTATGTAAATGTAAGTGCATATATAAGTATAGATGCATATATAGAGAGATGAGTGTACTTGCAAGTGCATATATATATATGTGTGTGCTTCTTGGATCATTCAAGAAGGGAACAGAAATGACATGATATGGTTTAGGTATTCAACTATGTAGCTCAACTGGATAAATGTCCAAAGAAGTGCGGGTAAAAATATCCTACAACCACCAATAACCATAAAATGCTAATTAACAAAGAATCTAATTTACGTTAATTAAAGCTGAATAAATAACGCACCGGCATTTTCTATTACAAACTTAGCAAAAGTTTTGTAAAGTTGCAAATTTGCAATGAAGTCTGTTTATGGGTTGTACAAAATCATATGGAAACAAAAAGACAGGCTTAACCACCCAACTCCAGAGCAGATCCTAAAATAAATATTTATGTGTCAAAAAGCATAATCAGAGATGATTTAGCCAAAAAACAGAGAAACATAATTAAAGATGAGAAAATATTAAAGACTCCACTTAATTTTACTGAAGTAATTATGAACTATTGGCCCTTGACATATCACCGTCCTAACTTCATAAATTTGCCTCAACTATAAGATTATCTTTGGATCAAGACTAAGATCTTCAGGATTTGTGATGATAAATTGCCTGCGTTTCCCATCCAGTCTGACAATAACTGCAAAGTAAATTTCACGCCTGAATGCTGATTTCGTATCTAATATCGTAAATCATACAATATTTCTGACAATAATTGTGATACTTCATCTCTACACTAACTTTGGAACTCTCCATATTAGTGACATCATTTAGAATATTCACTCTGAAAAATGTACATTTCTTCCACCACATTTGCTATATTATGCACGGTGTTCCACCTCACCACTCTAAATAACCTCTGGAAGTGACATCTTTACTGGAAAAGCCTTTCTCCCTGATGTACAAAACTGCATCGGTTTGTGCTTGGTATATGCAAGGGAGATGAAGCCATATTTTTAGTTTTCTTGAATAATTTTACTGCTTGCTGGATCCTGGACCTTCAGAAACAGAGTTTTTTACTGTCCCTGTCTGGTAGAATAATGAAGCAGATGCCATACCTTTAGGCTAGATTCTGTAAAACTGCAGAAAAAGACCTTCTTTTTGCATTTTGGGGATACAAATCATAAAAAGCCTATTTTATGAATGGAAATGTTACACTTGCATCTCTAGCTGTTTTCAGGAATCATGGCAGGAATGGACTTTAAGGCTGTGTAATGATCATGACTGTGCATTTTAGTGAGTCCCAAGGAATTTTTTTTCCTTTTACATTTTCTGGATTTTCAGTATTAATTTTCACTAGTATACTTGCATGATTTCTTCCCCTTAGTTACAGGTGCGTATTAGACTTTTAGCTGCCGAATAGTTTTTGCTTTCTTGTGGGATGGTAGAGACAGACAAATATGCTGTAACTTTCCAAGTTGCCTTATTTTACACCCAAGCTGAATTCAATATTAGTCAGCAGTTAGCATCATTAGAAGCGATCGGATGAGGTAGTGCTCTCATTCTGCCCCAGGAAAAAAAAGAAAAAAAAACCAAACAGAAAAAAACTCCTTTATTTTGTCAATAAGAAGCCATACTTGGCCTTCTTGAAAAAGAAACTACAGTTTCAAATAGCTGGAAATTGAAGTGCCATTTCAGTAAAGGCTGGTGTAAGTAGACAACTTCATTTTGTAGACCTGTCACTCAGACTGCTTCCATCAAGAGTAAACTCAATCTAACGAAACATCCACTAACACAGCAGTATTTTAACTACAAATTTAATACAGCGAGGCTTCTCCCTTAGTCCTGAGGCAGGGGTGCCACAGCATGCCATGTTGTTCTGGAAAAGGTCAGTCGCTCATGTCTAGGTTTCTCCCACTCGAAGTTAGGCTGAGGAGCTAATGCTAGAAACGTGCTTGTCCCAGCCTTCACAACTGCCCATGGAGAGAAAGGTTCACCTTCAGAAGATGACTCAGATTGCTGTCAGGCGGAAGGCTTTCTTCTCCGCTGACTGTAGAGGGTGATGAGTTTGGCAAGCTCCTAACTCAGCTCTTCAACTAGGTATCTAAAGTTAGGTTGGATTTATCAGAAGGCAGGTAAACCTTTTGCACTTTAGCTGGTTCCTACAAGCACTTTGCTGCTGATGTAACCCAGCGTATGCTCCTTGATGCTCCCGATATTGCTCTGAAGTCATACTGTAGAAAAGCAGCTCAAACATCGTTCCACCTCTCCTCAAGTCCTCAGCAGAGCACAGCTCGGATCACAGAAATTTGTCTCTCTGGCTTTGCATTGAGACTATGCCCACTGAGCTGCATGGCAACACCAGGAAGTAAAATGTATTGAACTTGGCAAAGTGCCAATGATATAATATCACAGAAAAAATTACAGCGTGCTCTATTGAACTGATCCTCACATCTTTAAGTAAAAATATAGTATAGTTATGCTGAGTGAAGTCCATTTTATCCTATGCCTGTGAAGATTGACAATTACATTCTTTCCTTTCTTTACTGAAATAACCCGATCCCAAATTTACCTATTCTGAATTCAAAGGTTTCTATACAAACATCATAAACAGCAAGGTAAAGCAGCAGTTTTTACCCTCCTGTTCAAAAGTATCTCATTACATTCCCTGAAAAACAAAAATGGTCTGTGAATTTGCCTTAAGCAAAGAAAAAGTTGGAAATAAACCAAGAGAAAAAAAAAAAAAAAAGGCTTATGTGATACAAGGATTTAAGTGTCGTTCCTGGCAGGAACCGAGGACATATTTGAAAAGGTGTACTAGGAACACGTCTTCATAGCCCGAAAGCCAACTATATATGAGGACTACTGTATTTCATTACAGAGCAATGACAGATGCCACATAACTATGACAGAGCTGCTAAGTTACAAGAATGATCGTGAAATTCTGAGGACTCTGAACCCTAGAGTAGTTATTTTTATTCTACTGTATAAATGTCTATCCTCTGTAAATAGTTTGTATTTGGCCATGATAGAAAAAAGTTTTGGTTTTGCATCAAATTTCTACAATTCTTATTTAGCAAAATGCTTAATTTTAAGACACCTAAGTCTCTGTGAAATAATAATAAAAATCCCATGGGTATAAAATTATTTTTCTCATTCTTACTCTCTGTTTCTTAGAAGTCACTTACAGTGTATTTTCTGTCACTGTTTTTGAGAGTAAAATGCGTATAAATAATGACCGCATCCTAAAAAAAAAAAGGAAGCTCATTTTAAAAGTGTTCCTTACCCTATTCACTGAACACAGAATTGGGCCCTTATTGTAACATTACTCTTCTAGGGCTATAGGGTACAAATACAGCAAGCATACCGGAGCTCATTTTGCAGGCTGAGAAATGCAATGGATTTCTCATCTGAAACAGAAGCAGGTGAAATGTTTAAGTTATTTTCTATCTTTCTTTTTCTCTTGAACTGATAAAGGAAAAAGCTCACATCAGGTATGGCAGCTTTTACTGAAAAATATGAAATATACTGTTGTATCTATAAAATAAAATCTCCAAAGAAATTATCTGAATTTCTGCTTGTAGTGACCCATAAATAGCTGAATGGCAGGTTGGTAATAACCCTGACCAGACTGGCCAAAATTCTGCTGGCCCATTTCGATCTGATTTCTAGTCCTCTCTGTTTTCCTAAAAGTGTATTTAACATCTGAAGGAACAGCTCCCTCACAGCTCTCTACTAACTCCTTCTCCATTGTTCTCAAGGGTCACAACTAATAATAATTACTTCTGAAGAAGAAGTTTTTCCTGTGATGAGTTAAACCTAAAAACAAACCCCAAAGAGTAGTACAATCCCCTCAGGACAGCATTATTCAGTTTTAAATTGCTCCCACTAGAAGACTTAGAATTTTACACATATCCAGAATTGCTTTTATAATAAAAAATAAATGTTCTATAAGTGACAGTATCATGGGAATATCAACAGCACTGACATAAGCCTAGTCAATTCTGCGAGAGAAGCTGGCGTTCCTTGAGCTCCTCTTTCTTCCTTTTTCTTTTCACGCAGCTTCCTGAGTCACCACCAGTTCTCAGCTTGGCTTTCTTTTTCAACATCCAGGGTTTGATAGATGCTATTTTAATTGCATTCAGCTTCTTTAAATGTTTGTTCATTTGGAACATGAGTTCACCTCTCCTGATGTGCCACTGCCCATATCAAGCACGCTCATTGCATTTAATCTGGAGTATTCTCAAAGTCTGTACTCACTCAGACCTGTATGCTTTCAAAAGGAGATTTCCGTTTTTCCTTTCGACATTTATGACCTGTTCTATTTTTCTGTCAATGTTCGATGCATCTATGAGGTGTTCCTTTGCTAATTACAAATTAAGTGTTGCTATAAAGATGACATTCTTTCCTAGGAAAGGTATTGTTGCCCAAAGGACATGGAGTACAGCTATTCCACATGTTATTATTTGCTATCTATTATACAAAATGAAGAAACAATAGTGTAGAACAAAGCAAATGGTACATTGTAGGCGAGAAACATGGGTTGTGAAAAGCTAAAAAGCACCTTCTCTTGCCTTGAAAAGGCTGTATTTTATTTATGTATATGATACGTGTACTATCAAAACTGCAGCTCTTGATGCAGCTATGGCATGTCTATTGGTACCCATTCTCGTATGTTAAACTGCAGACAAAACGTGTAGAGGCTAAAATCAATACCACGGCAATCTTGTCCCAATCCTTTCTGTTGCTGTTCTTAAACAAAGAGAAATGTAAAAATGAGAGCAAAACCTTAAATGGCAAATAGGCATAAAAACAAGCAGAGAAGGAATGAATCAGGTGCATTTGTTTATTCCCRAAGACCACCTTCTTTAGTCAGGCAAACATGAATAGAAATATTCGTTAATCTCAGGGTAAAAATTTAGCTTTTTTAAAATATCCTAGGTACTTGGGGGAAAAATACACTCAAGGCTGGTACGTGGGAGAAAGTAGCGTAAAGCATTCTCCTGGACAAAGCAGGTGGCACGACATTTTTATGAGATTTTAAAGACTGTACCTATTGTAATAGGGAAGTCGGCTTCGAGTTATTTACACAAGCTTCCTCAGACTTAGACCTGGAAAATTAAATGTAGATTTTGTGTTCGCCACAGCTAAAGTTACAATTCTCGCCACTTTATCTGCGGCCAGGAGTGCTGACTGTGCAGGTTCGCGCRTTGCAAAGGCACACTTGCTCAGAAACGCACGGGGCACTTTGCTCGTTCCCTTTCTTTAATTTCTTTACTTTGCGCTGTGGAGAGGGTTAGAGCAGATTTTTGGTTCACATAAAAGTGTACAGTGTTAACTAGGTGACATATGGGTGGATGAAACATTACTGATTGTCCACTGCAGCCAGGGAGGCCGAGTTTCCATAGAGATAAGAAGGAAAAGTGCTCCATGCAACCTAATTGGTATGCATCTCCAGATCAGGTTCATTGTGCTTTTGCTAATGACAGGGTTGTCTCAGTAATAAGGATGGTGCACTGGAGAAATTTGCTGCCTTGGTATATTTTTCCCTGGCAGAAAACTACTTAGAGACTGTAGTCAGTAAGAAGAGTGACTGGCAGGCTGAAGGGGCTGCTTAGCAGCATATGGGGGAAGGCTGGCGCTCTGTGCCACATGCATATGGCTGCCATTAAACTCCAGCTTTGCGCTTTGTGTATTTCTGGTCCCATGCCAGTAAGCCCACCTGCTGCAAGAATACTTGTAAAGCACAACTCAAAAGTGATTGAAAAGCTACTAGAATAAACTGTAATAACACAGTGCTTCACAGATGGGACATAATTGCAAGCTAAAGTGTACAGCCTCTGCAGTAATGAAAACACGAGCCATTAAATTAAAATCATAAGGGAAAAAACTATAAAAGTCTGTTGAATTTTTTTTTTTAGTTTTATTGCAAAACTTCAATTTTCTTGCCCTCATTAATCAAATACCATAAAACTACAGTGCTACTTTGTCTGAGTGAAGATTCAGGCAATTAAAATGATGAATGTAGATTAAAATGATGTAACTTTTGTTCTTTACTTACTTGGATAACTTAAGCTTTGGGCAGTGTTAGGAGTGGAAAGCTGACATGAATCTATCAATTTGCAGATTAAGGTACGGTTGGGACTTCGCACTTAGAATTCACTTGTGAAAAAGTTGGTTTGCAGGAGAAAAGTGCCAGTATAGATTTTGCTTCCTTAATATGTTATTTTCGCCCTTTAAATAATACTAATTTGATTTTTCTAAAAAAAAAATTTCAAAAAACCAGACTTTAAAACTGTGTAAACACACAAAACTACTTGAGCAATATCAAAGTAGTTTTAATTAGTGGTAGTGTGGTAATAATGAAATCGCTAATCTGACATGTAATTAGTTGTACGGTGTGTATGAGTGTTATGTGAAGCTGAATGGGCTCAGCAGGGCCCTAATACATTCTGGCCTCTCAAGGCGTTCTCTAGTGGAGAGAGGCCTGACAGAGCCATCTTTGTTCTGTTCCCTTTCTGTGGGTGGGCGATGCAAGGAGAAAGAAACATTTGTTTCACAGTAGTCACCGAAGTAAACAGGCTCTAAAAGCCTTTTTCATTTTTAATTATGCATTTCGCCAGCACCCGTCATAGCAAAGTCCATAGGACAGGTTTTAAGCAAGCCAAATAATGCCTGACTGGTTAAAAATATATATAAATGTTTATTTAAGGGAATATTTATAAATCGAACAATTTAGTTCATCTTTACAAGAGGGTCTTTCCTCCCTTTAAAAGGATGAGCGCTTTCCTAAATGTGCCGTTTATACACAATTTATGCAGGAGTTGCATTTGACCTAGTAAAGGCTTTGGCAAACGCTAGAGGTGCTAATGAGCTACCCGTAAATGTTTGATCCCATCTCTTTTCTCCTCTGGAACTGGCCTCAAAAAAAAAACCCCAACCCTCTGAAAAGATAGCATCCATTCATTAGCTGCCTGAGAACTCATGGCAATATCAGATGACTGGCATTTCTTAATATACTACCGTTCAAAAGAAATTTATTTTTCTAAAAGACTTGCCAAGAGTAAGGTACATGAGCAGCCTCCACATTGTAGATTACTACCAGGCTTCCTAGAAGTGTAGTAAAGTGTATCTGTACCCCAGAGAATCTGGAAGATAATTCAGGTAAGTACAATATGGACAACTAAAAGAAAATAGTCAGCTTTATTTGCTTTTGCAGAGTTGATTTTTTTCCTTAGTCAGGCAGTGCAACCAGGCATCTTTTCTCTGAATGAGATCGGTTTGTTCTTGAGTAAACAGAACATAGCGTGTTTTGCTCACACTTGGTAAATTTAAAGCTTGCTTGAGTGATTAGAGTCCAATTATTGCCAAGCAGCAATATCCAGGTGCAGACAAATAAACACTGAAGGCAAAGTGCTTATAATCAGTTCCTGGTTATTATTACAAGTCAGGCTCTAATGCTAGTGTTTATTACACAATACAGGTATCTTCTCTGAATCAGGTAATTTAATCATTACTCTCCCACTGGTGCTCCAATGCTTGTATTTTATCAATATTTTTAGTAATAAATATTCTTATTAACCTTTTATTATGGTTATAAGACCACCTAGGTCCTTTCTCTTCACTTAGAACTGTTCCTCTGATGTGGTGTCTGTACATCATGACAGAGAGCTATACCAGGTAGYGAGAAATTATTTGGAAAACTTGTCAGACTGCACTGTCTCCAAGTTATTTATTTATTCACTGCAAGCATCACATGAGATCATCAGGACATTTGAATGGGGAATTTTCTATATAGACATTGCTTTTATCTTCTTTAATGAAGCTCATCACCAATAGAATTGAGTAATGTCTAACTTTGTATTGTTACTTCTGCAAACTTCATCCATTTTTCAAGCATTGGYCCCGATATTACGGGCTGGGAATCAATAGGGATATCTACAGATAAAATAYCTACATTTTCAAAAATGGGGTTATGCTCCCTCCTTTTTATGCTTGTCCTCATTCATGCCAGGTTTTACTTGTATATAGGAGGGAGCAACAGTGGCAGCCTCTGGGTTGCAAAAAGGCTAGGGGTTTGTGCTTCTCTGTCTCAGATTAAAGCCAGGTAAAGTGGAATGACACCAACATGGTGCATCAATAGTGCTGGCCCCGGGTAGCTGCCACATTGCAGCTGAAAAAAGCCAAAATCTGAATGATTGTGCTGTCCATTGAAGATGTGAAGGTATTAATTAAATTTTTCGCCTGACAAATGGGACCTTCTCATTTTACAGGCTTTAGTTGTCGAGCTGTTGAAAACCTACTCATGTGTTTTGAAGTCAGCGAAACACAGGTGGGCTCAACATTTTTAGACCTTTTCAAACACAGTTACTTTAACAYTTCAGAAAGCTGGGTCCCACATCTTTGCTACAAAATCCTCTGTCTGGACAGTGAGAGGCRCCACCAGCTGTTACACACCCATTTTTGTTGAGGTCATGGCAATCCTGGCATGGCACGCTGTTTGGTATGACTAAGGCTAACAGAATTTGGCACTTTGTAAGGTCTCCTGTCTGAAAAAAATTGTAAAGAGCAGGGTTGGTGGAAAGCAACAGCTTCTTTACAATGAAATAGTGAAAAAAAAATGTAGGAACCAGCAAGTTCTACTATAAATAATGTGGTATAGTGTCCATAAGACATTGTTCAGCTTTTGTTGAAAGAGCCTGCAGGGTAACGCTTGGACCTCCTAAGATGTTTAGGATGCTTTTTCTACCCTGAATGCAACTGGAACTGAGAAGGTCCAATAGCACTTCACAGGGTAGCACTCAGCAGTTACTAGACCAAGCTCATAATGTCTAATTTCTGAGAACCCAGTTAGGCAGGGGAGATGTCCAAGACACAAGTCCTTGGTTATTGGCCCTGTATCCCCATACTGACAAACAGCTTGGCTTGGGGAAGGTAATGGGATGACTCCTCACTAAAAAATGACTATTCCCAGTTAGCGAGGAAAAGCCATATTTCCATTCTTCATCTATTTTTGTATGAGCTGACAGAGCTGGACAAAAAGAATTTTTCCGTCCTATGAAAATTTTCAAAACTTAAAAAAAAAAATTTCCCATTCCATTCTCAACTTTAAAAAGTTGAGATTTCAGTTTTGAAAGCCCATCCAGACATTATTTTGAGTTCAGTGAGTTAAAATTTGGCTGCAATAATTTCACATGATTTGACCTTCAYCTTTTGGTCTTGTTATCTTTTAACACATATATCTTAAAAACAAGATATAATTGTGTYATATAGTACTGTACATATGCTACATATAAAATTGCATACACTACTAGATATTTTGCATGATGACGTTTCAAGCAGGAAAGTAATTTTCTCCTTGGAAAATGTCAAAATTTTTTTCTGACAGTTTCAAAATATTTTTCATACATTTCTTGAATTGGGAAATGCTTCTGAATTTATCTTTTGACAAAGACAGTTTTGACTTTGCTAGAGAATTCCCAACTACCTCTAGCAAGCATGTGGAAGGRACTCGCTGGTACAGGGGTGTACAGTCTGAACATGATAATCTGGGAGAAGAAAGAGCACAGAATGGTGAATTGGTTCGACCCTAGTCTCAACAGCAAGATTTTAGCAGAGCACAGCATACTATCAAGGGATGTAACCCAAACTGTAATAAAGCCCCTGAGAGTTTTTTCTCTGAAATCCATGGGATCATGATTTTTCTCACTACTCCTGGCATCCTTGCCACAGACCCTGATAAAATAATCAAACTGTAAAGGAAGCAGATATATAATTTAAAAGAGCTTGGACCCTAAAAGAGCTTAAAAGATGGAACTACAATGAATGTATTTTAAAATTAAGAAATAAGACAGGTAAAATGCACAATGGGTAATTGGGTATGCACAATTGGGTAAGACTTACTTGATGACCATACAAATATGGTAAGCCAGTGGAAGGCAACCTTTATTTCTTGTRAGTCCACTGAACACACAGGTTCAAATACATCCTTCACCCAGTCAGTGCACCCCTGCCAGCTATGTCACGCTCTTTCCCTGAGTGGACGCTCCCATCTTTGTGTCTTATTTGGAAGTTTTAAGTAGCTCCCCCACTAGAAAGGTTAGGCAGTGTGGTGCTACAGGCTGAGGAGGGGTTGTGCTTTGTATTGGAACATGGCTCATGTGCTACTTGATCCAGAGTACAGCAGTACCTCCTTTTAATGCTAGTTTAAATATTTGTTAATTCTTGAACTAATTTAGCACATTTATGCCTATCAGTTCCAACCTGCATTTTCTGCCCAGCCCTTGTTGACTGTAGATCCGTAAACAATTAACGTACTGCTAGATCATGGAGTTTAAGCTGACTTTTGAGGACTGAATTGATTCAGTTGATTCAATGTCAGCACCCAGTCCTGTCCAACTTTATCTCTGCATGTGCCTCCATGGGTCTTAATAGCAGGCTTTCAAAAACTTTTAGGGCCTGAGCTTGAAAGATAAAGAGCTGGTATGAATGTTCATTGCCATAAGCAAGGACCACTGTGAAAGCAGGGGAAGGAGTTTGTTAGGATTTCATAGAGAACAAATTTTGTCAAAATTCTGCAAATTACAGAAATACACTTTGAAGCATTTAAATTGTGTCTTTTAACATATTTGCAAGTTTTCATTAATTTGGAGAATTTTTATGGTTGGAGATAGCTATATTTTCTATTTGCGTTTTTTCTGTTTGTGCTTTGCAAAAACAGTATTCATGGGAAAAATAAATAAGGAAGTAAAAATATGCTTTTTGCTTTTGACAAATGTGGGAGCTACAAATTACTGGTGGAAAATGAATATTTCCATCTTTGTGTGAACTTGGTGAAAAGCCAACATCTTCCACACAGCTGCAGGGGTGCAGGGCCAAATTAATTCGTGGTGCAATTCAATGGACTTCTATGAAATGACATCAGTAAGAGTTTAGTCCCCATGCAATAAAAAACAGTATATAAAATGCTTATAGTGGTAAGTGGTTGATTAAATATGCTATGAATAGAAGCTGATGTAACACTATTTCATTGGAATTGAAAGGGTACAAAAGCAGGTAAAGAAACCAATAAGCTTGCTTTACTTACAGCTCTTTAATTACTGGTAGTCCTTGTTTAATGGTGCATACTTGCTCTTCTATCCCCTGCATGTATAGTTAAGTCTGCATTCCCTTATTTTCTTATACAGATAGCAAAACTAATATGAACTACTACTGCAGAGTTTGTCTGAAGACTTCTGACTGCAGTGTTTTAGACTGTAAAGGGCCTACCTACTCATTCCCTGGTCCATTGTGTCTCATCTTGGTTCACCAACCAGCCAGTGGGTGTTTGTGATCCCTGAGCCCAGAAGCACCACAAGTGATCAGAGATGCACCTGGAATTACACGGAAGAGGCTGCTGTCACGCTCCACCTGGGACATATAGCCGTGTTTCCCTTCTGAAGGCACATGTGGGAGAGGAGACTAGCACGTGCCTATGTCAGGTCTCACCCTGTTATAGGGGGCTTTACAAACTGGCTAAACATTGTTGGATTTACCTTTAATTCTGTTCTAGTTTAAGATTGCATGATTCTTACTATCTCTAGAGTGTAGAAGTGATAAATAAAGTGGTTAAAGTCCATCACTTTGGTTTCCAGGCTAGGTAAGGACAAGGGGAAGAGCTCTATGGTGCACAAGTAAGGCATGATGGAACTGAGGGAACTGGGGTTGTTTGGTCTGGAGAAAAGGAGGCCGAGGGGAGATCTTGTTGCGCTCTACAACTACCCGAAAGGAGGTTGTAGYGAGGTGGGTGTTGGTCTCTTCTCCCAAGTAACAAGTGATAGGATGAGAGGAAATGGCCTCAAGTTGCACCAGGGGAGGTTTAGATTGGATATTAGGGAAGATTTCTTCACTGAAAGGGTTGTCAAGCATTGGACCAGGCTGCCCAGGGAAGTGGTTGAGTCACCATCCCTGGAGATATTTAAAAGACGTGTAGATGTGGTGCTTAAGGACATGGTTTGGTGGTGGACTTGGCAGTATTAGGTTTACAGTTGGACTCGATGATCTTAAAGGTCTTTTCCAACCTAAATGATTCTATGATTCTATGATTTCATCAACATGCATTTACCCTTTAGCAGACCCTGTAGGGCAACCTGCAAGTGCTTATGGGAATCGATCACAGCTGGATCCTACTGAGATGCTGCAATTGCCTCTGAACAAGAGGTACCTCTATTGGTCTACTAGGCATGTATGAATTCATAAGCCACAGAGTTCCCAGGAACGTTTTGAGGTGGGGCTGGTAGCAAGTGTTTCCTTTAAACAAAACCCGTTTTTTTCTGTGCTCAGATTTTGCCTAGCTATATTATATTATCGCTTCTAAGAAAGTGGCATGTAATGGTGTGCATCTTATGTAGATGTTATCCCACCAGGTTTCAGCAAGCTAGTGTGGTCCATGCAGAATCATAGTGTTTGTTTTATCTCAGCCAGTCTATTAGGAATAAGTTAGTTTTACTCTATCCTGTGGAGTTTATAAGGCATCGTAAGGGCAACTGCCAAGAGCAACCAACTCTCCTTTCTCACAGTTCTCAAGATTGCTCTCTGGTCTTTTAAGTTTTCTTCCATACAGTATGGGATAACTGAAATCAAGACTTCCACTTCATATATACCCTTCCAAAAATACCACATTTTTTGAACTCCAGACTTTGTTCTCTTTGAGAGTTCCAGTGTTTCTAATTAGAACTGAGTTTATTACTCTAATAGCTATTATTCATATTAGAATACCAGTAAGACATAGAAAATTAGTTTTACAGTTTTTCTTTTTCAGCATACTTGGAGACTGTGGATCCACTTTAGGCAGCACTATGGATTTAATTAAATTCCAGCATTAA
The DNA here is from genome assembly GCA_035582835.1 of Phoebastria nigripes. Lineage (NCBI taxonomy): Eukaryota > Metazoa > Chordata > Aves > Procellariiformes > Diomedeidae > Phoebastria > Phoebastria nigripes. The sequence goes on from JAYKAV010003154.1 coordinate 2,820,871, forward strand.
CTCACAAAGGCTTTTTAGACCTTTACTTTGTCCCTTGGAAGTGAGTTTACATGTGGAAAATTCATTTCACAAGTAATAATTTTTAGAGCATACCAAAAGGTATTAATAATTATGGTTATTTTATATTGGACCTTAGTGACATGGCACAGATGGCTTTGATGTTTAATCAGTAGCTGTGCTTCACAGCTTATTTTCATTAGTGATTAACCTTGACTCATTATATAACAGAAGAACATAGGACTGAGCCTGAGAGACAGTTTCCTTTGCTATAGCTGTGTTTGCTGTGAAATTGGGCCTCATTTTCAAAGAAATGTACATCCACAGCTGATCACTTCTTATGAATGATCACACATGGACTTTCATTCACTATACCAGTTCATAAATAAAAATGTGGCATTTGTGTATCCAAATTAGATGCTGCTGAGGTGTCAACCAGTGCTTATTTAAAACGTTTAATGGGAATACATTTTTATTTTAGAATTGTAAAGTCTTGTTGTTTTTTTAAAAATAGAGAGCATAGAGATTCGTCCTTTTCTGAAAAAACATTAGGCATGCTAGACTATGCAAGTTAACAAAGCCTGTGCTATATCTAGTATGGATAGATGTCTTCACAGAAAATCCTTTTGTATTGCTTTCCAGCTTTTCCCAACAAAAAAAATCTAAAGAGTAAGACATCTGAGTTACTGTGCTGCTCTGTAATTACAACAGTAGACACCTGTCAATGGACTTCTTTCTCTGCAGCTGTGCCATTACCTCTGAGAGRAAGAGTCAGGGCAAAAATACTTAAAGAATGAAGAGCAGAAGTCAGAGAAAAATAGTTATAAAGATACATTTTTCAGACTAATATTAAATGTGATGGAAGAAAAGGCAAACGTGTTCAGCAAGTATCATATGCCTCATAGTGTAAAATGTTTGTTTAACTCAGAATTCAAAGCTTTAGCCCTGAAACTGCATTTCTTGTGTTTTGAGACAATATCGTTGTCCTATTCAAGATGGACTCCTGGATCACGAGGTAGAACTGTCTGATTTCAGTATCAGAAGATGTAATACCTTTCCTCCTAAAAGTTTAGTGTAYTGCTCCCCCTTGTCCCCCAGTAGCAGAATGATGCCATGGAAGAAATTGCTACCTGTGACCAGAGCAGTCTCTACATCCAAACGTAAAAACAAAGAGACTTGGAGTAGRCTATATAGCAACCATAATTCTCAAAAACCATTACAGTAACTCAAGCTATTGAACTTTTAAGCTACCACCTACTCTGATGTCACTCTTCTCAGTAATGTGGTTGAGGACCAGCATAAACATAATTTATTGTCATTTGCCAGCTGCCAGTAGCACCAATCAAACTTAAATCCAAGACATGGTACAGAAACCTCACATGCATCCTTATTCTTTACAGATAAGGGCAACCATAACCTTTCACTTTCTTTGGCAACTGAATAAAAGCATCCCAGTCCCCAAGCGGCAGAAGAGGTTGGTCAAAAGTATCTTGTCTTCCCTCTTTTCATAAAAGCCCAGTGGGTTGCTTCGCTCCCATATTTATTCACACCCACTGATTAACAGAAAACTCCTAATTCTCCCAGTGTTCAAAATCTACATAAAGATGACAAAGATATTGGAAAAACACAGGTCAAGACAAAAGCAGTAGGCATCGATCTCTCCATGACCCCCTTCTGAGCTCTATTTTGTATCTTGCTTAACAAAGGCATCTTGCAGTTCTTCATTGCATAGCCAAAACTGGTACTGAGATTAAAACCAGAAATTTACAGATGAATTCAGGGATAGCTCTCACAAGAACTTGCTTACTTTAGTATTTCCCCCACTRTTCAGAATATCTTCCTTCAGGTTCCTAAATTGCTTCTCCATTTAGTAGGTTCTTTTGGACTTCTAGAGGCTGCTCAATGTCCTAACGCCTTGACCAACAAAACATTTCTGACTTTCCACCTGCAGTTTTGCTTTCTGTGACTGAACTCATGTTTGGCCCTACTGACTTACATAGCTCTGACTTCAAGGCTTGATTGTTTCGGTTCAGTATGTTTGGAATGAAACAAAATGCCTTGGAAAGAGCTTCAACTAATCAAGGAAGCAGCAGACTGCCTGCTTGACAATGCAGGTCAATTGTGAACGCATCTTAGTGTTTCTTCACTTTTTCGCCCCACTGAATTCTGATCCCCAGTTCAAGGTCTCTTTCTGATTTTTAGAATTCTCCATAAGATTGATTCTACCTCTTTCAGCAATTATATTTTCCTCTGCAGAGATGACCTTCATGACAGATCTGGTCCACTAGAATCAAAAGAACTGTAACAGGAATAGAAAGTAGCAAAAATGAGAGCTTGAACTAGATGATATAAATATTTACCATGAAATATAAAAAAACATAGGCTTGAACATCTTGAGAATAAAATGCAAAACTCTAATTTTTCTGATTGGCTTTCATTCAGTTTGCCATCAACACATGTAGTCAATGTCTTTTTTTTTCTTTTTTTTTTCCTTCGTCTTCTTTATATACTTGATCTTTTGTGTGTGAGGTCATCATTTCCCGAGATGTGACTGGAAAAGCTTCAAACAGAAAACTGAGAAGACTGGTAAATGTTCTAGCTTTAGAAGGAGTTTAGATTAGATGTGAGTAAATACTTCAATCTGTGCTCATACACTGTCTCTCTATACTCCATAATTACCTAGACAATCCATCATTTATCTGCAGAACTCACACAGGTGAGGCAGCCTTGAAAGAAGAGTATCTTTACTTGATTTGATTATGAAGCCAAACACTCAATCCGGGCACAGTAACAGGATCTTACAATATAGCCATTTAAATGCTTGGGCTAAATAAGATTAGATTTCAAGCCCTAGGTGCTTCAAAAATTCAAATGTTAAAGACAAGTTGCCACATCATGTAGTGTCCCTGGTTTCCTAGTGCACTAAACACTGTCATAAATATGTAATCTTTCCTGGTAAAGATGATACTTTTCCACCCAAAAACCCTCCAGCAATGGTGTGTAGTGATTTGGCCGTTTCATTTCAGATCTATTTTTCATTGTAGAGAGAGAAGCATTTTTTACTAGGATGCAATCTTACATCTAAAGAGACAATTGTAAGTTAAAACAAGTGAAACACACATATGGACTAACCATATGGATGACAGTACCAATTAGTAGAGACTTTGTATTTATTTTTTATATTTTGAGCACAGGGTGAGACCTGCCTTTTTCCAGCAAGTGGCAAATTTGAATGTGAAATGTCATTAGTGCTGTTTTTCACTAATACAATTTCTTTTCTGAATAACAAAAAACACATCAGTGTTATTTTTAATAAAAAAAACCACCCTTTAATTTACATACATTTAGGGTGAAGTAAATGAAAATGCATTATGTTACCACTGTGCTATTGAATAATGAGCCTATAGGGTTCTAAATGGGAAGGAAAGTTGTTTTTCAAGCCCTGTACCCACTGTTCCCTTTACAAAGGCGCCATTGTGATCAGGATACATGAACTGGGTTTCTAAGAGTAAAGATCCACCTTCTGGCAGAGAGACTGGGAAATAAAGCACCCCAGTAAGCTGCCACTTCAGCAGGAGAATCTGAGCTAACGAAGGAAGGACAGGTGGAACTGGTCCCTTGGCCTTTCAGTGACATTTACAGCCTCTGTGCAAGGACATGCTCTTTTCTTTCTGTTTCTATTTTCTCCAGTTAATCAGGTGACTTGAAAAGAACCTAGATAAGGGTATTGTTTGCACTGACAACATCCTGATGATACTGTCAGAGGAGATCACAGGAAAATGTTCCCTTTTTGAACCAATAGAGTCATTAGGGAGAGTACTCATCACTTGAGTGCATCTAGGTTAATTACCACGGAAAATCTGGAACTGGCAGCTATAATTTTTCTGAAGAAAGTACTGCTATTTTTACTCCTGATGCTGCAGAATGTCTCTTAAAGTACCTCACAGGACCCCGTTTTACAGTTCAATGGTAAAATAATTTTAGAAATGTAGCTTTCTGGCTGAAATTAGTGGGACGCTATCCGTGGAAATCTAATGAAAGTACGAACTGTGAGTTATGTACTGTATGAATGAAATTCATCTCTGTTTGCCAGGACTGATTACTCTCCTTCCCATAAATGAGCAAGCATATTTCTCTATTGCAGTGTCACTTTGGAAAAGAGAGAAGTGTCAGGTTGAGATGAATGACTTATCCCTGCACAGATGTAGCAAACTGTCAGATGCCTGATTCTGTTTGCTGTGGTACATTATGGCATAGAGTAGCCAAAAACCCTCCAGCATGAGACAAACACAGAATGCTGTTTTTGGATCAGCATCAAAGCACACGCAGTAGATGCCTTTTTAGGAAAACAGAGACATGGTGTTGTTTTAACCCACCCAGTATTCAATGAGTGCTTACAAACGCTAACAGTGTTCATGATTTTTAAAAAGCCTCAAACAATAAAAGGAAGTTGCTTGAGTGTGCTGAATACTTATTCAACTAATAATTCTTAGAGTACTTCTACTGTGGTGCCTGTTCTCTAAGGATCTGCGAAAAAGAAGGACTGAGTGCATTTTTCAGCCTAATGATCTTTTTTCCAAAATTATTTGAGGCCAGGAATGCTTTGTGGTGTTTGCCTACCCCTGATGTGATAGGCATGCTATCATGTCTGTCACGTCTAACAGGCACCATCAAGCCAGAGCAGTCAGTGGAACTTGGAAAGTTGCTCATGTCCAGTAGCATAAACAGGATCCAAAAGGAAAACAGGTATCACGGGTTCAGAGTGTGGACAGAGTTAAATGGTTAATGCAATGAATCTCATGTACTATTCTCCCCTTCCAATTCACTTTTTTGCCATGGTAAAATTGTAAAAATAATCACTGTAAAAATTCTTGAGAACTGTTTTGATTCCGTGATAGTTACTTGGGAATTTAGTTACAGATTTCCTGTTCAATGTTAGTCATTTCCTATAGAAATGTGGATTATTTGACTGCACTGTCTTCTGTATGCAGCTCCCACATATAAATTATGACTGCTTTGACCCATTCCACTTAAGTTTGACTGAGGAGCTGAAGTCTCCAACAGATGAAATTCTGTCAAGTTTCTTGAAAATTACAGCCATGTTACGGAGATATATGCTATAAAGCCAGCTAAAACGTATTATTAGACATCATAGAGTCTCCATCGGACAGACAAAGGTGAATCTAGGCTTTGCAAACCTCCCCCCCGGTCACGAAACAACTTATTTTTTTAGAAAATTTTGGTTTAGACCCATTTCTAAATCCATGAGAGAACGAGGTGCCAACAACTGTTTCAGCGGGGAAAAAATATTTCTGGTTTCCAAAGCAAACATTTTAGTAATTGCCCCTCATTTATTTGTATTTTCTAATTTGCTTTACATACTACAGGGAATCCTGCAATTACCCATAGAATGTACTGTCTGTACCTTCCTGATTGAACTGCCACCTCCCCTACACTTTGTTAGAACTGCCATTCAATGCAGCTCTGATTCAGACTCAAGGGAATAGCCTTGACACAATGCACTGAAGGCAATATTTGCAGAGAAAAGGGATAATCGCTGAACAGCAGCCTAGCTCCACGCTTCCATGTCCCGTGACCTCTTTTCTCACTAGCCTTGGCATTAGAACTTAGTATAAGTCCTTAGGACTCTGCTGTCCCCTTTCATGATCCTTTACCCTCAGGAGCAGTTTGGGGGTACTTCTGGCAGGTTAATATACTTCACGTGATGAGAGCAGTGAAATATCACAGTCTGTTTCCACTAAGGTTTCAGAGAAAGCTAGAGTGACATCTTTATCTGCTGGTATTTGCCAAGATCATCACCTCTAACTGCACACATTTTATGAAAACTGTACCCAGTAAAACAGACTTAAAAAATGAAGCTTGATATCTCTTTTTCTTTTTCACTCCATTCAGGATTATTATTCATTCTTAATGATATTTCTTTTATCTCAGGCTCTGCTAGGTTTCCTAAAATCCCACTTTCACATCATTTTAGGAAAAATCTTTAATACAAACCTACCCTTAGACTGAACTGTCCTTAAAAAATCAGTTTCTTTTGTGATGTCCAGCTGCAGGAACTTTCTTCAATTAGGCACCAGTATGCAAGGAAAAAAAATTGTCAAAGCACTGATATGAAAACAAAAATTGCATAAAATACTGGTGACAGAATACCAAAGTCACAACTTGACATCTACGATCTGTTTTTTTTTAGCATTATGCTAATAGGACTGTGTTTTATTTATGCAGTGCTATAGATTTGCATGATGCTTTATAAAGAAAATATCTGACGAGTTCCTGCTAGTGCAGTATCCTACATCAGGCATAGTATAGCACTGCACAAGGGAATCCGGATGAGAAGGGGAACACTTTAACAGGAAAAAATAATATAAACCCCCAAATCCTTACCTAAAACCTGGTATTTTCATTTAACATGTTTAAAATGTCTGGAATGCAGCTTGGCCACATCTCTATCTAGTGAATTTGCTACGTGTTATCCTGATTTTCAGGAGGATGAGGAGACTTCATCTTTCAACCTCCTCGCTACCTCTACTCTTAGTGGGAATAACGAATTAGCAGAAGCGTGCGTGCACTTTTGTATACTCCTCACTACAGAATGCCCAACCTGGGGGAGGGAAATTGTACGTGTGCCTTCATCTGGTTACCAAAGAGTCATCATTTGTAAGTGATCGCGACAGCCACTTTTGCTTGACTTGTCCTCTGACTTTCAGAAAATTTCAGCTGATACGTATCAACAACGGCCATGTCCTGGCAAGGATGCAACAAAATTAGAGCTTCATGAAGTTATGTTTATATCATAATTACCTACACGTCAACTGAACATGTCTTGTGTGTCAGTGCTCTGCTTGTATAGATACACTAGAAATGTGTCCCTTTCCCTATGTCAAGACTGTAACTAAGCTAAAGGAGTACAGAAATGCAAACTTTGCAGGTTGTTGCTTACTGTGCATTGTTCATGCTCTGAAACTACGTATTCAAATCTTACCTACTTTGGCCTTCCACACTTTGTCAAAAGATAAAAAAGGCAAGTCTAGTAAGTAGAATTTGCTGAGAAATCTGTCAGCGTGTGAGAGAAGCTTAGGGGAGAGGGAGAAGGGAAGCATTATTATTGTCTTGACTTTTTCCTTAAAAAAAAAAAAAAAAGGAAAGAGGCAGTATAGAAAAAAGAAGCAAGCAAAAAACCAGCCAAAAACAAACCCCAGAAAATTTCTGGCTAAACCTCAGAAATTCACAGTGGAAATCCTTCTGAATGCTGCAGCTGGGCTTCTTGGACAGGCAATGTAACTCCCAAGATGCACAGCAGCCTCCTGAGTCACGGAATCGCTACTGTGCATCACAGTAAGCCCCTGGCCACCGTGCATCAAGGACCAGCGCATCAACAGCCGAGCTAGTGAGAGCAGTCTACAGAGATGGTGCATCTTGCATGCCATAACTTCCATAAAACATCACACTGGTGTATTTTAATGCTAAATACAGTAAAATTATGTTATATACATGTAAATACAAATATAAATGTAAATGTAAATGTAAATATAAGTATATTGTGTGTGTTTTCATGTGGATCTTTAGACAAATTTAGTTCAGGCTAAATGCACCTTTTTATGAAAAATTTTCATTGGTCAAAAGCTGGTCACACTTAAAAAACTTTTACTGGCCAACGCTACATAACCTTTGCAAAGTACAAAGTTGTTTTGACAATGGAATATTTTTTTCTGTGTATCCTTCAGCCTGCCAGAAATCAGCATCGCAAAGAGAGGTGAGCCAAGTCAAAAAGCTTATCATATCTACTACCATAAATTTTCCCCTGAACAAGGAGTCAAACAAGCCTATGGGCCATTTTTGCAACTTCTGTTCTAACAGCTGTCATGGGACTGCTGTACACAGTACAATTTGTTTATTTTACTTACTATTAGGTATTTCAGTAAAAGTAGCAATTAATTTCCCTGTCTTTGCAGCACAGATCTCTCATTTTCATAATTCTCAGAATAATGGAAGTAATTAAAGCATTTTAATTTTTTAATTACTTCTTATGAATTTCTCGGTTCTTTTTAAGGAAATGAAAAATACAACAAAATTGAGGCAATCAATACCGTATTAYCCCTGCCCCCTGCCTTAATTTAATATGCTAATGGTTAGACAATAACATGCTTCTGGACTTCAGAAAAATCTTCTGAGAATGATCCAATAAATCTCTGATATGGTGTAATATTGCTCTCAACTACTTCCTCACTTTGAATTGATTTATTTATTTATTTATTTATTCATGGTGTTAGGAGATGCTAAAAATAAAATCTTATAAATATTTAGTTAAGGCTATGTATGTGTTTTATTTTAAGATGTTTTTATAATATGACCTATTTGTGGCCTTGCTGACATTTGGCACATGAGAGCCAGGCCCTACAATACTCCCTTTAATACTTTTTTCAGCTGAAGTTATTGGAAGTTTTTGCCACTGACGCCCGGTCAGAGCCCTTATAATTGGATAACTGAAGGAGGCGTACGTGCCCTACATTCCGGCAGGTTACCTAGGAGAGATGGTAGCAAAACATAATAATTATACGTATCAGTTACTGAGTTATGTTATTGAGAGTCATTGGTAGAAACAATACGTACAGGATATTCCTAATTATCCCTTCAGTTTGGTAGCATATTTAAAGTGCTGGCAGAAATCTGCGCTTCCCTCTCCTTTACTCTCTCTGTCAGAGTCAACCTCAGCCGACACGTTCTTGATTAGAACCGCTGTAATTCAGCATATTTGGCCCAAGGTATTTTTATGCTTTCTAAGGTGACTAGGGATGTTTTCTGTTTAATAGTAGCTGAGAATATATTGGTTTTAAGTTTCTTCTAAAATTTTATAACAGGTTGAATTGTTACATGTTTTAAAGTTAATGAGACAATTAGCATTTTCATTCTGTCCTGAAAGTATGGGCACTTCAAAGCAAAGGTAACACTTATTATGCCTGCTTCATTGCTTGATTGTGTTGAAAAGTAGGAACTCACCTCTAACAAAGGCTAATTTGCTGTAAAGTCCACGCTTTCTCTGATAGGCATCTTCTGGGTACTTCAGATAAACCTCTTTCCCACAGTAAGATCTGAGAGGACGATTCTCTACATCACCACCCGTACTGTTGACTGGAGGGCAATTGCCTTTGACTTGTACTGAGGTTGGCTGTACGTTGTCTCTTATTCTCTATTTCTCTTTGAGTTGTCAGAAATCATTGCACAATTAATTTTCCAGTTGCTCGAGACCTTGAAACAGCTTTTCTTGAGCTTTTCTATTTCAAAGTTCTCAGAACCAGCAAGGTGAAAAAGAAAATGTATAGTGGAGATTATTTTCCTAAAACCTGTTCAACAGGTGGAGCTGTATGCTGCAAAATAGAGTTCAGAAATAAAATCCATATGCTGAGATGTTTGTCRAATCATTTTCAAAGTTAAAGAGAATACTATACCCGTACCAAACACATGTTTTTTTCAAGTCTTAGGAAGAATCTTTCTGCAGTTGCCCTAGATTGGGATAAGAAAAATAAGTCTCAAAAAGGGTTGTTGTGATTTTCAGTGTGTTTTGTTAGTGGGCAGAAGTCCAGTAAGCTTTGCTCTGCTCTTCCTTAGAAACTTAAGAGGTAATAAATGGAGCTGGGAGATCTTGGATGTCGCACAGCTGGTGTTCAGCATTGTATTACTGGTAAAGCGTAATGCTACATCAAATATTTATTAATCAGCACTCCTTATGACATTTCTTCTTGCTATTAGTGAAGGAAGTTTGGGTGACAGAAAACTCACAAAAGACAGTTTAATGAAAGAGCGCGATAGATATAGAATGCATTACAAAGCATCTTTCTCTCTCTGTCTCTCTCCTTCATTGCCAGTTTTGACCAGTGCCCCTTTGAGGGAGAAGAGGAAGATCTCAGGCTGTTCATCTGCAGGTGCCAATTCTCTTTTTCCCCTCCCCAGAAAAGAGGATTATTTGCCTGAATTTTCTGATTCCTTTAGAATACACTGAAAATACAGCTTTGGAAAATGAGTGAGCTGTATTAATATCACTCATTAATTCATATCTACTATTACTGGTACATCAGAAGGTGTTTGATTTGCTCATGTCAGAGGACACAGTATGCATAATCTAGTGCAGTCCTCAGTTCCTACCCCACTTTTACAGAGATAAAGGTATTATTTCAGTAACAGGAGGTAACATATTATATGCACCTACTGTGACATATAAATGTACCTAGGAAGGAAAAGGGAGGAGATGATATTCAAAGCTGACATGTCAGTTATTTATTACCTGTCCTTTGACAGTGTTGTACCAGTTTCATACTACATCTGTTCACAAAAATACACATAAACATTATCAAGCAGTAAAACGGTGGTCACTAGAGGAGTATTTTTTTCACAGCAAGAATAATTTTTTATCATTAGTTAGTTGCCATTATTTAACCTTTTAGGAGTTTTTCTTCACCTCATCAGTAATTTTTTTCCCTTCGTTAGTTCAGACTGTGCCAGATTTGCTTGCCTTTCCTCAGGCTAATGGAGATTTCTTGGAAATATATCTCCTACCCAATGTGACGAAGGCTCAGAACCGTGTCTTATAATTTAATCCTCTTAATTACCTACCTTTATTAGATTAGGTACTTACCTAATCTTCAGAACTCTATCAGTTGAACATGCCACAGTTGGAAGGCTTTACTCACGCTGGGCAAGGAAAGAATGATTTAGGTATTTCAGTTGTATTAAGATGACCAGTGCTCCTCTTTCCCCAATAAGTTTGGATTTATAGTCTTGCAGAGTTTTGGGGGTTTATGTTCCTTTTGGGTTTTATCTTATAATGCCAAACAATATTACCTATGAGAAGGTCCTGTGTAAGAGCTGTGTAAGCATACAGAAACCAAAAGTCCAGTTGTAAATTGCCCAAGGCTCAGGCAAGCGGTGACAATGACCAGATAGCCGGACGGTGTGCTGCAGTTGAGTAACAAGAGTTCTTGCATGCGTGAAGGTGCTTTTTTGCACTGGAGAGGAACAGTTTCTAGATGCTTCCTTTGAGCTTGCTAAGAAAAGTATTGCTATGGGCTGCATTAACCTATAACAACTGCCAATGGTGAGCATTTAGCAACCAGCCCTCCTTTAAGCTGACCACAAAACAGGACAAAAACACATGTCCCTGTCCAACAGACCATTTGAATATTTGAACATAGGGTTTCATGAAATATTGTTTGAATAGGTGTGAAGAGGAGGGAGAGAGACAAGTAGAAGACACGGCATAAACCAGGAAGGGAAATCCTAGAAATAGGCCAGATGGACCTAGAGAAACACTGAGAGAAGTCTTTTTGGTCTGGGAAGTCATCAAAATGGTACTGAGTCTGAGAGAAAGCAAGCTGCCTTCAAATCCTCCACCTCTCCTTGGGGAGAGTGGATTTAGATCAGTCTGTGTGACGAGTAAAAGACTGCATCAAAGAAATGCTTGAATCAGTCTCACGCACTTAATTTCTGAAACTGTTATAATTAAGTTGTTGCACTCGTAAGACAGCTGCCCTCAGCTCCCATGTGATGACACATCATGATGGTGTTGTCCAACATTAGACAGGAGTAACTGTGTCGTCCAGCAATGAAATGAGCCACTCCTCTGCTTCACAGATGTCTTCCTACTCAGTTGGGACATCTGCTAATGTGATTTCTCATCGTGAATACATGTTTAAACTGGTTACCACTGGGTAAAATACCTGTATGTCTTTGCTAGCAAGTCACTACTGAAGTTTGGTTCACTTTTTGGCTTTGGTTAAAATAATAAGCTTCCAGGACATTATTTTAAGTTGATGAGAATGACTAAGGACACTAAGTTATAGTTAAAAGGAGATTCATCCCAACAGTAGAGAAACAGTAATATTCCTTTTCTGTCTTCTTTTTCTTTGTCAGGTTTTTGCCCAATTTTTCCTTCAAAATAAATGTACTTAGAGGTGTACTTCTCTTTTGACCCATAATTTCATATAGTTACCTGGAGCACAACTGTAGAATTTACTCAGGTGAATTTTTTCTCATTTTTCCTGGGTAATTTATAAGTAAATTACATTTGCTATCATGATGTCTGGTCTTTGCTTTCTATAATTCCAAGTTCTTTCAAATGAAATGGTCACCTAAAAGAAGTTTAAAAAATCGTAATGAAATTATAGGCTGGGTCACACAACTTGAGTGTATGGGTTAATACCAATTTTTTAAAAGATCATTTTTAGCCAGCTTCTCTTGGCATGTCTCAGTATAAATAGAAAAGATCCACTGAACTGTGCAACCTGAGATTGCCTTTTGCAAATTGAAGCTATACTGGCATAAAAATGAACTCTTTTTATACAAAAGTACCAACTTTTGCAGGACTGGCAGTTGTATGAATGAAACTGTAAAATCACTTGTGAATCTGACCTGAAAAAGTGAAATGTTTCAGAAATGCTGTAGCAAATAATTTTGAAATTTCTGATTTTTTTTCTTCTTTTTTTTTTTTTGGTTGAAACTGTCAACTGAATGCAAGTTGCAAATACATTTCACTTGTCAGAAACTGTTTGTTCAGAGTCATTGTTATTTTTTGGTCATGAAAGTGATTTGCTCCTTCAAAAATGGCTAACCTTRATTTTTATCCATTGTTCTTATTAAGAATGTCATAATTACTTATTTGGAATTTGTTCCATTTCCAGACGAGAACTTGGATTTTCATATAAAAAGTTGGACTGGGAATGGAATAAAATCTAAATGAAAGATGATCTCTCTTTTAATTTTTATTGAATCATCAGTCTATTTTTCCAGAATTAAGAACTTTGCTTATTACTTGATTCAATTRTGGATAGTCATCACTTACACTGCTAGGGTTTTTTAATTATCATTTCAGAGTGAAATAAGCATTCATTATAGCACAAAATAGGAGAAAAAATCACTAAGCAACATCATCATCTTTTTTTTTTTTTACTGATTAGCTTAAAAGGTACACCCATCATAATAAGAAAAAGTAGCATGTAGAACACAGTTGAGTTCAAACACATGGTATTAATCTCACATAATGAGCATTGCTTCAATTGGCAGGATAAACTACACTAAATAGATGGTAAGCTACAATTGGCTTCCTAAAAAATCATGGCCCTTGACTTTAATTTGTCCTCTGCATCAGTTTCTTATATTTAAGAATGCTTATTATTAGGTCTTCTTGCTGTGCTCTCCTCAGTTCCATGCTACTAATTGGTTGTGAGTGAGTCTGGTGTTCTCTAATACATCCTCCTCTGCTGCCGCTAAGTCTGCTGGAATTGCCACCACCCACCGTCCCCCCAGGGCTGTAACAACTGCACTTATTACACCATATAATATCTCTTTTGTAGTATTTTCCACTAATCTCTCCCAATCCAAAAGATATTCTTGGTAAGATGTTGGCATTGGTATTCATCTTATCTGCCTGATATTTTTATGGTAAAATTAAAGTCAGCTAAATCATCTTTTTCCTCTCTCTTTATCAGTTTTTAATTTTGTTGATGCTAGAATATAAGGTTTTTTCCAGCATTCACTGACGTTCATATATCTGGACATGAGTATTCTGTCCATTCTGCATGCCTATAGGGACATGCGTGTTTGTGTATGTGTGTATTGAATAGAATCTTTCTTGTAGGCGATGAACGGATCTTTAAATACATATTGGTGTGGCCAGATGCAGACAGATATATGCTCACCTGTATGTTTTGCAAGCTGGCCATGTTCCCAGAGAGGTTTATCAACTTGGGCATGGTGCGATGCTTGCACAGCTATACAAGTCGTGGGCCAGAGCTTGTTCATATCCAGCCAGCTGAGAGCAAGAGCAAGACAAGGCAAATTTGTGCATCCAGATGTACCCCAAAATCTTCTCAAAAGCACTGTTTGTTGGATCCTTCCTTTCCTTCTGATTGTACCATACGCCAGGCTGACAAAATTTCCTGCTTTGACAGTTGCCACAGAAAAAAAAAAAGAAAGTAAATTTTTGGTCTGAAGGTAGGATAAATTTCTTCCTACATCTTTAACTTGAGCCTGTTTTCCTTACTGGCAAATTTCGGGGAGAATCAGTGTTGTCTGCTCTGAGCTGTTTTGTCTCCTTGCCACTTTCCCCTTCAGCTATTGCCTGCAGGACCCATTCTCTCTGCAGTGTTGTTCTGTGTCACTTCCAAGTCATTTTAGATCTGGCCAGAACTTCTCATTTGTTTTTCATGGGAAATGTTTCCTCTTGCTAAGATTTCCTTTTAGCGCGGATTAGAAAAATGCCAAAATTTCCTTCTGAAAATGTTGTTGAGATATTTAAGGCGTTTCTTGAAATATTTTACTTGGATAAGAATGAAGCACTGAATCCTTAATAAAATGAAACATTTTGATGACTTTCTATCAAAGCATACGATTAAGTAAGATGTTCCCATGAAACACTTCCATGCTTTCTGGTATATTTCTGGCAGTGTTGACCAGCTCTAGCCATTGTTAAAAAGATAACTTTACTATAATAACTTCTGGTTCCTCAGGCTTACATGTATCCCCACCACACAGAATAAAATGAGGTACCTCCTGGTGTCTGTTGAAATCTGATGTTCCGCTATATCTAGTGACTGCAAAAAAAATTGTATTCTTCTAACCTGTATCGTTGGCTATTTAAATGATGGAAAGGATATGTTCTATATGTATCTATAAAACATATTCCTTTTACAATATAACTTCTTTTTTAGTATATAAGTTTCCTCATAGCTTTTCAATACAATTTTTTTTTACATTGGTTAACACAGGTAGTCTGTCATGGCAGAGAACGTGCAAAGTATGACACCAAGAACAATTAAGGCATTTTTAGTTTCTCACTGAAGGATAGTTTTTACTGCTACATTTTTGTGTGCTAAGTACTCCATATAGGTAGAGTCTCTTGTGTTCTCTTAAAATAGTTCTTCTTCTGATATGTTGACATTTTCACTGTGGAACACGTTCCTGAATTCCCCTCATTTAGCTCACAAGGTTACAAGAACCTTTCAGCCACCAGCTGGAATGTCTGAAAGAAAAGTTGTTTCAATCTTCAGTTCATCTTTCACAATTTGCTCTACAGAAAATTGTAGGAATGACTCTTAGCACCTTTGCATCTTACAGGACACTGATACAACCATGCACTTAGCATGACGTACACCAGTAATGGTCTGCAAGTCAGTAGAACTATTCACATGCTTAGTCAGGCAAGTGCTAGAGCCCTTCATTGGACTGAGGCTGAGGAAATTGCCGCTGTACGGTAGAGCAGTGTACAAACCCTTCCTTTCCACTGGGTCATTTATAATTGCTTGTGTACAACCTTTAAATCTTTTACTTCTGTAGACAACATTTGGTATCCTTGTTCACAATCCAGGAGACAAATTTTTTGTCAGATTTGTACCCTCTTAAGAATGAAAGAAACAGGAATAAAAGGTCTTTTTCTGAAATCATCTCTGGTATTGCCTTTTGAACTGCTGTAGCATATATGTGATAAATTACAGAAATTAGCAGTGCTGTCCTTTCTTGGTGGCTACCTCATACTGTGACCAACCTCTGATCAAGGAGTAGCTTGTAACAACCCAGAGCTCTGAGCTTCTCTGCTGGCCCTGTCCTTCTACTCCTGCACCAAGCCCACATCTCCCATTGTCTTACTCCTGCAGACTGATTGACAAGAGTATTTCCTTCCTTCTATCCACAGAAGCGGTAGAGGCCTTCTCAGATTCAAAAAGAGTCTGAATCATCAGCATTCAAGGTATTAATTCATGCATTGATGGGTTGATCACCTCCCATGTTCACCTTCTTCCCCCTGCAGACCTTACATTGTGGATATGCTGTGAGGTGACCAAAGAGCAGGGACTGACAATAATGTTGTTCAGACCACTCACAGTTATGCACTGAATTTAACTGGCCAAGTTAGCAGCTTGATCATCCTGGTGTCATTACGTAGTCCCTGCAGAAAGACTGAGACTGACCCATGTCAGTTTGCCATCACCATAGGTAWCACTCTATGCATAGGCGAGCTGAGGAAACTAGCCAGCTACCTTACCCCTTTAAAGCTCAGCTAAGTGTCTAAATCTGGGTGCTGCAAAAACTCACATCCCCATTAATACTGAATTACGCTGTGAATATTTCTCAGAGGTGCTTCTGGCTCTCAGCGGATTCAACCAGTACTGGTTACACACAGGTCATATTTTCTAAATTTCTTTGTAAGCAGGATGGCTATAAATTTTCTTTTGCTGTGGAAATTTAAATTCTGAAATAATGTGAAAATTTAAATTCAATGAGGATGGATTCAGCTATCCAGCATGGACCTCTAATGTTACGTATTCCAGGTGCCTTAGCTTGGCCAAGATATTTGCAGTAGGCTGTCAGATGTAACTTGGCTCCTGTAGGTGACCTGTGCCCTTGTGGAACGGCATTTGGAGGCTAAGGTGGATCTCACAGGAGGTCTACGTTTGTCAGCCATATCTCATCTCCAGGTTCTCCAGGAGGAGAAGCTCTGGTTGTAATTCCATGCTGTAATATGCCCATGGCAGTGCAGGACACTCTGGGACTAGAAGTGTTCAAGCCTGCATATTGTTTTGCTTTGTGCTCCCCTCCACAACTGTTTTGGAGCTGGCAAATGACAAGTTCAACCTGATGCTTCATGAAGGTAGAGGGGATACTGTGAAGGCTGCTGAGTTTGTACCTTAGTATGTGGAGCATATTCAGTGGGAATTGACGTGAATTACATCACTAAAAAGAAAAGCCAATACAACAGCAGTTAAATGAATATTGCTACTGTCTGTTAATGAATGCTAAAAAAATTGTCATATAACTGTCTGTAGCATTTTTTAGGTTTTATTTGCGGTAGGAGTAGTTTGAAGGAGGCATCACTGCTTTACACCCACGGTCATGGAGTGAGACCATGAGTAAACAACTTTGGATTGATTCACTTGTAGACTTATCTGTTACAATAAAAGTTTGGGTTTGTTTTTTTTTTTCTGTATTTGTTTGGAAATATTCAAAATCTGCCACCTTGCAGGGTATTGGATTTGCTATAATTAATGTCCATTTATATTGCCTCTCCATCATGCTCAAAATTTACCTCTTAAAAGTACGAGGTAGCATGGAAAGTAGTCAGACTGGGGTTTTTTTCAGTGAATGGAAGAGTCTTTTAAACCTGAAGTCTATCTGTGATCTCATGCCTGTGAATTAGCATGCAGAGCCACACAAGCCCTGTGGTGGAGGCAGCGGAAGAAGCCAGCGTTGGGAAAAAGCAGCAGCCGGCGAGGGAGAGGGCTGCAGGAGGAGGGGTACACAAAAAAAGAGAATGGAAAGCAGCTTCCAAAAGGGAGGGAAATGGGAAAGAGAAGGGCAGCAGCAACAGTGGAAGGGTGAAGGTGAAGAGGGGAGAACAGATGCTTTTCCCCCTCGTATCCTGACTGAGTTTTTCTCTGAAATGCCCATGTTTTTTGAGCATATTGATTCTGTGACCCTCTTTAGCTGTTTGAACTCTCTATTGGAAAGAATCAAATTCAATCCAAATCTGTTTCTGGGATGTGTATTATTTTGCATTCCCTTGAGGTCTGAAGGAAACAGAAAAGACAAATGGTGTGATAATCACAGACCACACAAGAAAAAAACCCAAATAGGGGTGAAACAGCCTGGGAGAGAGGTCTGATTTTCAGGGGCTGCCAATGTGATGGTCGAATTTCTTCACATGTAATTTAAGATGTTTTTCTGAGCTTTGCAGTGGTGATGATAAAAATGCACTTCTTTGGGGTATGGAATTGATTGATTTGTTTCAATTATTGTTTTCAGCACACCTTTCATAGCACCAGAAAAATCTTTTTCATTCTAAAAAAAAACCATACAAAGGTAGAGTCTGAAACTGAAAAGAAGGTGTTGAAAAGATGAGAACAGGGTCAATAATTTTAAAAAACCTGCAAACATATACAGTACCATTAACAAATTTTAGCTCTTTAACTTTTCCCAGGCAAGGTAATTTTCCCATACATTTTGTTGAAAATTTGTTTTGGCACCTTTAGGTGACGACTCCTGAAGATACACTCACAACACCTTACTACTATGCTCTTGTTTGCCTATAGCACAGGTGGTGCAATTTGTATAGGTGAAGGGCTTTCTTCACCTGAAGTCAGAGTCCTTAGATCCCACAGTTGCATTCTAGTATCAGTCTGTGCAAAACAGCTGCTTGGGAATGCCACCTGAGCTTGGGTACCTCAGTACTGCTGTGAACTGTAACTGATCCAGAGAGGAGGAGTGAACTCTTATGGAACTAAAATACATTAGCACAGCAAAACTAGTTAAATGTGAGTGCAGTGTAAATAACATAATGTTTCTTGGAGAGAAGGACAGTTGAAAGAAACTATACTAACTTGGAAAGGGAAATGAATGTTGGTTTAATTGGCTATTTAATGATTATCTGTTTTCTTCTTCTTCTTTTTCTTCTTCTTCCCTTTTTTAATCCAAACAGAAAGGTTAATCTAACTATACATTTAAGGCTTTTAAAGGCTCCATTACAAGACTTATTATGCTAAAAGAAACATACCTGGCATGCTGCAGTTTTCTAAATGTATCAGCGATGCATGTAATGATTCACTTAAACCATCATGGTCAGAATTCTTTTACATTATTTCTATGTAAATTGGATGCTTCACAATTACTATAATATGTGTGAAATTCCACTTATTATTTCTTTTAACATGGAAACTTTTATCACTTAACTTCAACTCACTGGACAGAATATTTGAACCATTTGCAGTCATTAGAGCATTTTTGTTTGGTCAAAACCCTTGTGGGATTATACTTTGGAAAAATAGCATGAATTACATTCAATGCAACTGAATGGCAATTTTAAATATATAAGGGGCATCAGGAGTGCTCGTCATTATACTTAGAATTCAACATTATATTTTATCTGTTATGGACTTATTTTTACATTTATGTCTTTTATCTTCAAGAGACTTATTTCAACATGTAACGTAAAAAAAGCCATAATCCATATAGAAAAGGCTATCTGGTGAAGTACATCTACCTTTTCCTGTTCTGGAGGACCAATTTAAAATACTAGCTTGGGTCACAAGTTTTTTAGTTTCACCTTACTAGTCAGAAGACATTTTCCTGTATCCTAGGAATCACTGGGTGAACTGGCGCAGCAGGAAGTCTCCTCCAGTAAAACTGAAGGTGATGTTCTTCTTCACTAGTCTTGAGACTTGGCACAGGGTCTCTCAAAACTTTCTGAGATTCCCAAAAGTCCCAATCCACATCAGGACGAAGAAGGCAGGAGAAGAAAGACTTCAGAGCAGCCAATAACGTCATAATCCAGGCAATTAGTTGAACTGTAGGAAACTCTGTTTTGAATGTCTGCTTTGCCATTCTCCCACAGGCAAACTGTCCTACCTTGTTGGCTGTTAGCTCTTCTGAGTGGATCTCTCTGGCTACAGCTATTCATTGGAATAGGGACTTGAATTTCAGATACCTTGAGATTGCTCTAATAGCCTGCCTCAGGGAGTATTATTTACGGACTTCAGAAGAGCTCTAAGAAGAGTTTTGGCACTAGAGAGAGGTAGCAATCTAGAATAGCCGAGAGGTTTTGCAGGAGGTAGTGCAGGTGTATGTCTTCCATGGTCCAGAGTGGTAGGACCCTGATTTTTCCCTGTTGTGGGGACCTTTCCTTAATGCTCTTTCTTCCATCATCTTCCAACCCAAGTACATTGACCTGTCATTTTAGAAGAGCTAACATTTTCTGTCTCTGCTTCTTCTGGCTTTAAGCCTTCTCAATCTGTTTCTATTTTAACCACACTTGATAACATTTTTCCAGAAAAGAGTTAACTGAAATTAGTAGATTTTAATAAGACAATGGTTTTTTTTTTGTTTCTCTGTCATGTGAAGATGCCATTTTTAAGACAAACTGATGAAACAGATTATGATCTCACTGCTCTAGCTTTTACTCCAGTAAACTCTGCTTCTCATCCCTCAATGAAGCTCTCTTGTTTTAATTTGAGTGAAAATGCCTCCGGTTAAAAATATACATCCTGATTCCAAGAAGAAGTGCTCCAACCCTTCCACCACTCATCTTCCACCACTCATTTCCACAAATGAGTCTACTTGAGCTCAGAGAGCTGTGTGCCTTTAATTTCAGCATCAAAACACAGAAGACACTTTAAAAACATGGCTTTTTACAGGAAAGGTGAAGAATCACCTGGGCCCTGGCATGGGGGTCATGGTGTGCTGAGTTGTTTCCTTAGATTTGACGCTCAAGCCTCTGCAGCTTTAGGCAAAAAATATTTGCCTCAGTTTCCTTTAAAGCAACGGCATTATACAGGGTGATAAAAGCTTTCTTTCCATTTGACATGACAGGTATCTGGCAATAATTTTCATTCTATTATTTAGACAACTCTTTGCTCCTCTACAACACAGATACAGACAGTGAAAAATAAGCTTAACATAATTAATATAGTTCTTTTTCTTTATTTCAAATAAAAGCATAATTTTGTATTTGAATTTCTATTTGCAATACAATTTTTGGCTAATTTTATTTAAGTGGTTGGAAGGAGATATATTTAATTTTCTAGTTTGTTTTTTTGTAGGTTTTGTATATTTCAATTTAACTTAATGAATATGTGTAATATGTAAACAAATATCTATAGCTACATATGTTGCACATACTGCATATTTTAACTGCAATTTTTAAAATATGTATTTAAAGTTTATGTTGCTAATGAAATCCAGAATAGATTAGGTCAAATAATTTTTTAAGAATGCCCCCTACCGCTCCTACGCCATTATTTTAGATATGCACATACGCATTTTAAAATGAACTATTCTTCTAAATATTTGCTTTCTCTATTCTTTATATTTTTACCTCACTCTTTAAAATGCAGAATGAGTGCTCACTTAAAATTTTTTCTTTTGAAACTAAGCTACCTGGGAAATACGGTGTAGTATATCTCTCCGCAATGCAATCATCAGCTATTTAAAAAGGTATAGTTAAAAATGGTAAAGACTTAAGTTTCATCATAACTCATATTGGAATTAATGACTCTGCTCACAGACGTTGGTTTGGAGGACAGAGACTGAACAGTGCTGTTACAGAGAATAAGCCACTGGCAAGTCAGGCAATTCACTGAGGACAGAATGATTAGCCACAAGGAGCACTTACAATGTGCACTGGTAATTTAGGTAATTGTATTGCAGGGTTTGTAGACCCATGAATTACAGAGATCTTTTTAAAAATATATATTGTGCAATTTGAACATATCCTGAAGCAGACACCAGGAAGAATCAGCTATCAAGTAATTCAGATAAGATAAAGTATCACTGATGTATAGTATTTGGAAAAACATGTAGAAGGCAGCATGCAATAAAACTATAGCACATACATTTATCATGAGAGCTTCTTCACTAGGATGTTAGGTATTTAAACACCCCAAAAGACACAGATTTCCTGCCAAAAATTAAAAGCAAAACAAAAAGAGGGGAAAAACCTTAAGAAGGAGGTGATTTCACTGGAATACAATGTTAGATTGATTTATGTTATCATTTTTAAATATATGATAGAGTCACACCTAACCTAGCAAAAAAAATCCTTATATTTATTTCCTTTTTTGCACTGCGTATTTTCAAAGACCTCCTATAGTTAACATTATAATATAGTTAGTTGCTACAAATAATCTGCACTGATTATAGGAAAACTGTCAGTGTCTGTTCAAGGTCTGAAAAGGCTGCAGCAAATAGCTTTTCTCTTTGCCATGGAGACTGGGGTCTGTTTTTACGGTTACTCTGGTAACCAAAGCCTTTCTGGTGCTAGTCCTTTTCAGTTACTTTAGCTATTAAACCCTCTGGTTGAGACAAAAGGAAGGCGGTATGCAGACACTTCCCTATAAAGCAAATCTCAGGGTTAAAATTGAGCAAAACTTGTAATAAAAGAAATAAAAGCAGCTTTTAATCAGCTGGTTACATTGTAGCTGTGAGGTGTTTGTGTGCTTGCCTACATGTGGGAAGCTATGGTTTGGTATGTTTGAATTTTAATCTGATTATTACAGGACTAGAAAATGGATTAGGCATCTTCAGTGCTGTTTCAAGGAACACAGTCTCTCAAACCTGTGACCCTCACAGTGCAAAAGGCATCTGTTTTCAAAGTTATTGGTCTGTGGGGTGATTTTTTTAAGGTGGGGATTCTGACATTGCTTAGGGTGACGGATATTAAAATAATTGTAAGTGGAGATTACAGAATGCTGCCCCCAAAGTCATGGGTTTCTTATGTGGCATTAATGAACCTTCACAGGGACCGGGATGCTTTAGAAAACAAAGTCAAAAAATGGATGCTGACCTGAAAGCTTATTATCATCGCAATAATAAAATACCCAGTTCAGTGATCAGTTCCATGAAGTTGATTATAGAAGATTGGCAACAGCAACAACAAAAAGATAGAAGGCTGAGTTGTAAAACATTTAACAGCTAAGATGGTAGTAAGTGTCACTTTTGCTTGGAATCAGTAAGTGTAGGCAGGCTCCCAAATTATCTTGTTTTTCAAAATAGTAATGTTTTCACCTCAGGTAAGGGCTTATTATGGCAAGCTTTTACCCTCCCTACACATTTTGGTTTGAGCTTTCTACTCCGAATAAAGAGGATTTTTCTCTGGAAGAAACAGCAGACTAAATAGACCACAAATAATATGCTTCACAACTGAACAATCCATTCTTGCTTTAACATGGTCAAACTAAGTAACTCTAAACACTGCAATACCCATGGTGATAAACCACTTTTGAGCTGCAAAGTATTCAATTATTTTTCATTTGAACTACTAAATGTGTCACACAGAAATTCCCCATTGCTGTTTTCACCCACATAGATTACCATGTTTAAAAAGAAAGAATAACTTTTTCCTATCAGAAGAGAGTTCAAACTAAAACACTGCAGAATATACCAACTAAATTAAGATCAATTGGTATTTGTTAACAGAGAAGAAAGCACCTGCAGTATTTAAAAAACTAAAGTATCTGTTCATCYATAAATTAAGTGCAGGATCAGAACACTGGACTGATCTCAGTTTAATCAGGCTTGTGTTTTTCAATAGGGAATGCTCATTTAAATGTACAGGTATAGTATTGAAGTGGTAAACATAAGGTTTTCTGAGGCCACTGTTTGATGTGAGCATCACTACTAGAAAGGGCAAGTACCAATTCCTGATACCAGGTGTGCAACTGTTAACCAGGTTGTTCCCACACTAAGAAATAAAATATATTAAACACCCTTTTTGTTCCATTTTCTGGAGAAGACAGGTGTCATAAGGAGAAGGGGAGAAAYGTATGTCTCTGAAATGTCTGGAATCAGAAGGAAGTTGACTGTTTCTGGATTCGCTGGAGTTACTGATCAAAAGAACTTATGGACAATTGTGCTGGAAATGGATCCTGCCATTTAACCTGGTTTTGCACAGTGTTTCCAGAATTAGTGGGTTCGTGCGAAACTTTTGGCCAAATCTGCCTCCAGCCTTTCTGCCACCTCAGATATTTTCCTGTTTTCAACGAACTGGATATTATTCACGGTAAAACATTGATCTTGCATACTCATATGTGGGAAAAAATCCAGACCTGTAAGTTAAGTAGAATGGAGGATGGGTTTCTGACAAACAGTCATGCAATCCCTGAGCTAAACACAGCGAGCTCTTGGCACAGGAAGATTTTATCACCACGTTTGTCACTAGCTTTTCTCACTAATTCCTTGTGTTGATACTTTATGTCCCAGTGAATGCTCTAACCGCAACCTCTCTCTCACGCCCACAATCAGCAAAGCCCATCAGAAGTGGCACAGGGTGGGGTATTTGGGCTTTGTGCCCCGCGTCAGGTCCCCCACAATGTGGGAACACTCTCGTGAGCTGGAAAATCAGCCTTCTCTTTACCTGGGGTGGTAGGTAAAATGGGGGTCAAGCTCTGGCCTGCTAGCTTTGGTTTCCCATTCCTAAACCCAGGAATGATATCCCTATAGCTCCCTTGCAAATCAATTACCCAAGGCTAATGCAGCGGGCAGCCCCATCTCCTGCGGGAATCCTGCCTGGGCTCACGGGTGAGGATTTGCTTGCAGAGCACTGCATGAAGTGCATCTGCCAAATGCCTCATACTCCTCTTCTGCAGGGCCAGGCACAGAGACTTGCAAACTATTGCTTTTGCCTTTTCTGTAGAGGGGTACAGAGATCCTTACTGCAAATAGTGCACCTGGTGATTGGCAGTTTGCAGTCCTTCATGGCATTTTGCCTGCAGGAAAAAAAGTCATTATTCCCATTTTACAGCAGAGAAAGCTGAGACCAAGGCTGAGTGACTGCAAACACTAGAAGTTAAACATGAGCGCTGGGATCCTAAGCCTGTGTTGAACTGAAAACTTCATAGCAAAGGGCTTGGGCAAAACCCTCAGCTATGCTTGAAACACATTCACCTGGGGTAAAAGCATTTCTGAAGTAGTGGAAAGCAGTTCAAATTGAACTGAAAGCCTACTTGTGTGTCCTAGTTTGCACATCACATAGTTCAGAAGATGTGCCTAAACTGAAACCACAAGATATGGTCATCTCACCCACAAGTAAATTATATACAGGTAAACGAGGAGGATTTATTGCTTTTGCACAGAGGCGCTGACACAGAGAATGGCTGGAGTGGCACGCTTGTCTCCAGTGAATGAGCAAAAGCCTCACAAGCACATTTGATCGGTGTGTACCTGGAATGCTCATCCGACGATAGGCTGCTCTATCTTACTGATTTTATGTCTTCTTTGAAATTTACTTTTGTCAAGCAAAAACCAGAACTCTGTGTTTTCCAAACATTTCACACTGCCTCAGGACTGTGCACAAGTGCCCTCAAGGATGATCTGTGGCAAAGCTCCCGAGAGCCTTCTAGCCCTGCTCCCCTTTTGTAGGATTAAAAGCCATGGAGCATAAGCACTTGACCTTCTGTGGCTTCTGGGAGTAGAGATTTGTGGGGAGTGATGGCGAGGAAGCTTTGGGCTGTAGGATTTTAGAGAGGACATCTTTTAAAATGAGTGTGTGATATCTGAGAGGGGTGGAGATGGTAGTGACAACAGAAAAAAATACTGTTACTTGTGGAAAAGGATATTAACAATGACTCAGTACAGTGACAAGCTGCTGTATATGTTTTCCACTTTATACGTCTCCCACAACTAAGTAGGTACTCTGTCCTCATACTGTTGCACAGGACGGTTGGGGGAATTGGCCCACACTTTTCAGGTCATTTCTTGGCTGCAGCAAAAATCTCTTGTGTTACGTAGTAATCAGCAATGCAAATATAGTTCCAGTTTCAAGGAAGACATGTCCACGTAAAATTGCATTTCACCATGAGCTGTGTGTAATTTTCACCTTGTATAAGTGCAGACAACTTTTAAAAAACATCTTTACAACAGTCTCATAAATGAAGTGGCATGCTGAAGTATGGTTTAACAATTATAAAATCAGAGTCTTGAAGATATTTGCCTGAGATGTCTTGCACTGGTTTGAAAGTCATGGAACATAACTCCTGAACCTGCTGCCCATGTGGGACTGGACCAATCATTTGACATCTGCAATCTACAGTTACTTCTCTATAATGGGGAAAAAAAATATTTAGGCCCCAGTTTTGCCAAATCCAATGTGCAGAAGAAATCAAAAGTGGAATTTTAGCAGTTAGAGCTTTTTTTCAGTAGGTTTATTCAAGTGAACAGGAGCCTTACACATACAGGTAGTGCTCAGAACCATTATTTGCAAGTTACCAAGCAGCACTCAGCAGCAAAGATATGATTAGAAGACCCATTCCTCTGGCTGTCAGTCTTGTGGCCTTGCTTCAGTTGCCTAAACCTAGACAGCCAGAACCATTTGAGGCAATTCAGTTTGTCTGAGACATCCTTATGGTGCTGGCAGGTATAATGCAGGAGATATGGAAGACCAACACTGCTCCGGACCGATGGCTGAGAGCCAGCCTGGAGACCCTCACCCATCTCAAACACAGTAGTTGCTTGTTTAGGCAAGTAAGGCAACTAAGTTTGCCTGTTTAGGCAACTAAATCACACATGCAGATGATCAGCAGGAACAATCCCCATGGCTTTTGCAGCAAGACGATCTCAAGTAGCTCACAGCTTTTTCTGTAAGAACTGATCACAATAGAGTCCAAAGAACATCCTGACTTAACTTGTTTACCCAAACACCCTGAAAACATTCTTTCAGCAAAAAATGGATGAATTTACTTTAGGAAAAAAATTGTATAAAGGTGTTCTAGTTTCAGGGAAACTGTATAAATAAGCATCTGACTTTCACCTTCTCTCCTTCAAAACCAAAATAAAACAAAACCAACTTCAAACCAATTTCCTTTTAAACATTTTATGCCACCCTCGTAGTAAATTACATGAAGCCTTGCTGAGGAGCTACACTGTCAACAAATGTGTCACTGCCATGAATCAGTACATTAAAACAGTTAAGACAGGTTTCAGTATAGTGTGGACTGAAGTATCATTTAGATATTTTTAGTTTCCACACTTCCTGGAAAAGAAACTCTTTTATTTTCACTTGTTAATTTTAGAAGATTTTTTTTCTATGCCATTAACCATTCAGATAGTCACACAGTTGCTAAAGTTACTATTTAAATTGTTCATGTTACCCTGTGAGTTTTTAATTCACCATCTCCCAGCATCTAGCCCATGGTCCCAGCCTGGCAGACAGCTTCATCACAAGCACTGTATTTGTTTTTTCTTTCTCACAGCCCCTGAATGCTAGAGCTGTATGACTGTAGGAGGTTCTCAAGCTTTCATCAAAACAATACTTTTTCTGCCCTTCATTTGCGTAGCATATTTCAAAAAATGCCATTTAAGCATGACAGAGATTTACAAACATACACGTGAATTAGAACTGATGGAATACTTATTACTACTTTTTCAAAGCCTTCTCAAGGTTTTATGGGCAGTCATGTTTGCATCAGCCTTGAGTTTGACCTTGCCTGCTGTTGAGAATTGGTTCCCTGCTGTAATACCTCAGGGCTTTTTCCAAGCTTGCATTAGGCAACCGAGGGGAGAAACTTTCTGCAAAGTCTAAATTTTCGTTGTGAAACAGAAGACCGTGTTCGCTTGTGAGGTTTCACTTAGCTGAAGACAGAGAGGTCTGTTCTCTGTTTGCCGGTGCAGGTGGCAGGAGCCGCTCCCCGTGGGGGGAATGTGGGGAATAATGAGTCTCGACTGGAAAGCTAGCAGGCACGAGGCAGTACATCCCTTACACCACATCCAGCACCTCTCTCCCAAAAGCTATCATCTTGCTAGCTAACGTAACATGACTGAGTAAATGAGCAGAAGCTGATGCCACAGAGAAAACTGAGTGCTTCTGATGTGCAAAAGAGCATGACCCGTGAATGTGTGCATCAAGGCAAAGGGATCTGAGTCATAAAATACATTTCCAAGATATTACACATCTGCTTAATGAAGATTTGAGAAAAACTCCTACCACTGAAATTTTCTTCGCAGGACTAGCTTCATATACCTACTTTGAGACCTGTGAACACATGTTGATAAATTTATGGTAGGGGGCAATATTCATTTTCTCATAAATTTCTGTTTACTCTGTGCTTTTCTTGAAGGAATAGCTGTTTAGTAGTTAAGTATATTGGTAATCTTTTGCCAATATACTGTAACACTGTCTTCAAGATTATTGTTTTCCATGTGTAAATCAGTGTTTGTAGGACATTCGGCAACATATACTTTTTGGCCGAGACAATCTGATGACTTTGTTGGAGCCACACATAAATTCTTACTCTGGCTATTCTAAATCTTTATTAAACAAGTTATTCAAATGCAGCATGTATCCTCAATTGTCATACATGTTCCAAGTGTTGTAGAGCCAAAATCCATGTAAAGGATTGACAGAGTTTTGATTTATTAAGCTACCTACACCTGTGCCTAATTTTACCACAGGAATAGTTACATGGGCCCTTACAGAACTCAAGCTTAAGTTCTCTAGGCCTCAGTGCAAAGTTATTTGACTGTAACTTTTTAAAGCACAAATAACTCAAACTGTGTGCAAGTCAGGAGTCAGTACTGCTAGCATTACTCCTGCCAAGCACCAGCTCAGCCCACAAGTACATTGGCAAAACTGCTCTTGACCTTCAGATACAACACAGTACAAATAAGGGTAGCAGTCTGTATTTTTGTGGATAAATGGCTTATCGGTTTAATTGTTATTTTGAGCTTTGAATTTTGGTTGGTAGTTATTTCTACCTGCAACCAGCTCAGCCTTTCAAAAGATGAGTGGATATAATGTTTTTGACCCATGTTTATTTTCTTAATGTTTCCAGTGACTGAATGTTTTAAGAAAGAGGGTTTATTTCCTTACTCTTTTTCTC
Organism: Phoebastria nigripes; assembly: GCA_035582835.1. Taxonomy (NCBI): domain Eukaryota; kingdom Metazoa; phylum Chordata; class Aves; order Procellariiformes; family Diomedeidae; genus Phoebastria; species Phoebastria nigripes. Next base: position 2,849,232 of record JAYKAV010003154.1, read on the forward strand.
AGTTAATTTTTAATACTAGCATAAATATAACATATAATCTATGGGCTTGTTTTGTATTAGTAAAAGTACTAAACACTCCTCTGTAAGCACTTGTGTCAGGACTCTAAGAAACAGATGACTTAAGGGATCTTTTACTTCAGCATCATATTCTATAACACAGTGTTACGTGGAGTAATATGACTATTCAGAAATACGGACATAGTTTATAGAGCTTTTACTTGTTAGCTTTTAAGCATCATTCTGTATTTTCGTGTTTTAAAATCTCTAAACTGTATTAGGAAATACATTGCACTGAAGGAAAAAGATTGAGAGTTGCAAATCTGATAAGATTAGTCTGTATACTTYAATGGAAATAATGATAAAACCAAGACATTTTTTTCTAGGAATGATAATAAATGTATTTTTTGATATTCTATAATCTATTACTTCAGTGTAATAGCTGTAGCACTCAGAAAGTGTCTGAGTTAATAGTTTTGTAAATCCAGTTTTTTATCAGTTTAACTCCTTGATTCATATACAACTAGAGATTTTTTTTTGCTAGTTTTTAATTGTTTTAAATCAGTTTTAAAACAGCTTGTAGACTGTTCCTATACGTTGCTTATTATTTTAAGAAAAAATATAGGGCCCATTTTAAGTCAAGGTTAATAGAAAACACTGATAGCTTTTTATTCCAGAATTAATGAAACAGACACATATATATCACATCATGAAATAAAATAACTCCATAAACATAAAACTGGAAACATATATCTGTACTTCACTGATGTTGGTTAGAAGGCTTGCACATGATGCCCCTGTCTTCTAATGCAGAATTTCAACAGGTACCTAAATACCTGACTATTTCATCATGGTCCATCTCACTGCTCTTCCTTTTGCCAAACCTAATTTATCACTGGTCATTTCTAAGAGCCCTCATTTCTTTTCACTAACCTTTATCAGTTCTAAAAAAGTCTCTGGAAACAGGAAGCCTGATATTTTCTAAAAAAATGCAATTCCCTTCACAGTAGGCCTTGACATTGCAAAATGCCTAGTACCTCCTCTTCGGAATCACCCTCCATCAGTCCCCAGCAGTAGTGTAAAATCAATCCAAGTAGTCTTATGAGGTGGGTCTCCTGAGTATTCTCCATGTCTTTGGCTGGAGCCCCCTTCTTCAGGATGGACCTCCTGCACCGAGCTTCAAGTCTGAAGCCTGAAATGCCACGGGCAGTTTCTCCGGGCGGTTTATCCAGTGCTACACGGCCCATGCCTCAAGTTATTTTGTTTATTTGTTTGTTTTCCAGCGATGTAAAATACTTCAGCTGCATCCTCTGAACAGCTGCACCTCAGCAGATCTGCCACTTTGAGTAAAGGAAGGAAAACACATGTTAAAAAAACCCTAGCCATTGGAGAAATATTTTGACTATAYGTATTTGTTTTTATTTAGGTGACCTGTATGATGTTGCATGTTGCCCTTTCCAAGAGGACAAAGAGCTTCGGAAATGAGGGTGCCTTTTATGGCTCTATAGGGTTATGTCTGTTGTGTGTATATGCGCACACGCGCTCTCACATACACCGAGGAGAGGAAGTTATTTTATTTTACACAAATCAGCTACTTAAAGTAAATTGAGATATATAGAATTTACCAATGAAATGAGTGATTTGATGTGAATAAAAGAGGTGGTGTGTTGTAAATCAGTACTGACAGCCAAATGGGAAAAATTGACAGAGCACTGTAATCACTCCCAACATCCACTGAAGTTATTGATCCAGAACCTCTATAATCCCCTTCACATAACACAAGCAATTTCATATAATACCTGTAATAACAGTGCATTCAAACTCAAGTAGCCATCAGAAGCTTTGTATCTAATGGCGAAGCAGGCCTCTGCTGAGTAAGTGTAACAACTAGAGCACAAAAACGCCGATGACTCTCGCCTTTCATAGGTAACGGTCTGCGATAAGAGCCAGTTCAGAAGATAAACAGTTCCTAACGCCAAGGAAAATGAGCTATTAATTGCCTGCTCGCTAAATACGTTGCAAAGGCCTAAAGCCCTGGGTGCAAAACGGGGAGAACGTAGGCGGGATTTGGGGACTGATAACGCCCCGGGCGCTATCCACGCGGCAGCTATCTGATGTTAATTACAAGAGGGGAAGGAGGGCTGAGAGGTGTTTAGCTGCCGGGTCATTACACCCTTCCCAGGTGCTTTTCCCATGAAATGTTCCACCAGTTTTACAAGCTCCTTCTCTGGCTGATGGATTATTCCACCGCCTTATCAAAGCTTTGCCAGCTCCTCATTAATATATAGAGCGAGCGGCGAGGTTCTATATATCATTGTCTTCTTCTCGGGGAGGGCTAATCAGTCAGGCATTATCAGCCCGTCAGCAGAAGGCAGGCAATCAGGCCTGACAGCGGAGAATCATGGGAGAGCAGGGAAGGTTAAATGAGGCTGACAGTTGTGATAATGATGATTATACTATAAATTAAGATATGATGATAAAGGAGAATAAAAGACACAATCTGAAGCAATATTTGGTTTAACATGTCTCTCTCTTTCGGTACTGTTAAATGGCCATAACATTTATCACGCCGAACAAGAATGGACATTTAACTACCATGATAAAATAGGACAGCATCAGATTGAAAACCCAACAAGTTGTGATTATTGTGTCAGGCACTTTTCCACTGGTTGAAAAAACTGGAGATAGAGCATATGTTATAATCATTCATGCATTATTCTGCAGAATGAAAAGAAAATAGATCCATTTTAGAAATGTCTTCCAGACTTCTAGATAAAAAAAAAAATCCAAAAGGAAAAAATTAGTATAGTCTCCTGCTTCCAAGATCATTTTTATCAATGAAACTATAGGAAGCTAAGTGATAGTTCCTCCCTGCCACCTCCTCATAAAAAATGTGTGTATTTCTTAGGAGCTGATTCGGAGGATTTGTAACTGTTTCGCCGCTAGTCTCTTATTAGGCAAAACACTGTAAATGAAATTACAGAACATCAACACGTCATTTTTGAAGATTACTTTCTTGTCAGTCGGTAAAAATAAGTAGAGCACACAGGTGAAATCAATCGAATAAGAATTGGCATGGTTTGACTGTGGGAACATATGCAATACTGTGGACTCCATGCTACTATTTGGTTGTTTGCTTAGATGGACAGATGATATATGTATCATTTGTTTATGATCTTTATGTTTAGGGTACTTAGTAATCCCAAAGAAATATCATCGGACTGTGAGAATGAGAATGATGCTGATTAGCACAGTTTATGCACTGTCCCAGCCCCCGTGCATCTACATGCGGTAAGTCAGGACAGCCAGACCGGGCTGAACAGCGAGTACTCTGTGYGTGGGTGTGCTTGCCGTGTACTGAAAGGAAGGAGAAGTTTGGAAGGGAAAGTGTAAAATCTCCTTTTTGGAAACCCATACGTTTTAGAATAAGTTGAACCCCAACRTCCTGTATGTCTGCAAATAACCACTCTGCTTGCTGCAGATATGCTAAAGAAATTATTATCTATATACATAGAGATCTTTGTATAAAACAAAAGTTTATGATTTGCACAAGTATGTAATTCCTGTGTCCACAGAGCTGACCGTGCTCCTATTGCAAAGGCAAAACCTCAGATCGAGTCAATGGTGTAAAGCTATACTCTTAATAACTGTTTTGTACATGAATACCTGAATATATTTTTGTATAACGCATTCATATGTCATGCATCTCTATCTATGATACGCTTGCAAGTCCATCACTTACCAAATATGTGCAAGGAGATAATAATTTGATAGATCACTGTATTATTTGGTTGCTACCTGATCTGTGCAAATGGAGCTTTTGTGCTAGACATAGAAGAAGAAATAAACTTCAATTAGTGTATGCTGTATTAAAGTAACAGTGCAGGAGAGAGAAACAAATATTTTAAAAGTTCATAGCTTTATTTTCTCCATCTCTCCTTTATCACCCCAGATTGGGAAGTGTTCTCAGTATAAAAGCCGATTATTAATTGTAGAAGTGGTTGAGATGACTGTGCACGTCACAGACACAATGATTTGCTTTATAAATTAAACAAAGTTAGTCCACATCAAGCCTCCCATGAAACGCGACTTCTCTGGAAGCTGCTCAGACACTACGGTGATGGCAGTCACTTAAGTGCCCTAGACAAACAGAAATCTTTGCTGTGATTATAGTGATTACCTTTTCCGCAGTGACTGACTCAATGGAAATAAAACCAGAGCTATTTTGTAGCAGGTAAAAAAAAAACCCCACAACCAAAAACAAAGCCACCTTGAGACGACTGCTGTAGTATTGTTTTTCACTGGAAATGGCCTATTGTCTAACGTACTTTAGAACAGTATTTTTATTATTTGATCAGTTCGATTTACCAGAGTAGTGAGAATTGCACACATTCCCCTCGTACAGGTGTAAAGGAAGGAACACAGATGACTTCATAAACCTGACAGTCTGTAATGGGAATGCTTATGCAACCAGCACTCTCTGGCTGCGCAGTCTGCTCTTCAGAAAAACCCAGATATTCATTATTAGAGGACAAGGCAAGAGCGTGGAAAAATACAAAGAAAGAAATGTGATCAAATGGAGTATCCTAATGCAGCATCCTATGCTTTATTTGTGTTTCTTTTCTGTAATGATACACAGCACTTTGCCTTGTTTCAATTTGAAACATGTTATTGCGTCTGAATAAAATCACTAGAGTTCTTCATGAAGATAGGGATTTTGTTTTGCTATTTATCCTCCCTAAGATCAGGGTTTTATTAAAGGAGCAACGCTGCTTCAGAGACTTTCTCACTAGCTTGTTCCATCAATTCAAGTGCACGCTGAAGATATATTCGCAGGACTTCAGTCCAATAAACCAGCAGGTTTTGGTCAGATAATATATTTCTTCTAAGAGGCAGAGAGGGGATAAGCCTGGTGCAATCAGGAAAGAGGGAGGAGACCAGTGCAAAGATTATGACTACATATTTTAGGCAGATCCACTGCTAGAGTCGAGGCAGTCTGTGCAGGAGCAGATTCAACTTGTGTTCTTAGAAAATGGTGATAAAATACAACACCCCCCGCTTCCCGCCCCAGCTGTAGCTAATCTGAAAATAAAACAAAGTTATTAGGTGGATTGGTTGAGGAGATGTGTGTTATWAAAAGCAAGCTGTTTTCAAAGCCTTTATTCATTTGCTGCGTCATAGAGCTCGTAACATCTGTCGGACTAAATATCACTTACTGGGCTCAGAAGTCCCATGTCGACAATGACCAAACTGAGACTCAGGTTAAGGCGCATCAGGATAAACTGCAAATTTCTTAGGGGGAAATAGTAACTCCACTGAATTCCGTTGGKATTTTGCGATTAACTGTGGTGCAGCTCGGATTTCTTCTGTGGAGATTTTAATAGGTGCGGGCACACATCGTTGGTGCCTGGATACTAAGTTCAAGAACAGGGATCCTTTGTCTTCCTTCCAACTTCTTCTTTCCTCTCCTTCCCCTCCCACTCCCCCGTAATGGTCCAAGCATACAGAGCGTACCCCCACAGTAGATGGCCACTGCTAACGCCAGCCAAGTCTGAAATGCTTAGCTGAGACTCATTAGTCTTGTTATAAAAACGCAATTGGATGTGTGGTTCTAATTTTGGCACATAGGAGGCTGCAGGCAGGAAAATATCTTGTTCCTTATTCCATTTTATTAACTTTGTTTTGTTCGCTTGAGCCTAGTACTGTGTTAGACTTTGAATAATCACAGCTGTACAGGTAGCTCCAGTGGAGTGAATGAGAGGCTTTTTCAAGGGCTCTGCTCCCTGCAGAAATGATTTGTACCTCTGCCTGATTGTCACTAACAGAAAATGAGAAATAGGAACATTCAATGCAAAGTAATGTGTTCTGTACAATTACTGGATTAATAATTTTATTCCATTACTGTGTGGGGAGAGAGGACATCAGGTTGAAGATCTGCAATTCTAGTATATTTCTAAGCGTCCTGTTAAGAGAGTGAGCAAGGGTCAGGAAACTTAATTATGCCATAACTAGATAGAAATTGCCAAGTGATAAAAAGAAACATCCAGCCAGATTCAGCAGGAAATTACAGCTTTAATAATATAGCATAATGCCTACTTCTATACAATTATTGGAGAGACCCTGAATGATTTTAAATAACAGGCTTGGTTTTCCAGTAACGACAGGGGAAAAAAAATCTGAAAATGGCATTTTGCATTTTGCTGTAAATATTTTTCTGAGGTTTTGGGGGTGGCTTTTTTAAAGATTAAATTATTAAAAATCACATATTTACTCTTGGTAATGTGAAAATGCTATTATTCTGAAATGAGAGAAATGTTATATTTATGGAGGAATTTATATTTGTGGAAATTAAGCCTGTGGAATCATACTTTTGGTCTATTGTGCTTCTGTATTGTATTTGTAATTTTGAAATGAAAAAGCAAAGTGCACTGAAATTTGTATGAAAAACTTAGGACTGAGTGTTTTTGGTTTAAGATTCCAGTTTTTTCCACGCTATGACCATGTCTGTGTCCAATATCTCCCCGGACGGTATTATTTCAGTAAAATGTTTATGAACAGATTAAAGATGCACTTGCATGCTGATACAGGATTTCCTTATAATTTTGTACTCTTTACGAAAGATTAAAAAAAATACTGTTTTAGCATAAACAAAACTCTTCATCCTAATAAGAAGCAGCTCTTTTTTTCCTTTCCCCTCCCAGATGAAATAGGGTATTTTAAATATTAAACTCTTATCACCTTCGTAAACACTGCATGTGATATTAAGGCCTTTTGCAATATACGTGCATGTGTTTGTCCATTTATTTCTAATGTAAGAAGGAAAAGTCATTTCTGGTGCTAACCCAGGAGAGCCCAGCATTTCATTTTGTATTCTGAGGATGCAGATTAATCAACCTGACTCTCTTACCCAGGGCTAGCCATTCTGCCTAGAAATCTGCATATCTGCATATTACTGTTCTTCCCTGAATTTAATTTCCTACAGGAGCTGATATTAATCACCCTGTTTAAACAGAGGGGATTTGGGGTCTATACAAATATGACATTTTTTATGGAAGTTGTAGAATATTTTCTCTTCTTTCATTATTATTTAAAGAGACAATAGCATGGTGCTTTAAAGCAAACTATAGGAGATTATTTTTGTTTATTGGAGCTCATATACCTTTAGTTTAGATTTTAATCATAAAATATGGCGCACCAAGAAAACTGTTTTACATTTTTCCTTCCAGAGTCTGCCCTCCCTGCCAAGAAAATTCCTCCAGGTTTCATTGCAAATGATGAAACAGAGTTGGGCCATGCGTGTCTCAAATACATCCTAGCTGAGAAAGTTTATTTAAACCCTTTATTTAAAACCCATTTTATCACCTGAGTACCAAGCACCACGCAAGCAGGCGAGCATTTCTACACCCGTTTTGCAGCTGGTGAACCCAGGCAGAGAAACGTGGTTGACTTGTCGGGTCGCCACTGAAATCCACGAGCCAGGCGCGGATCTTCTCGTGGATTTTAGCAGCCCCGCGTCCTCTGCAGGTACCTGGGGAAGCACCGAGGAGCTGCGACACGGTCACCGAGGGGTGGGGGAAGGAAATTAGCTGGTAGGCTGCCCCCCAATCCTTTGCCAGGTAAATCTGTATCTACACAAGGCCACCAGCCCTGTCTGCGTGCAGTCACAAAATTTGGTCAAATGGGGAATCCTCATGGCTGGTAACTCCTTGTTGTCTCCAGGAGAGAACAAAGACAATTTCATGAAGGCAGCGGCAGCAATGCCTTTGCCGTCCTACCTTAAAGCCCCCTCCATATTTTGTGTTTGAAAGTGGAGAACAATGAACTGTCACTGCGTGACTCCACTGATGTCAAGCGCATTGTATCAGGCAGGAATTCGGTCCAATCCGGCTGTCCCTCAGCCAGTATTACTTGGCATATTTTATTTTGGCTGCCTAGACTGCAGTTATGGTCCAAGCACAAACAACTCAGAAGAACAACATGCTTGGAAATATGTGTCTGCATAGCCCAGGAGTCTCCGCCAGCTGGGAAAACAGAGCATACATCAGTTACTGACTAGATATACTGCCCTTGTTAAAAAACGAAGCTGCCATCCAGGGTTTTGTTTAGATTTACACCCTGGCCTATTGTGGCACTCCAGGTTAATTTGGATTGGCACATCCTTTGCAGAGCTCTCTGATGCAGCTCTGAAAAAGATGGGGCTTTTTTTTTGTAAGGCTGGGCCCTTTCATAGGAAACCCCAGCCTCCTGTCAAAGCAGTGCTTTTCCGTCTCTTATTTACATGCCCCAAAACTTCATGAGAAGAGATCCAACATTGCATCCTTCTTGCTTTCCCCATGAGGAAATACGTCCAAGCTTTGAGTTGCGGAAGAATTTAAACACGGAATTGCTGACTGTTTTCCAGTCAACACGAGTACAGAACAGGTATAATAGTGAGTAAATTTTCACATAAGTTGTGATGGAGACTTGTTCCTTTATTTGCAGAGGTCGAACAGCAGGTTTTTAACCAGATATGGTCTGGTTTCTATCCGAGCTCCTGGTTCTGCAAATCCTTGTGTTACAATTCCCAGAGAGGTTATGTCACCAGCAGTTTTACTGGGTCTGCTCAGGCAAGTAAATCGGGGTGCCGCAATGTACAATCAAGTCAGGTATTTGTAACTCTCTGATAAAAAGACATAGTGATTTTTTTTTTTTTCGTTTCTGACCTCAAACTGAATGTGAGGTTGATCTAATTTTTTTTTCTTTTTCTACAAATTTAATCAGGTTTTAGAAATGCTTTCTTGTTTTAGAAAACTTTCATAATAAGGTAAAAAAAAACCCAGTCGTTGTGCCTAACCCAGGATTTTCTGGAGGATTTATTATCAAAGGTCTTGGCATCACTGTGAAGAGATTACTGGTATTCATATCGTTCTTCCTGAACACCTAGGCTGCTATATTTTCATTGCCTGTTACAAATCACAAGGGTATCGCCCCAGGCAAATAACAGCTTAGCATGTTTATCTGTCTGTGCTAATAGCATTTCATTTGAAGTCTTAAAAGTCAAAAGTGGCTTAAAAGGGCACTATTACATGACTTCACATTTTATTGCAAAATGACAAGGTCCAGTTTCATTTGTTCTGCTTTGAAGTATTCATGTCCCTTGGCTGCCTGATTGTAGCCTTTTCCTATTCAAACTTTGAGCACGATCCCCTTGAACCAAGACACTGTCTTCTTTAGACAACAGGGACAACTTTGCTTGTAAAAATGCTGTTTTCAAGCTTAGTTGTCTGGTTTCCATTGGTGTAATATTATCCACTGTTACTCGAGTTAATGCAAGCTTGCCTGTAAAGGAAAAGATTGGGTAAAATTGCAGTTTTTGTAATTAACTTACGCTAGCTGACCACATTCATAGGGAAGCTAGAACTGAAAATTACTTAAGAGCATTAAAATATGTATCCTTGTAGAAAAAACGTGTAAGTATCTAAAAGTGATAGCCTGGACTGAATATGTTCTTCCTGACATTTGATAGGCTTTAGTTAATTTAGAGTAAAAATATTTTCGTCTTAAAGTTTGTGTACCTGCAATTTTTTTGTGGGAAGTAGAAAATGCAAAATACAACACAGTCGGTGTATCTAAATGAGGGCAGATAGATACTTAAAAACTTTGCTGAATCAGGACCAAAGACAAATCTGCGTTTTCTTTTTTTTTATTTGTCAAAGGTTTTCTGAGGACTATAGGTACTAGAAATAGCGCCAGTTGTTCTCTGCTAAGGGGAAACTCATGTAATATTGCTCGAGACAAATAATAATAGAGAAGTCTTTTTGATGCAAATCTAAAGTATTCTCATGCAATTATAGCAACAGAAAACTTGGCTCACATAGTCCTTTACAGGCCCTCTGGACAGTATAGCTACACCTAACTTCTGAGCATGCTGCAATTACTGCATGCTGATTTGGAATGGAAGTGTTTAAGTTTTGTGAACTTCAGCACAATCACACAGGATGAAATCTCAGAACATTTGGAAAAAAAATCTTTGTTCCACTTGTGCTTATTGGAGGAAATTTTGTAACACAGATTTTAGTTAGTAGAAGAGTAAATACTGTAGAACTGGCAAATTAATTTTCATTTTAAAATGTTTTAAGTCCAGAATTAATTTTCGTAGTGCTTTTAGCAGGAAACACCCTCTGGTATAACATATGTGGTGYGAACATATGCATGTATTTTCCAGCTACAAAACAAATGCCAACGCTTTGTTTTATAGCAAATATTGTCATCTGAAAATATGCCTGGCTTAGGTTAACATACTTACACCACATTTTTGCAATACCAGGTATGAGATTTTCTGTAAATAAATCCATCAAAAAGTAAAAAGGGAAGGAATTGTTCTGAATCAAATGATTATACCTGTAAAGCTTGTAACAAGAAGATGCCTTACTCTTCTTTAAGAAACAAGAGGCAGTGACAGGAATATTTTTTTATTTGAGTCTTCTTCTATAACCAGATTCTTATTTATTTTACTGAAATCAGAAGAGTGTTCCGATCTGCAAGAACCTGAGTGGGGGAGATGTATGTCAGAAGAAAAGATAATTGATGGTAAACGTCAAATATTAAATCTTGATCTGGTTATTACCCAGCATATTAGCTATGTAAGTAGCTTAACAATTACAGCTGTGATTGACTAGGTGGGATCCAAAATCCTAAATATCAACTGCCAGAAGGGATAATTATAACACATTAGCACCTGCGTGCTTAGACAAGATTGACAACTCCAGTCTAACATCTGCTTAATATCACTTTCATACTTTTCATATTTTTTTTTCTTTTAGAAAGGAATAACAAAGATTTTTTTGAAGCATAACAATAATTCAGCATCCATGTTACACATTCAGTTGATTATAGTTGCTTGTTGTGTTTGGTCATGTTTTGCACTGACACGTTTAAAATTAAATAAAGGCTTTTTGGGATTAGACAGTCACAGTTGTGGTATATTTTTGACAAAATGTACCTGTCAGAATCATTTGAAGAAATCCCAACAAGTGGGCTGCTCTTCAGTCAGCTGGGCTGGCCAATGCAATTTAACAACAAAATGAAACTGGGTTGGAAAATAAAGGTCTTACACTCCCACCACGGAAGCAACAGAGAGAAGAATATTTAGCATTCGACATGAATAGCGTAGTGAAACCGCCCTGCTGGGCTGTTTGCAGAGGTGAGGCAAAATGTTCCCCTCCCGGCACAAATGCTGACCGCCCCAGCCCTGTGCGTAAGGCCGACGGTGTCCACCATGGGATCCACCCCGCGGAGGCGCGAGGGCTCTTCCCTTGCGGCGCTCGCCTTCGGATGCGCCCAGCTTCGTGCCCTCGCGCTGGCTCCCCTCCGGGCCTTGCTCCCGGACGATCCCAGAAGCGATCTGCAGAGGGATCAAGCCTGGCCTCAGGTCTCATGGGGTCCAGGGACCCCCTTCAGGGCTGCTCTGCCTCTCCGGTTCTGGGGGACCCCCTTCCAGTGAAATCCGATGGCGCGCTCTGCTCACATGCAGGTGTTGCTTTCCTTGTATTTGCTCCCAAGGACGTAAGCAATAACACCGGCGCAGCCACCCCAGCTTTGCAATGGAGAAGCACCTTTCCTGAGCGGAAAACTGATGGAGCTGGATTACGGCTTCATAAAAGAGGAGAGGGGTGATAGCAGTGCCATTATGGTACAAGTTCAATTAAGCACAGACATCATTACTCCTCTGTCTTATGGAGCAGAGAAGACATTCCTCAACTGATAAACCAAAGACCCCTCCTGGCTCTGTGTGTTTCTGTGCTGGGGAAGCTCAGCAGCTGAGGCTGCTTTTGATCTCGTTGGGAATTTGATGTCATTTTTAATTGAAGCAGGCAGAAATTTCTCACAGAAAAATACATAACCACTACAGTAGCCTACTCTCCAACTGGACAAACAAATCCACTTAGTAAAAATTTGTAAAAAAATTAAGAATAAAAAAGGGCAAAAATCTCATTGCCTGTGGGTTTATCTTCAAAGTAGCGGAACAGTAACTAATTTTACATTAAGTCCTTCAATGCCTTTAGAGAGCTATGAAGCTTTAAGCCCATTTAACTCCCTCCCCATCTCTTGGGGTTTAATCCTAGGTTTCTGTTTAAGTTTAGAAAAGGTAGTTCAAGTACAGACTACTCAGACGTGATGCCACGGCACACTGGAAGACTAACTCACCCAGCAGTGCCAGCAAAGCCTACGTACAGAGGCAGAAGAGTCTTCTCAGGGTACAGTTGCTGGATATTTGGGCAAACTCTGTTAGCAAAAGGAATCCTTTTGCTGGTATAACCACCTTTAACCAGCTTTGGTGAGCTTTCTCCCTCATGAATTTCTCCGTTCTTTACCTTTGTTCTAATGTGGTCTTTTATTTCACCATTACACAGCCTTTATACTGTGCTCCGGCCACGGGTATCACTGCATGAGCAGGTCAAAGCTGCAGGAAGGGAAGACTCTTCCTGAAGCCATGCACATACCGGGTAACTTAGCATCACGCAAGAGCTACCTACTGCTGTTATCTGTGACAGCAGTGCAAAACCCCAACTCCTGTTGGGCCTCTAACACGCCTGAACATAAACCTAAATCTCACATACCTCTGCGTTATCATCCTTTACCCTCTGTTTGTAGTGTAACTGTAGTACAGTTGCCATTTTTTTCTGCCTATCCCTGTAGTCTGATGCCAGTTTCTGAACTTTACCTCTCGTAGTGCAGGGACATTCCAATTTTTCTGTGTCAGCTTAATTCACACTTTTATGAAAACTTTTAAAAAACACTTATTTGATGGTACTAATAGTAATATTTTTCTATTTTCCCCATGAGGACAGTCAAACACTGGAGCAGGCTGCCCAGGGAGGTTGTGCAGTCTCCATTATCAGAGGTTTTCAAGATCCAATGAGATACAGCCCTGAGCAACCCAGTCTGAGCACATAGCTGACTCCTCTTCAAGCGGGAGGGTGGACTAGAGGCCTCCTGAGGTCTCTTCCAAACTGTATTTTCCTATGATTACAATTTCTGAAAACTGTAATGAAAAATTCTGGTACAATCTATTTGCTAGGGAGTGTGAGAAAGATGTCATATGAATGTTTGTCTCATTCACCCCAAGAATATTAGCTATTCTTAAACCCTAAACTATTCTGTATCTTTCAGAATGTTTATTAAGATGTTAACATCAATGTGTTAAACTATTGGGGTAACTGAAGCCTTTTACATCGCATTTTGATACCACTGCAGTACTAGTGCTTTGTTAAAGTTCATATTATTGGCAGGTTTCTACCAAAGAAGCTGCAGGACTGAATTTTGCACTCACAGAGCAACAACAATATTCTGATTTTTAGAAATCCTTCAATATGCTGGGTATTGTTCTTGTTTMTTTTTGGAACATTAAGGAATACATAAGAAGAAAATGACCAAAAAAATTTTTTGCATGTATTATCTTTRCTAGTTATAGTAACTTCATTTGCATTTGATTTAAAGAAGTGGTTATTAAAGTTTAAGTGGAAAGTGTAACTTAATTTAAAATTGATCAAATTGTCTTCTGATTTCTAAGTAAACATTATCACTGAGGAAATTGCCCAAAGAATTGGACTACTCAGGCTAATATTAAAATAGGTCTGATTTTTTAGTGACAGGACAACAGAGGAAGCATAAATCATATAACATTCTTTTGCATGTGACATGATTAGGAGAGATAATTTATGGCTTATCTGAAGGGAGACCATACAAAATTAGTGTCCTAAAATTTATGCTAAGATATTTGTTTGGTCCTCCCTGGAAGTGAAGCGGTTTTGTACAGAATTATTGTTCCTCACATCCAAATCCTGATACAGCATCTCCCTATATTGATGAAACATGTTGARTTAATAATATATGTGCACAACTAAAGTGATGTTAAATCAAGATGGTCAGTCCTGAAAGGGAGGAGACTTTGGTAATTTGGCATTTCTACATCTTCAAAGCCATTGGTTGAGAGGGGAGAAAGGGAGGAAGGCTGCCATTCACTCCTTTGGCCAGCCACTGCTGTCCATTCTTCCCTTTAAAAGAGGCTAAGATGACAATTTTGCAATATAGAAGCTGCCATTCCTATGCAGACTACCACTGTTTTACATTTTGTCACGTTCCTTCCATTAATAGGCATTTCAAAGGAGGTCATGGTACCTAAAATAGACTACTCTCTAATATCTTAGCATCATTAAGCTGATAAAATTATACATATGTTCCACAGTGACAACAGTTATATAAATGCATGATTTTACAGGTTAGGAATTGCATATATGAGTGCCTTGCTCATACTCTTGAGCAACAATAGTTGTTCTATTGCCTGAATCATTATATGATCAACACTTACAAGGCATATTAAAAGTAGGCTACAAAAATGAGTGAGATTTTTATTGTTCATATAAATTTGATGTCTTATCCTGTGTTGATCTATTAGGCTGTCTGGCTTCATAAAATTTAGCAGCAGTTAGCTTTTTGAGAAAATTTTAGGCATAGTTGCTGCGGCTTTTTAGTATCACTGGTTGTCCCCTTCTTACAGTATTCTGAATAAGGGTCAGTCCCATTGCTGCTCTAAGATGTTCAAGAACTTCAGTTCATYTGAAGTTCATTTATAACTTCATAAKGTGTATAAAAGTTAAAACAGCACTTCCACTATGTGTAAATATTCCTTTTTTATGCTCACATGAGATGACAACAGAGTGCAGTCAATATAGAAAAATGAAAGTTTATGTATGGTGGAAGGACTGTTTTCTCATCTGTTACCCTATTCTGTATTTACATCATTTCTCAGATTCCCTATCAATCCACACTGGATCTAAATAAAAAAAAAAAAAATATTGTTTCTCACACAAATGTTATCACTTTACTCTGTATTCCCTTCTAGATCACTATTATACCTTACATAGCCTTAACTCATTTATATTTTGAAACTGTAATGTTGGTTGTTATTATTTGCCCTTTTTCTATGTTAGAGCCCATTACTTAACTTTACCAATCCTGTGTTTGTTTTCTTTACCCCTTTTGAAAAAACATTACTGTAGATTTCGCTGACAGACCAAACCCACTGTATTTTCTGTTCTTCTTTATTCATAATTTCCTGACTTCTGCAAAGAATGCTGGTAGATTGAAGAGACATGATTTGTCTTTACAGCAGCCATTCTGGTCTGTCCCTAGCATGTTTGAGCACTTGATGGACAACATTTTTCTTAGACAAAATAAATAAATAAATAAATAGAATCCTCGTGTAAATGGCAAGATGCTATGTAATGATAAGAGCAATCAGATCTCCTTCTTCAGGCTGTTAGATGATCACAGATACAGCAGTAGTGTTTGCAAGCTTCCCTACCGATAGGTAGAGCAAATAATTCACAATGAATAATGCATCCAATGAGTTTAGCCTCTCTGTCTGATTGTGGCATATGCACGAGCAGTCCATGATTTTGTCTAATCTATTCATTATTCAAAGTATTTGATTAGTTTGGGATGAGCTTTTAAACTCTATGCACCATTTTCTATGAGTGTACACAATTTGATTTACTTTAGTTATTTGTGATTGATCAGGCAAGTCATGAGGGTAGTTTTGTGGAACATATTTGTCTGACACATTTGTCAGTACTAATATGTTTGAGCTAAAAAGTAATTTGCAGTAAAGAGGACTTTAACTTTGAAATTCACTTTTGCTTACCTTTTTTGCCAGTATAACTCAGTTTTATGGAAATTCACAGAAGAGGTGCAAACTAGGACCATGCTGAGCCCATTAAAAATCTTACCTACTGTGAGACATTTTGATTACTCACTGGCCCTATGTAGCAAATACAGGAAAGGGACTTCAGCTTCAAGCCAACTAAATCTTTACCTTTTTATTTCAACCAACAGGAGTATGAGTTGATGTATGCAACTATCGGAGCCTACGAAGGCCAACTCCATTCAGATACATCATCAGTCAGCCATCATATAATAAATGTTTTCATTTATCAATCACTTCTAATCTGTGTCAGCTCTGTATAATTTGATCCCTGTCCTCTATTTCCACTCGGCATTGAATTCTTTTTTCCTCAGGAACACATCTTGTTTTGGCGATTAGTCCATAAATTCCTTCACTTAAGAGCTGATCTCTTCAATTTCATTATTGCCCTCAAACGTTGTTGGGTTCATCAGAGCTGCTTGACTAAATCTGTCTGTGAAAAGAGTGTATTCCATTAAAAATACTGTCATAATTATGTCTAGAACAAAAGTCACTCCTATACTCACAATCTCTTCTGTTTCAGCATACAATGTATTAAAGTCCTTTCAGAAACATTGAAGTAGCATTGCCAGTGCATCAAACTTCACAAAAGCCCATGATGTCAAGCTTTGCTGGATACAGTTCCCCTGTATATAGAGCAGCTGTTCCATCCATTTAAGTAGTTAGACATTTTAAAGCACCAACTGGTACATGTTTTAACATCAGATTTATCCAATTATGTGTTGTTTCACCACAGAAATATAATCATGAGAAAGATTATATTATGCTTTTGATGGGTCTTTTCGAACTTGCAGTCAAGAATGTCTCAGAAAACTGTGGGAGCTTTAACTTTTGCTTTAAGACATCTACATTTAAGAACCTGAGATTGTACTGAGTCAGTACAACACTGCACTGTGTTTGTGCCAGCCTCGAGCCCCAGATTTCGCCCAGGGAACCCCCTGACCCATCACTCCCATGCCACCCCCAGGAAAGCACTGGTCTTGTGGGTGTGGGAGGACAAGTGGTGCCGTTCCCCAGGCTGCAGCAGCAGTTTTTACTTCTTCCCCCTATTTCTGGGTGGCAGGTTCATGCAACAGCCAGCCCCTGAGCGCTGGCAGCAGTGCTTCAGGCCGATGCAAGAGCTTGCTTTCCAAGAGGGGAGCAGAGGAGAGCAACTCTGGTTGGCAGTGCTTTTGGCTGAGCAGCCACATCTATTCAGACTAGATATAAGGAAGAAATTTTTTATGCTGAGGGTGGTGAAACACTGGCACAGGTTGCCCAGAGAGGTGGTAGATGCCCCATCCCTGGAAACATTCAAAGTCAGGTTGGACGGGGCTCTGGGCAACCTGATCTAGTTGAAGATGTCCCTGCCCATGGCAGGGGGCTTGGACTAGATGACCTTTAAAGGTCCCTTCCAACCCAAACTATTCTAGGATTCTATGATTTCATGATTCTATGATTAGCTGCCACTTCCCAGATAGTAAGTGCACGACCCTGCTCCCTCTCCTCTGTCCTGGGACAGAGCATCGCCCCACATCATGATAGACTGATATGAAACAATAGGTTTCCCTACTGCCTTTTCTTTGTATATCTGATGAATAATTTCTTGTATCAAAATAATGTGCTAATCTCCTCTTCATATTTGCAGATGGAATGAGACTTAGCATGGAACTATATTGAATAATATTGAGGAACAAATTTAAAATTACATTTTAATCTTTTAATATCTGCATTACTTCATCCTAATCACAGACTTTTATGTATTGAGTAGAAATTGGGAGTAGATTATATTGATGGAAAAAATTAAGTTAAATGCCAATTTTAAGGTTCAGGCTGCAGCAGAGCTGTTTAATCTGTTAGTTATCTGCTTTAAATCACTTTATGAGTGAGGGCAATTGTATCATCAATCTATAATACAGACACTTTTCAGGCGGTAAGTATTGATCACTTCTGCATTTTTAGACTAGATGGGCAAAAACCTCAAAATCAAATAAGTTATTTGTACTCAAGTATATGCCTTTGTTAATATATGCATTAATTGAAGCAGAATGGGAGTAGAAGTGCCTGTGACTCACCGAGAGGGATATGTACAACTTCTTCATGCATTATCTTAGACAGGATGGTATCACAGGTTATTCTTTCTGTTTCTTTACTGTTTCAATACCATGAAAAAATTGAGGACATGAGAAAGGTCTTACTGTCTGTCACTCTGATGGACCCTTACTAAAGGTCCAACGCTACTTGTCACATGGTCTGCACGTATGGAAGAACATCCAGAAGCCCTGAGGTCTTACAGCAAGCAAGGTGTGGACAACCATGATAGAAGTGTTGTTGATATTGACAATCATCTTCTCGTAAATTTTTGGCCATCTGAGTGACAACAAATTTCAATGTTTTTTTCTCCCAATAGTTATTCCCTGAAGCTCTTACCTGAATGCAAGGGGGATTGGCCTGAAACAATATTTTAGTGTTGGCATTAACAACGTATCCATTAGAGGTTCTTGTGTAGGAAAGATAAGGTATAACTCCCCTCTCTCTCTGAGGTAGTGTAATTTGGCCATCAGCTATCCCAGGCTGTGCTGTAACAGTAACTCTAGCACCCCTCACACAATGCTGTTTGGTTTTTTTTAATCAACTTTACTATCATCCCTGCTTTTTTCTTAACTTGGTAAAGTCAGATATATCCACAGCCAAGTACAGCCCAGCAGAGTGTCCAATCTCATATGAGAATAAAACCCTGAGAGAATCATTGTGGGTTTAAATCTTCACCACTGCTTCCTGATTATATCCTAAATTATATATAACAAAGACACACCTCATTTAAAGCCCAAAATATGGACAAGAACAAGGATGGTGGTCTTCCTATGCTACTCCTCCCAGTATAGGACTTTATTTCAATGACTTTATTCTGTAAAATATACTTTATCTGCTATTTCTTGCTTAGAAGGTGTTTTCTGCCAAGTCCCACCCTCATCAGCAATGTGCCTTAAATCTCTCTTTACTCTGGAGACATCCTCCTACACTGCCAAGCTTCTCCAAAACCAATTGCACTTGTCTCCATTTGAGGAAATATTTGAATTCATCCCAAACTATTTGGCACATCTCTTTAAAGATGATATTGCTGAACACTGAAGCTTTACTTCATTTTAAAGTTTCATGGTTCATGCAAAGTTTGATCTCTTTTTCAACACTGATGTAGTTTTAGAAAACTGTTTAGTTTTCTGCCTCTGTCTTCTTTGACATTGTTCTGTAAGTGCTGTCTTGTTAAGAATAACGTTTCTTCTGTCATGGGTATTCCGGTATCGCTGCTCCATCTCCAAATATGTTTTTACCATATCCACATGTCAATCAATAGCTTGCCTTAAACTAGCAAATGATAG
Organism: Phoebastria nigripes; assembly: GCA_035582835.1. Taxonomy (NCBI): domain Eukaryota; kingdom Metazoa; phylum Chordata; class Aves; order Procellariiformes; family Diomedeidae; genus Phoebastria; species Phoebastria nigripes. Next base: position 2,868,333 of record JAYKAV010003154.1, read on the forward strand.
TCGGTGTAACTCAAATTAAAGATAAAGGGGTTTATGCTGAAACTTAACTACTGATGGCAGAAGAGACAGTATCCATGGTTTCAGCAGGAACGAACACAACTCCACAGCTGGATCTCCACAACTGCTCATGCAGGTCACATGAAATAAATTTGAGGTATATCCTATAGCAAAGCTCCACAGAAACAACTGCCCATTTCTGACATACGCTCTACTGAGATAAGTGCTTTGTGAAGACCAGTGAACCAATAAACAGGGCAGCAATAATACCTGCTCATAGTGACTGTATTAAATCCAGCTATTACCATATAGTGCCTAGGCACAAAGTGAGGAACTGAAACAAAGTCCACTGAAGGAGGTGAAATGTCTGCTGACCTCATGTAGCTTTGGATCAAGATTAAGATGTAGTAAATGTCTGCTTCACAAGTGGTCTCTGACCGGACTGTTGGAGAAAATAAGTTGTGATTTTCAGCATCTTTACTATATTAGCAACTTCTGTAGTAATCTATGACACATTTCCAAGTGTGTGTCTGTGTGCGTATATCTAAAAAAAAGTGTGTGTATATATAGATACATATACTATTCTCATTATCTTTTATTTGGTTTTAGCATGTTTTCCATTCTGTGTCCTTCCTGTTCTTCTTCTCATTTATACAAAGCTTGCTGCCTCCTGTACATGTAGAATCGTTCCCATTTTTCACACATATTTCCAGTCTTTCCTCAGGACCCATCGGTACCACGGTAATTTTGTTATGAGAGAAATAATCATATAATGATTGTCACTCCTGTGTATATACTTTTATAAATATGAGTATACACAGAAACTATACTAAATCGATTTTATTCCTCAGTCTTTGTCACCTGCATTTTTAGACATTAAATTCTTATGAGCATCGTGTTCTCAGAAATGCTTTTACTGTGCTCAGCATGATGAGACCTTGATCCTGAAAGGAAGCTCTTGGCGGTTTTGTGTTGCAAAAATCTTTTATAGGATAGTAAGAATGCTACTTTAAAAACATTTTTTTCCCCACAATTGAACAAACCATCCTGACATGCTCAAAACCCCTGGAAACTCTTGGTTTTAGTTTACTGCTTGAGAATGGATTAACAAATCTAACTTCAGACATCAAGTTCAAATGTTTGGGCATCTCTCTTCTTTGACCTGTTCAAATAAATGTTATCTTCATGGCAGCCCAAAGACGAAATAGTATATCTGAAAGCTTTAAAACCTTTTTCTGCTAGCACATAGATCTCAAATGATATTCCAAAGTAGAATTGTGTCGTTCTATAGGAATTTAAAGAGGCTGCAGAATTGCTGAAGAAAAGTAGATGACGTAGACCTCAAGTGTCACCTGAGTATAATCAAGAAAATTTCAAAATGCAATTACCTGTTGTGTGATCTCTAATACATCACAATAAGTAATAATAGTAATATATGATAAAAGCCAATAGCTTTGAATATCAACACTTTTATTTTCTTGGTATTCAGATATTTCTGCTCTGAACAGATGTTGTCATCCATTGACCCCAAACTGCCACCTCATGCTCCAAGCTTTCAAACTGGTAGTAATTAAAACTGCAATGCAAAGTGAATCCTCACCTTCTTGTTCCCTTCAGCTGAAACAGGGCACCCAAATTTGCATGACAGGTGGATTGATGGGGGTTTTTTCTATCCCTGGTTGCCGAGGTGGAAGCTACTGCCCTGAGTGAAGCATTTCAGTGCCTGTGAGGAGAGGACAGACATGACAGGGTGGGAACCCAAACATCTGCCTGCAGGAGGGGGATCACCTGAGGGGTGTGCAGAACATTCAAGTTCCTGAGCCTAAAACCCTCTCATGAGGTCACATGCTTATTCCTCTTTCAAAAGGTCCAGCAAGAATCTCCCTCTTTATATACACAGGTGTTTTCATGTACACGAGCCACCCATCCACYCATTACTGCCCACCTGTGTTTGTGAAGACAGGCATCCAGACTTCAAAATTTGGATATAAAGGGTTTACAGAGAGTCAAAGCATTTGTTAAGACACGCTTTCATCAGTTGTTTTCATGGATTACTATAAAGTCTAACACATCCCAGTGTTATAATCTTGCTGACGGTCAGAGGCAACACTTTCTGCCTCCTGATGTATCAACACTTTGATAGAAAATAGACACAGTAACAGAAACACATTAATAGTAAATATGATGGCAAAAACATACCAAATGCTGCTACCCATTATGAAGGTTGCAAAAAGGGAGGAAAAAACTGAAGTTGATAAAAGACAGAGGAAGTTAAGTAATTCCACTTAAAAATTGACAAACAGCATTTTTTCCTTTTCTTCAATGTAAATGTTAATTATTTGAGTTAAAGAGTGCAATTCAGCAATATCTACTAAAGAAACAACTTTTGGGAATGTAAAATCAACCAGTTTGGATACCTTTTGCTAACAATGCAGACTGTTTGGTTTCTGCCTTCATGTGTTGTAAACACTACGATCTATGCCTTGAAGAGTTTTTCAAGCTCTAGGTAGCTCATAAAAAGAAAATATCTGGAAAAAATTGCCAGAAAGTGCTGCACCTTAAGTTTCATTTTTTAAAAAATCATTCATGAGAGAGAAAGTCATTGGGATTTAAGTTTTTACTAACAAAGCTATGGAAGGGACTATGCTCCCACAGATTTTGGTGGGACCACATGCCTACGTAGTCCCATGAATCTGGGCCTTAGATATCATTAAAACATTATCCCTTTCCATTATCAGCATTTCATAGTTAAAAGACTGAATTGATTAGGAAGCTAATCAATTTGGGCAGCTTGTGCTTACAGTGCATACTATTGTATTATAATAGTGTAATTATATTATAATGGTGTAATAAAGAGACTCATGTGAAGAGAAGTAACAAATCTATGAAAACCAGTCATAACCTAGCATGTTAGAAACTAATATAATGATACAGGCACCAGCAGAAAGCCCTATATTGATAATTTCAGCAAAAACGAATGGAAACAGTTCATGTTATTCTGATTTCCAGAAAGCAAAGGTTTGAATTCTGAAGTATTATTGCTATAAAGGGAGTTGGAGCTCAGGCAGTTTAAAACCTAAGTGGGAATTTATTAGCAACAAAAATACATTTGCCACCTGTTATACTAGGGATGTGTTGATATCAAGCATATGGTCCTTCCTAGTCTGTGAAAAAGGAGCAGCTGTTCCACCATGTCCAGGCCATAAGCTGAAAGGATGACAAAAAGCAGTGAAGAAACACCACTGCAGAAGTCCTTAGGCTTTCAAATCAAAGAGCCAGAAATAGAAGAGATAAGGCAAGCGCTAGATGAAAGGTGAGACAGAATGCACAGTATGCCCTCAGCTTACAGAAGTACACATATACCACACACGTGCATGTACTCATATAGAGAAAYATCCTCAGATGGGCTCAGAGCTAATCTATAAAGAGAGTTCAGGAGTCCTTAGATCTCTAAGACCTCTCAGATCTACTATGCTGAGCTGGGTTATATGAGCTTCTGCCATGGGAGTGTTTGATAGCTCAGAAGAGACAGGAATAAGCTACCTAAGGTCAGCATAGAGCCAGTATGGAAACACCACAGATCAGGTGAATCTCCTATTTTACCAAGTGTTGTTCAAGGTGAGAAACAAGCAACGCCTTCCGCTCCCTGGGCATTCACAGCCCACCCCTGCTAAGGGTAGGCTCGTAGGCTCGTTTCCTTGCAGGTTCATTTTTTGCCTTTTAAACCTGGCTGGTAGAGCCATCGCGATAAAATTTTTATACAATTGTTAGATGACTTTAAAACTCGCTGAGGAAATGAGAAGTTAGCTTGGTTAATTTGAATCTCCTTACAAAGATTTATTCTAAGCATGGGTACACAGGACGGTCACCATCACTCAGGCTTAATTTGTGACCTTATTAACAAAGGAATGCAAAATTGATCGGAAGGGAGAAAAGTCATACCTACATGGGAGAAGGACAGCTGTCTAGCCATCACCTGAGAAGAAGGGGGATTCGAGTTCTGATCGGACCTCCTAGGCCTTTCTCTCCTAGGTTAAATGGAACTGACTTTGAATAATAAATATAATTCCTAGAGACCAGAAGCACTATTAATGCTACCTGAAACAGCAAGGATATATCAAATCCTTCTGGCCCCATAAAGAATGAAATCTTTACCTGAACAATGATGAGCTTCCTCTTCCCCAGGACAAGAGCTTATAAACCCATGGGTAGGACACGTGGGAGATGTAAATTTGCATCCTCTCATGAAAGAAGATGGCATTAGACCTCCACCTTCCATATGTGTAGGTTTTCTAGCTGGACAGCTGTTAAATGAAAAGAGGAGAGTGACCATATTTTAAAAGAAAGAAATGGGTGCAATTGCATTCTGTAGGGAGTGCAATCATGTAAATGCATCCCAAAGATTCTGTTTCTGGACTCCAGCTGCAGTTAAGCATGGCCATGCTATGCAGTTCTATCAAAAACAAGTAGCTTTGGAACGTGTAAAGGAAAATTAGAAGTTTTAAAGATGATGTCAGCAGAATTTAGGTGCTTCCAAAGCCAAGAGACAGCTCAGTCTGGGACTTCAGGATCATGATTCTTATGACAGGCACTTGCATACGACTGAGGTCTCATTTCCAGTACTTAAATCCTCTTGAAACCCACATTTATGCTACCAAAACTTAGGCAACTGACAAACGTTTCTGAGTTACAAGTGGTCATTTATGTTGGCTCCCTATTTATTTAATGGTAGGAGAAAGGAATATTTAGAGTGTGAGGTAGTCCATCTAGAATTCAGCCCTTCTAAAAATATTAGCTACCTAAAGTTAGATAGGAAACAAATGTCAGCTGGATAACAAATAGTTATCCAGGGAATGATGCTTATTCCTGTTGCTCCAGCTGTTGACTTTGGCAATGTATTCCATTTATTAACTAGACCTCACTGTATTTTTGTTCAGTTTCATTTTCATTGCTYCCAACCATGTTTTTACTCTTACATTTATTAGCAGATCAAATTGTAGTGCAATTGCTTCTATCCTCACTACAATTTTCCAGACCTCAGATTCCTCAGTAAGATCCACTTTCTTTCTTCTTCTCTGCGAAGACTGCAGGCAATTTTGTTTTGTTCTCTGACCTTTATGAATAATTAAGTTTGCTGTCTACCTGATTCTATTGTCCGGTTCCCTTTGCCTCTGCTATTTTTATAAGGCATACAGAACTCCTCACAGTATTGCAAATGCAGCTTCATTCATAAATCCCTTATGCAGGAGCTGGAATAACTTCATCTATGATATTATTGTTACCCCTCTGAATCAATGGTAACATTTTATATTACTGTTAACCACTGTCCCGAAGCTTTTTGATCTCAGCCTATCTCCAGATCCTGCTTCAGTCAGTATTTTGTACCATATGATTACATAGGGCATAAGCGCCTTCTCTTATTTTGTGTCCCTAATCTCATTATCTTACACTTCTCTACATTTAATTGCATAAGGCACTTATCTTCCTTTGGGCACATTCTGTCAGAGTCATCCTGACTTTTTTGCCCTTCTCCTTTCTACTGATTGCCCCTTCCTAGTATGTATCATCAACAAATTTCATTCTCCTGGTGTACGTCCCTCCTCCCGGGTCAAAGCAAGTTCTAATACAGAGCTAAACGGTCCTGCAGAGCACTCTCCCTTTAGAACAAATTGTTACTCTCCCTTTAGAACAAATTGTTACTCTCCCTATGTACCTTTCCCCTTTGGTCTCATATCCACTCTTTAAGCACTTATAGGTCTGCATTTATGGCACATTTGATGACCTTCTAGCATAAATTTCAGTGCCGTACTAACTACAAAACTCTCCTCAATTCCTTTTAACTCTTCTGGTTCCCTCTTCTTGATTGATCTGTGCATTATTGCTGGTTATCTTCAACATCACCTTTGGAAACTTAGGCTGTATTCTTCTCCAGCATCACTATAATTAAGGTCAGCTCAGTGGAAATGAAGGCAGGAATACAGAAAGTAAATCTGATTTGAAATGAGAAACACACTAATGTATCTGCAGCATATGCATGTTTATAATATATGAACCGTATTACTATTACATTCTATATAAAGACTTAAAACTAAGCTAATATGATACAAATGTTTTATCAGCAGATTAGAATGTCAGTATTGTTCATGACTGATTTTGGCTAATTAATACTTGTCTGCCGATTTAGTAAAAGTCCTGTAGGCTTTCCTTTATTTACCTTTCACTTCATTATGTATTTTAAACATTTTGTTGTTTTATCTCATTCAGAGATTTAGTTTTACAGACCCTTGGTAACTACTTCCCCTTGTTATATAATTACAGAGGCGTTATCTGCAGCCACTCAGTAATTTGTCTTTATGCATTCAAAAATGCTTTTCATAGCATTTATCTTTACGTATCCAAAGAAGCTATTTTGTCTTCTTCCCACTCCTCAAAAATATAGAAATAAATAAATAAATTTATTTATAAATAAAATGCTAAAATAGCATTCTCTTATTCTGGTGTTACACTAGAGTCTAAAAATCTTTGAAATTGACAGAGTGGAATTAACCATTATGTGAATTTTCTTGGGGGGTGAATAGGGAAAACTCCATGAAAGGAGCTATTTTCTTGTAATAATTAACAATCATTTAACAATCTCATGGGTCCGGGCTCTCAGCTGATACAGATTGCTCTGCTGGTTTAAACCAGCTGAGAGGCTGACACATCAACTCTTTCCTCTATTGCTTATTATTTTACATTGAAACAACAGTGCATTTTACATTTGTGCAGTCAGAGGGAACTGGAGGGATAGGAAAAGAGCAAATATTTAATTTTTATAGCTTCTTTTCTGGGTTTTCACATGACCTTTTTCTTTCTGTGTCTTTTTTAGATAGTTACTGCCAACAAATAGCTTACAGTCTTTATGTACTTACCAAACTAGATTGCCAAAGCCCTCATTATCATTATATATTCTTCTTTCTTTGAAGTGAATAGAAATTTAACTATTAACTTCAAAATGAGTAGATTTAGGACAAAGCCAAGTACCTTAGGGAGTAGTTACTAGTGTCAACACATAAATTAATAAATAGGAAGTGATCAGGCTATACACTTAGGTTTAATGCAGGGTAACAATGAAAGCAGGTGTCTCGTATAATACAGACCCCAGGCAATGCAGAGGTCTTCTATGCAAACAAGTTCCCCGAAACCTTTTTTTCTTTATTCAGTTTTCTAAATGTAGATGAAATAATCCAAAAGAACCTACATTTCATTACTACAGGTCATACGTCAGTACTTTGAGGTCCACGAAATCCTGAGGGCAAGATGAGAGGTCAGTTCAGTAGCTGCCTGTTARAGGCTATTGTGGTGCTTGAGTTATCAAAGTATTGCTATCACAGATATCAGCAAATCTCCTTCAGTTATGGAAACACTCTTTGTAAGYGCTGACACAATAGGATTAAAATTCAAGCACTCATGTTGTAAGAGATAAAAAAAAGATATTCAGGGACTTACCCTCTTTTCCTCTTCCCAATGCAATGGACTGAACCTATAACCACACTGTGCAGATAAATGTCAACRCTGCCAGCCTTCCAATGCTCAGGGAAATTATACTACACACACATTGAAAACCTCAATGTCTTTTTGAAAGCCTTTTCTAAAGTAAAATTACTTATAAAGTCATTTGTAATTTATAAATGTACAGACTAAGTTTCTATCAGTGCCCTCTGTTTTTGTGCTTGTAGTAGTTTATTGAAAGCTGCAAACAAACTATTTTCAAGGTATCACTTGAGCTCTGGCTATCGTCTCTGCCTTCCCTGTTAACTCTGAGGATTTTCATGGTTAAGTAATTCCTGCATATATGTCATTTTCCATAGCCCATGCTAGGGTTTGGTCCTGAAACTAAACATACCCAGGAGCAGCAGCAGCTGCATGAGGGAATCGGGGGAAGCTGTGTAGCTGCTGCTATACACACCACTGGGAAGGCTGCATCTGGCATTGCTTATTGAGATCTGGGAGGAGGAAGACAATCGGTCCTGAGAGGTCTTCCCCCTGCCATKGCAATGCATGCCATGATAGAAACGCCAGCCTTTCCAGCCAGCTGATGGCAGATGATTTTTCCCTATAAATGTAAATTTCTGTGAGTTAGCCCATGTCTGTGACTGCAGCGGTTTCTCTGAATGCTGATTCAAGTCTGAGGGATACCAGTTCAGGACTGATAGCTGCCCTTTCTGTAAATGTCATCAATAAAGGAAAACTTACAAACTAATGTAAATCCTCTGGTCTGTGCATGAGTAAGGCCACTGCAGCTTGGAGCCCCCTCCTTTGTAATAGCTTGTGAAAAGACAGGATTTGAGATCGTTGCTTTTAGCAATTTCCTCTGAAAAAAAGCTGCTTTTTCCTCTTGAAATTTTGTATAATTAATCTTTATATCATAATTACATTGCTGGCTCAAATTTACAGGCTTAGACTGTAAATAACAACTGTGAAAAAGAATTCAGGACTGGAATGAATGCGATATAAAGCTAATTCCTACCAGTCTTCTTCATGTTGCATGATACACGCATATCATCCTGATTCCTGCACGCCTTGCAGTTCCTGCATCGGGGTGACCATGTCATGTTGGCCATGTTCTGGCAACACATCACAGTAAAACCTCCTTGTCCGAGCCACCTCCTGGCTGCTGCAGAAAGAAAACCTGCACCCTTAGCCAGGGCAAGTAGCTCCAGCAGAGTCCAACTGATGCCTTGGCTTGGGTCCTTAGAAAAGCAGCACCCCATGAGGTACCCTGTCAAGTCACTGCCAACACAGCTTAGAGAAACCCTCCCCAGGAGCAGACACCCTACGCAGAGAGAAAGCTACTATTTGACATGAACAAAAATAGCAGATTTTGGCCCAAAGACATGATATCAAGATTGAATTCATAGAAAACAAAGGAAACCTGTTCCCTTATCAAAACTAACTTGCCAATAGTGAGAGCAAGACTCCATACAATTCTGAGCATGTGGCTCACAGCACAACCCCAGGGCTCCTGCCCTGGCCTGGGCAGCAGATCACCCTGGTCTACATGATACCAAAGCACAGGGAGGGTTGGCAAGCTGTCTAGCAATCGGGGCATGCTACTTATGGGATCCCATGGTTCAAGGGATCCCTGCTAGAAAGCAAGCTCTTTGGCTACAGCCCAGCACCAAATCCCGCAGTCTGACTGCCTGCTGAAGTATGATCTGATAGACCGGGTATTCTGTGGAGGGAGAGAGAAAAGAAACTCTGCCGGATTCATTCTGCAGCTGCAAAATCATTCCTCACCCTTGCATTCCTGTGTGGGCAATCTGTCTGAAAGCTCACCATAAAAGGATGGAGAATTCACAAGAAATGAATAGACTGTGCCTTCTTTTCACATCTCTCCCAGGGCTCCACCCAGACTCACTGCACCATTTAATAGAAAGGAGTAAGCTGGGCTTGGCAAGGGGCTGCTTCAAATTACTGTCAACCCACTCCTAAAGCCAAGAAAAAACAAGTGACCAAATTGCAACTCTGAGTCACAATTCATTCCCTAGATTGCTCCCAGGCTGCTCACCTAAGCACTACCCCTTGATCATGATATCTCTTATGGTTGCAGTCCAGTCCTCTACAGTAAGAGGGAATCACAGTGTGGTGTTGTCATTCATTTTCATAATCCTTTCTCCTCACATTAAAGTGTCTCTTCAGGTGGATTTGCGCTGCCATATCTGCATGCAAAATTTATAAGCATACAATAATGCTCCTACTTCCCAAGCTGTCAAAATGATAAGGCAGGACAAAAAATCCCCAAACAAAATCCACATACTTTTAATGCATCATAGGGCCTCTAAAACAGCCTAAGCTCTTTTTGCCACCTTCTGTTTAAGTTCTGTTTAGGATTTACAGTTTTTTCTCTCACATCTGAGAGATTCAGACCTTCTCACCTGATTCATGTTTATGTTCAAGTGACTGAACGATGAGAACAAGAGTAAACAAAATACATGTATGTTATGGCAGATTGCAGTTCACATCTGTTTTTCTGGGGCATGCAGTAGTGTTTCTTACAGTTGAAAAAATAACACAAAAGAAGAACAAAAAAAGTGTGATAAAAGTCAGTTCAGCAGCAGGCTGGTTTACATGGCTCCTCTGCTTGTCCTGTTAGGCAGTATCTTAGACAGAGGTCTGAAAATCAGCAAGCTGTGAAGCTATAGAAGCCAGAGATCCAAGCTTGTTTTTTCATGGCAAGTCATTTGCCATGTATAATCTACAATGGCTTTAGATGACTCTTCATAGACACACTTCATAGGCAGGGTGTCAAACACAGATTCCTAGCCGGGGATTGGTGTTCTGCCCCAGTGATTGCTGACTATTTCTGCAGCAGTAAAAGAGCTGGTCCTCAAAGCAAGTGACATTGCAGTCTATCAGAGATGGTCTTTTTATAGGATGACACCAGCTTTCCTGTTCCAGAGCATGACACGATGGAGTATGGAGTTCTCTGAGAGTGCAGGAACTGAAATAACTGTGGAGGACTCTTGGTGGAGCAGGGAACCCAGCTTGGGGTGCAGCCTGAATCCACACCATCTTCTCAGGTGCAGACCCTGAAGCAAGGTGTCACCTTTTCAACAGTGCCCACAGTTCCTTGTTGAGGGAAAAAACTGGAAGCAAGCCCAAGACCCAGCTAAACTTCTGCATGGGCAGTCAGGGGACCAATGGCTTGGAGCACGCTGGAAGTTAAGATGCTTAACACCAGAGATGGAAGCCAGTGTAGATTCTTAAGAAGTGAATATTAATAAAGTTTCATCATCTTGCCAGGACTAACTGAACATAACTAAGAAATTTAAGTTTTGTTGCAGTTGACTTGGACTTCCTTGTGAGTCAATGCAGAGACACAGGGACCTTTCTCTGGGGGTTGCTCAAACTCTTCTCTTATGACAGAGGAAGACTTCAGTCTCTGTTGACTAAACTCCTGCTGCTGGCTCTCCAGTGGAGTGGCTCAGACTGGGTAGGATGAATCCTATTAATGCCTGAACACAGAACACAATTGTTGCAAGAGAAATATTTTCACAGGAGGCCTTCCTATTGATATCAGAGAAGAAATCTTTATATGAAAGACTGCATAAGAGGGAGGGGCTTGAATGCTTAAGGAGCAGTTTCCTAACAAAGTTTGGAACAGTGTCTGAAATTAGGAAAATCTTCATGGTATGACTTTCCAAATGAGTTTTGTTAGCCTATAATAACTTTCGGCTGCACATATTTTCTTATTATCCTTTTAAGCAGTTTTAGTTGAAAAGTAATGTCATCTAACAGAAAAAAATCGTTCCCTGGAAACTGGAGCATTTATTTCCAATGGATTTGTTTCCTTGTTAATTTAGTTTTTAAATGAATTATACTAATAGATGCAGTTTACAAACGTTCTTTATAAACACCAGAGAATCCATACAGGAGAGATGTTACATATGCTCAAAATGTGGAAAAGGTTGAGATTTGTGGTTTGTGCCTTATTAAAAACCTGAAAATCCACACAGAATAGAAACCTTAACTGAGGAGCAGATTCTTTGGTGTCTGTTAATGGCTGAGCCCACATAGGAGCCTTTTCCTAGAGCGGACACAATGGCAAACTCTTTCTTCTCTACTTGGCAATCTGTTTCCATGCAACCTGTAGCTCTGAGATCTCTAATCTGCCAAATTTGATTAAAACTGGCCAAGGTTTCAAAAGTCTTTAGGCAGACAGATGTAGCTATACACAAATAGTTGCACATGTCTGCATGCATGTACATGCACACACACACACACACACACAAATAATATTCTATGGGAGAAAAACCATTTCCAGCTTGAGCTTTTAATATTGTCTGCACTGTTATACCCAAATGGATATTAATTTGTAAATAATAGTGAAGGGAGGGTATTTTGTAGTGGAAACATTTAAGGAAGATAGATCCAATAGCAGCATTTAGAGAGCTGCCTGATTGCTTTTCATGTTGTTGAAAGTTGAGATAGTCTTTGGGTACTTGATGACCTGCCAGCTGGCATCTGTAACAGGCATTTCTTTGTCCATACCCCTTCAGCAGCTTGCACCACTAGTTGGACTAGTACTAAGTATCTGGTCATGCGAGAAGTAATGTACTTCTTTGTTTTAGATGTGTCACATTGGCATTAAATTATTACATTACACTCCACAGTAAGCTGATAGAATGAAATATTTGTACTGAAGCATGTGTAATAGAAGAAAAAAGAAGACATGTATAATACATTAAAAGACAGATAACCTTTTGACCGTGGCTGTGAAGTCAAAGCATTACCTCCATGTCTGGATGTGCTAGAATGATTTGCTTACACCTTTTTGCTTAGGTCAGCAGCTGGTAAAGGTCCTTGGGTGAAACAGGTGAAATCTCATCCGTTCTTTGAAAAGGCATGCATAGTTCATTCAGCTGGTTCAGATCGGAGTAACAACTAACATTCACAGTTTTGGAAGAGGGGGTTCCTTGAATATTTGCACACATTATACTTTTCTGGATGTATAACACTGAGCTGAGCAAGAATGAACACAGGCACATCAGGGAGTGCTGCCTGTCTGGTTAGAGACTGATTCCACTATATTGTAAACCATTCCAGTGCCTCTCTATTACTGCAGAGCATCACTTTCTTTTTTTTCTTTCTTTCTTCTTTTTTTTCTTTTTTTTGAGTAAGATTTTCTTAACTTTCTCATCCTGTTCTATAACCTTGCTCTTGTAGGTCTTGATCTAATCACTAAACGTCCAGAAATAAAGGAAGATGTTCTTCACTGAATTAGTGTATATAAATATTAATGGTATGAGTGCTAAAGGCTAAGTAAACAGGAGAATATCTAATGTAAAGGCAATCTTTTTCACTTGACCTATCCTAAAAAGCTGGACTTGAGCTCTGAGTCACTGATGAAGAAACCAGAAGAAATGGAGGTGTATTAATAATATTTGTCCTATTTGACTGCCCAGTGCTTGTAGGGGTAACACAAAATTTAGTCTGATGTTTATGCAAACAGCTCTAAATTACTTCCAAGGCACTGGAAGTAACTTACACTGGTCAGTAACTTCACCCATATAAGTTAAGAAAGAGATTTTTTATGGGAAGAAAGTCTACTGAATTGTGAAGAAGTGTCTCCTGTTGTTCTCCTTCTTGCTGTTGATCTCCATTTTCTGTTATGTTTCCATATTAGCTTCTTCATGTTCCTGAAGTTGTCCTGTAGCTACTTATGCTACTGAAGCCCTATTTAGGAGTGGAGCACAAGCCTTAGAAAGTTCTGGCGAGGCTTCAGACTGGCCATTGAATCTGCCTGACTAACTTTAGCCCCATTTGGCCATTTACTACAAGCCTCCTTCAATCTCTAGCTTCAAGTATATTTACACTTACAATCACAATGCTGACAGCTCATTTGGACAAATCTAGATAGCTTTTCAGGTGTTGTTTTTGATAGTGGTAACACAGCTGTTGGAGCAGCTGAGGCTAAGGGCTATTATTTGTTGCTGCTGCTATTTGCTACAGATTCTTGAGGTTACCTGTGCAAACCTCTATTTTCAGTGGATTTTTTTTGCCAGCAGTTGTTGGAAGTACTCTCAGGTTTTTTTCCACTTGATGACTTCAAGTGAGAGTTTGTGTGTTGGTATCCAAAGTACATACTCCAAATACATTCAGTGTGATGTATTTTGATAGAGCTCATAGCTGACAGATAGTACCTAAGTTTCTCAGCTTGTGATAAAGTCTCTCCATCAAAGGCCAGCAATTTAAAACAGACAATGGTTTTCAAAGATGCCTAGTTTCTTGTCTAACACCACAGTAGATCGTTATCTCCTGCAACCTCATGTTGACATGTTTTGGTGCTATATATCTCTATTCCTGTAAACTGGTGAATTCAGCAGGTTCTGTGCTGTATATTTGATGTACACCTTTCTTGAGCTCTGTTTTGACTAGTAACAGGTTGCCAAGATAAACAAATCATCCTCTTCTCTGTATGGTGTTGCTTCTTGACACACGGGTTTCAAGGGTGCTTGTTTTGGTTTTGAGTGCTCCATAAGGCATTGCATCTTGCAGAGTTTATTTGGATCTCAAATTGATACCAATGTGGTTGGTCTGTTGGGAGGATGAAAAGAGCAGATATTTGCATTATTCTGGGATTTTCTTGCTGTCTGGCAAATTTCATGTTCATTATGTATTTGCATTTTAGAAGGAGAAGGTTACTTATGAGAACACGGTAAGACACAAGGCACAATGCCAGAGTCCCTTGGATTTGGGTTGATACGTTCCTCTCCCAGGCTTCCCTGCTGCTCGTTCCATTCTTTGGTTGTCGCATCTACTTTGGCATTAATGTCACCCATCACAAAGTGTAAGTTGTGTTTTGGTATTCTGTCAATCACACTTTTGAGGCAATTGTAGAATTTGTCCTAGTCACTATGTTCCTCTGTCAGAAAACATCTCCGTATGATTGATGTCTTTAGGAACCTGGTTTGGAATCTGGCATATATGATGTGCTGGCTGATAGCTCCCCAACCGAAGAGTGATTTTTCCAGAAAATCTGTCATGGTGAATGCTATCCAGTTTGCATGTTCCTTGTCACACAGATGGTTCAACTTTTAGTGGGTTCAGAGATGGGTCCCCACTTTTTATCTTTACCAAGGATCATGAAAAAGGAGTAAAGAAGAGAACACCAATGCCCTTTGTGGGGGCTTGTGAGCACGTGGAGGAAGAGGTGCAAGAACGCTTCTCTGAAAATCAGCAGGACAAACCACAATCCCCACATGATCACATTGCTCCAGAAGTTCCTGTGCCCATGAACACAAGCAGATAACCATAGAGCAATTATATTAGATAGCTGGTCAGATTGTCCAGTGTGGTGTGAATATTTCCTTGCTTTCTGAGGCACTGCACTCCTGCAGAGCTCTCAAGGACAGTATGAGCCCCTCATCTAGCGCTACTGCGGATAGAACTGCAAACTTTGCCGAAACAGAGAAGTAATGAAGAACCACATAGACCCTGAAAACATCAGCATGATATGGAAATAACATGAGGTTTGGCTTAGGAAAATGCAAGTGATTGCAATATAGGTAATAATCATTTGAAACATATGACTCAATATGCAGATGAAACCCAGAAAGCAGTAATACTGAAAAAAACACGGAGTAGAAGGCATAGTGTACTAAACATGAGTTTTTCATTGTTATAGTGCTGGGATAATCCTGAATACTACTTTGGACTGTCTACTTAAAGGCACCCTTTTTCCAAAGGAACTTCTGTGAGTCCTCCTGGAAAACTGAAGTCAACCCTGGCCAACCATCACTTAACAAGAAAGATACTGCCAATTTGAAGGGAATTTGGAGGAGCAACACAACTGATGAAAACATTGGGTGGACTGAGGCATAGACATAAAAATATAAACTGCTGCTTGATTAAGCAATGACTAAGGTGATAGGCAGAGTGGAGGAAAATAAGGGAATGGCATAACATTAACATATCCATTTATATGGATATAGACATTAGGAAGGAAGTGTTTCTTGTGATTACCATGCATTTTGTAATTAACACTGATGGACTGACACTATAAATAAAACCCTTAAAATGGCTATTGCAAAAACTTCGCTTTTGTTAAGCTGTTAAAATTTCTTCTAAGGGAAATGAAAAGGCCTTTAAAAACTGAAATGTACCTAGCACTGGCAAAAGTATAGAGCAGATAATCTCACACTCGCAGGGAGACAGACTGGGTGATCTTTGGTCTCTTTCATCTCTCGTGTTTCAGACTCTGGTACCAATGTGCATTTAGTGTTAGCCTGTTATAGTTTTCTGTTCTCACTGTGGTAATCTTCGGCCTGTTTGGCTTTCTGAGCAGGAACTCATGTAATATATTCAGTATCAATGTAATATTCAGCTAATCTTCTGCTTATGCCTTGGGCTGTTTCTTCAGATTACAAAATGAAGAATGTCTTTAAAACTGTAAAAAAAAAAAGTATTTGGAAGCCAGCAGTGGAAATAAATTATCCATCTTCCTATTTTATATTAGCTGTGAAATATTTCTGGCTTTCCTTAGTAATATATTTTATATTTTTTAAATAAATATCACTCAAAAAACCAAGAAAAGCTGCTTGTCTAAAAAGATAGACTAGTTTATTTCAGAAGATATGAAAAAACCATAAATACAAGGTCCATTATAGTCTCTTCAGCWGGCAGGAACAAACACGATACAGCCTTGGCATTATTTTTGACAATACTAATATAATTGACTAGGGGACAGGGTAATCTAACGGCAACAGCTTTGGCACATTACAGTGAAGCCAAAAAAACTGGAGCAGTTAGTTAATATCCTCAGCCTAACCTGCCTATAAGAGCATTAACTCCAGAACCTCTGTCACTCATGAGAGATGTTCAGGGAAAATTTGGTCATGAGAGGATGAACACGAGGGTGAGCGAGATGCTGGTCCACAGCTCAGCAAAGCAATGCTCAGCTCCTGGTATTGCTTCAGACCTCCTCCACGAACGCAGGGATATTGCGCTGCTGGTGGTTTATATCTCTTGCCTCTGAACGGTCCGTAATAATTCTTCCTTCCCCCATCCTGAAGTACCGTCTCCCTTCTTTTTCTGAGCAAAAGCTGTGTTCAGAAATGCACCCCCAAAACCTGCCAGCTGCTGGATCAAATCCAGTGGCTGGCAATTAGCATGTTTTGTTGGGGACACAGCAGCGCTGGCTCTGTCTGCTGGCACTGTGATGTGCCTGCCAGCAGCCAGAGTCATGGGAAGGTGTGAAAGCATCACAGCCACCACCGCTCCTGCCCCACCAGTTAGAGGGTACCCTGCGGTTTCTGAACTGAGGAGCCTTATGCTTTTCCTGGAAAAAAAAGTGTTGTCCTAATGTAAGGTTTTGATGTCACTATAGCTGGGAATAAGGACAGTTAAAAGGAGAGAGGAAAATGTATGCTCTGCAGTTTGTGCGGTTCTCCTAGGTGCTGTATCTGACAGCTAAAAAGGATTTGAATGGAATTAGCAAATTTTTAGAATAAAGCATTTTCTTCCTCAAGCCTACCTCTTAGACGTTACTTGTGATGACTTGCAATATCCCATTTCATATCTATTTTGGCAAACACTGAAGCTGATGTCTGTGGCGTTTGCTATGTTTCATTTTAAATGAAAAGGTACCAAGTCCTGCAGCCTGAATTCACTGTGAGGTGAGGGTCAGAAATAGCCCTTTTCTGATTATCTGCCAAAACAACCCCAATCAGCCACAATTCTCATCTTCAGACTCACTCTCCAGCCTCTAGCTAACCAAAATGCTGGTGCCCATTTAAACTAGGCACCTCGTCTTCTTACTTTCCAGGAGTTTTTGCCATCACGTCAGAAGGAAGGAGAGGACATGTTTGAGTAAAGCTCACATTAATAAACAAATAAGTTTTATGACTAGATTGAATGAAATATAGTGATATTTTGTGTCTTGGCCATAATCCCTTTAGCTGACCTGGTATGATCATGAAGATCCGCTATTGCAACGAGGCCTCTAATGTGAGTGACATTAATTGGGTTCTACATTGTGTATTAAAAATAAGGGACTGTTAATGTAGTTAGAAGGATTTGTGCGTTACTAGGGATGCCATTATAYGGGTAAACTACATGCAGCATGTGTTTTTATTGCTGTTTCCAAATTGACTTTAGGTGAAAGCACAGCTGGGTGCTTAACACAGTGGTGCGGAGGAAGCAAGCATTTAAATATTCAGCTCCCACTTTTTGAAAATTGCACTGCAATTTGGAAAGTGCATTCTCTCTTAGGAAAATTAGGCCTTAAAGTCCTGCTGCAGATGACTGACAGTGCCAGCTCTCCATCAGTTTTCCATTCCTCTGATCACTGGTTAATTCTCCATTTAGATGGCATGACTAAATTTCATATTGTCTTCTCACACAGCAAGGAAAAGTACTGTCTGTACTGTCTTTGTAGAGATATTAAGCAGAAAAAAAAAAAAACTTTTGCATTAAAGACCTTTTCTTCCAAGATCACACTTGCAAATAAGGGCCTGAACCTCCACTCACTGATGTCAGTAGCAGTGGCCGAAGGCTCAAGCTATAAACAATCTTGGCTCTTGAAAAACTACATGTAGAGTGTGACTTTGGAATTTGATCTGTTTTAACAGAGATACTGGCTTCCTCAGCTATTGTCTTGCAATGGGCCCTTGCACTTGCTTGTAATAACAGGGGAAAGTTACGTAAGTTTAGTGATCAACTAAGGCTATAATGGCCACCGAAGGAATAGCTCTCCTTCCCACTGCTCCTGACTGGACCTCTGTATGCCTTACGCCACCTTTGTTGGTGCAAGCCATCACACAGCTACATGTGGAAACATGATACACATTAAAATCAACTAGGAAAAAAAGGCTGGGTTTTTAATCAGAGAAGCTCTGTGATCCAGTCCATGCCATGGCTGCAAAAAGCCATCAGCGCAGGCACAGGGGAGGATGTGTGACCATGCAGCTAAGTTTGGAAGGAAATGCAGCCACCTCCTCTAGTAGATGCTTGGATTTAGACTGACTTCATCTGACCATGAAGCCACTCTTTAATGGTGCAAATTCATATCATGCTGACTGTGATCTAACTGCAGAAAGAGTGGTACTGTTCTCTTTTCCG
The DNA here is from genome assembly GCA_035582835.1 of Phoebastria nigripes. NCBI lineage: Eukaryota > Metazoa > Chordata > Aves > Procellariiformes > Diomedeidae > Phoebastria > Phoebastria nigripes. The sequence goes on from JAYKAV010003154.1 coordinate 2,886,933, forward strand.
TTCCTTCCACCTCCAAGGTCCCTGGTCCATTGAGTGACCATGTGGTGACCTGGACCAGCTTGCTGAACTACTGGAAAACTAATCAACCGTTCATGGTTGTACCGCTACACAGCTGCACAGCCCTGGGAAGAGGCAGAAGGGAGACAGCATGTGATGGGAGTAAGTTGCAAATGTGCTGGTCAGCAGTAGCTGCACTTATAAAAGCTTAAGCACAAAGTTGAATCACACCCTTGAAAAGCAAAGGTGAGCTCAAATTGTTTCTGCACAGGATGACAGCTACCCCAAAATGTTTTAGGGGTTCACCTCATCCCTGTCTAGATAATCTCAGTGCATTCTTGTGTCAAGGTAGCATCTTTATTTTAAGGAATGTTAGGCTCCTTTTCATCATCTGCCCAGCAGGGTTAGAGCAAGGTGTGCATGGAGCCACTTACTTGATTTTTAGATGTATCTCATCCTCCAAGATGCTAAATTATATTTATACCCACTTTAAGACCACTTTAAGCTTGCTGGAATGGTGCTTGTGAGCCCCAGTGGAAAACAGATTTAGTCATTTCCCAGCTATGTTGCTCTATAGATATCCAGATACATTTTGGTTTTTTACTCACTTCTTTATTTATTTTATGTGGCTGATGAGTTCAGTGGTGTTTGAGGAGCCTCATGTGTCTCTCATTCTCTACTAGAAGGAAGTAATAATTTATTTTCTTTTGAAGGGAACCTGTATAAGGATTCTTATCAATAAAGGTTTCTAAAATAAAGGATGGTGACAAAGTTCAGCTGAAGAGTGCTCCTTTATTGACAGAGATAGCAAGCGGAGAGCACCAAAGTCTCAGTAAATGCCCAGTAATTGACTTACAGAAAAAACCAAAAAACCAGCCTTCTAACAAGCCGTATCATTAGCAATGCAAAACCAGTCCTCGCTGTTGTTGTTACTGAGATTTTTTTGTTATTCCCCTCCTCCTTCCTAGTTCTAATTCAACCTTTATTATTTTGCAAGATTTTGCCAGCAGAAAAAGCCTCCATACATCAAAGTGGGTAGTGAGTGGCTGGGACGAGGTTCTGTCAAAGGAGAGAATGGGACACTCGGCATTAGGAGGAAGCGCTGTGCACTTAGAGATGAACAGTTTTATTTTAATCCTTTCATCTACTTCTTTAGCTCCTTTTTGTTTCAGCTGCCATAAACACTTGCTGTGGAGCCAATGTTAGGTACTGAAAGGATTTTTTTTTTTTATTCCTCTCATTTCTGTTGAAACATGACACTCAAATTGGAGATAGGAGCAGAGATCAACAAACCCTGTCAGCTCTTGTCAACCCAGGTGTAACAGTGTGATCTTCTTAAATTGCTGTTAATCTGCCAAAGATCTCTTTATCTGCAGTCTCCATCATGCTGTTTGCTCACATTTGGTTAACACTTTAAATTTCCCTTTTGGAGGTGTCACTGTTTGCCATTTAGCAACTAAGAAGAACTGTGAGAGCAGCTTAAAGCACATGGATTTGAGAAGCTAGAAAAGCTGATTAGCTATTCAGGGAGAATAATCTTATTGAAAGTAGTAAGAGCTGTATAAAGAATGCTTTTCCCTTTCCTCGTAACAATCTTCTAATTATGTTGTCAAGCTTGCTGTCGTGTTCTCCCCCTGTGCCATTAAGAAACCGTTTTCTAAGTTAAGAAAGAGATTTCCAGATCGTGATGATGTTTGCTGATTTTTTTTTATTGTTTAAAGAATCCGTGTGTATTAAACCAAACATTAAAAAATGATTCATGTGCAGCATAATTATCTGAGATGAGGCGCTCAAAGCTGTGGTGGCGGCAAGAGAGGCAAGGGGGTGCTCAGCAGGCGGGGGGTTACTCTTCCATATCAGTGCCAGGGGATTTCACCTCTGTGACAGGGATCTGAGTCTAGTAGGGACCTTTGTGACTAAAATACAGTCACAAATCGATAGTTGCTCAAGGGGTCAGAAGCAAGGCCAACAGATATCTGCAGCTGCAGATTTCTGAGCAAAACCCAAGACTGTTTCTTGGTGATGGACGGACAAGTCCGACTGTGCTCTAATCCACTCTTTTACTTTACTGTTGTCCATATTTTGCTGGGAAGAATAGGAGCCTAACTTTTAAATATTCCCTTCAAGTCGGATGTCTGGTAATTTAGTGGCACAACATGGATCTGTTCACTGATATCAGCATGTTGGTAGACATACAGTATCATATAATTAAAATAATATGCACTAGTGGCCAATCAAAACCCAGACTTGCTCAATGGTCTTCTTGTTTCTGATTAATGGCATAAATATCACCTATCCAGTGGTTCTGACTTTAACATTTTAGTACTAGAGGTGCATCCATTTGACCAAACATGGTTCCAGTGTTCATTCATTCTCTTTTGCTGCTGAGTGCCCAAATGAAAGTTGAAGACCATATTAATAGCTGGTAGGATTAGGAGATGTATCAAATGACTCAAACCATAGCACAGTTTAGGAAAAGTCTTCAGAATAACCATMTTTTTCAAAATGACTAACTATGGTCGCAGTTCTGCCTTTATGCAATGTGTTTTGTTATTGAGACACAGTGATTTGTTTTTCCCTAGCACGGTTTATGACTAAAGGCATGTAGAAAGCGTTACTGAGCAAATACAGTGCACTGCATAAGTTCTTCCTTTAAAAGTATAATGGCATGCCATCACACATTTCAATTTTCAGGATGTTTCGCAGAGTCAGATTTCTTCCTCTCTCATTTGCCATTGGGTGACTCCACTTTATTCAGCAAAATTACTTTTGATTTCAACAGCAAGAGAAAAGAATTTGGCTAGTAAATTTTCCATATTAAAAATGTTTGTTACCTGAGTGAAGACAATTCTGCTTGACAGATGCAACTCACCAAACAAAGTCTGTCCATTTTTCTTTTATAACAGAACAACAGTAATTTTAGAAGTGATTTTTTAAAAAATCCCCACATGTTTTTTACCATGTCACGTGCAAAACTTAGGTATAAATTGGCCAAGAGCAAATTATTTATCCCCTTCTCATAACATTAAATCAACCATTTTCTTTGTTTACATATATATAGCAACAAATTCTCCTGCAGACTACCTAGTAGGCTGCCAGAAATTAGGAAGATTTCTAACAGAAACCTATTTTATTTGCACTTCACTTAAAGTTCGGTAAATATTTATGTACAATGTTTTGGAGTTGACAGATCTGCATTTTCAGATGAAATCATAGTATTTTGGCCAGTGAGACAGAATTCATTTTTCTTTCATACAGACACATCCTATGTACTATATTAGCAAGCACAATATGTACCAGTGTGTAACCAGAATCCTGGCCACGCTGAATTTGATRACAAAGCTAATACTAATACTTAACACAGAATTTGCCTGTATGAGTCGAAGGCTAGGTGTGCATCAAGGACGTGACAAGTAGGAAGAAGCTGATATATATTTCATATATACATATATATATTTCTTTTAGTGGATAGAGCTAAGCTTTGCTCGCATAAAGTATGCATTTACAGTGGGAATCAATTTCTCCTAAGTGAGATTTTCCTTTTTTTGGTCTTCTGAGGCACTATAATCACAATGGAAACCACTTGCCAAAAGTAATTGCTGTTTTCAGACCCAATGTCATTCTAGAGAGTATGAATTTTATGCAGATTTTTTTTGGTCAGCACTATATTTGACAAGACCCTCAATAAGCTAACTCTACCACATGCTTTTCCAGCATGTGACCTCCACATCCCTGGGGCCCATATTTGCTATTCAGGGAATGTTTTATCAGAGCAAATTTCTGATCTGTATAAACCCAGCATTCTCCCATACTCACAGGGTACTGATGTCTGTGTCCTGCTCTTCCTTTCAATGGTGAAACTCAGTATTCTTTCCAGATAAAGCATCTCCATTACTTTACTTACAATATGAATGCCTAACATGAGGAATTACATCAGGTTCTGAACTGTTGTTTAAACCTTGTGAAACTCGGTGAAAGGAACGTGCCACAACCTGGTTGTATGCGATAGCTGAAGGGTACATAATGTGGGGAATACCGCAGATTGCCTGTGCAACTTTTCATATGGCCTTTTGGCTGTTCTGCCTGCTGGTGTGTTTGGGAACACTCTGCAAAAGTGTTCTCAGGCGCAGCAGTAATGTAACAGGTATATGTCAGCCTACATACAATTTCACATTGGAGGGTCTGGGAAGCATCTTTGAAGCTGGTAGACATATTGGCTGCCTTCCATTCAGGGTAAAAGAAATAATTGTGTTCTTTCTTGGAGTTGTAACACAAGGAGATCACATTTAGTGCTCACTCTCTTTCAAAACTTTTCTGCAGTAAACGGGCTGCCATACAAACATATACTTTCTGCTTCCACTTCACCTCTCATTTGTTTCCTCTGCCTCCCTCCTCAGTGCCACTATTGAGAGCTCTTCCCGCAGAGGAAGATGCAAGCTTTTTCTGATCATTCTAATATTCTGATCATTCACAAGCTGTATCATTCTTGACCTAGCGTATATAATTAATTTTGATTATTCACAATTTATGCATGTCTCCAATGAATCATAACTTTTATATGTAACCTAGGTTTCTCACGATTATTGCACTGTAAGTCCCCAAGACACAGGAGGATGCAGTCCCTGATTTGAAGAGCTTGCTTGCTAATTTGATCCAAAACAGAGGTGAGCATGAATGAGGAAAGAAGGAGAGAAAGAAAGAATAGTGGGCTCCTACTCATTACATAGGTTAGCAATGTCACAGTTTGATGATTCTGAATAATTTTCAAGTATCCCTTTTATAAATGAATAAATAATGACTGCTGTCATTACAGAGCTGTTCCATCACTATTTTTTGGCTGAGTTTTTTAAGTATCACTTGCAGAAGTGGGTCTTGAAGAGCAAAGGGACGGAGGGGGGAAGAAAAACAGAAGATACCACGTTTCCATGTGCATGGAGTAACACAGATAAAGAGTGTAGAGGAGAGTCTTCCTAAGAACCCGAATGTGGACTACTTGCTTCAATTTATCTGGCAGAAGAAAGATGGAAGTTGATAGTCAGAAGTGTCCAAAGAAGACAGGAACAGGGGACCAGGGGACTGAAGAAGGGCAAGAAGGTTAAAAAAAAGGCCCATTATGTGCTTCGCTACACTCAAAACCTGCGCATATGAATGAAGTCCAGATAAAATGCCAAAAGGGGGAAGACTAGACGGGAGCTAGAATTTTGTTAATCTCATGCCAGATTACTGCTAAAGGTTGATCTGAGGGCTTACAACAATGGTTGTCTGTGGGTATGTGCTTGTGGACAATGTTACTATCAACCCTAATTATGGAGAAGATTAATTTCAGCTAACTGTAGTCATCCAAAAGTCAAGTGTCCAGTGTAAACTCTGGAGACAGAGGCACAGAGCAATATTTATACCTTCTTGCAAATAGGTTGTAGTCACCAAGAATAGAACTCAACAAGGCATCCTAAGATTCCTCTGTTTCTGCAGGATAAGCTGCTTAAACTTGCATGTGCAAGTAATTGCTTTCATTCTTATATTGTCTGTTTCCTTTCCATGATATGCAGAGGAACATAAAGGAAGTGTGCTGTGTGTCAGATTTTAGGGTTTGGGGTTTTGTTTACTAGATAACACTATGTAAAGTCCATCCAAGTTGTGTTTATTTTATACACAGCTACTAAAAATCTCTCCCCATTTCTAGYGGTTACAAAGAGAAAGTATCAGTTAAAAGAAAGCTAAGATCAATAATTGCATTTTTTTGAGATAAAATACTTTTTGTGAAACAATTTGCAGCAAAAACTGTAACTGCAGTTAGACAGATACCTGATTATTAATATTCCATTACAAACTAACTTCAGAAGAGGCCCCAGGAGGCACCGCAGCTGCTTCCACAAAAAAAAAAAAAAAAAAAAAAAATCCTGCAAATGAGATATCTTCTCATTTGAAGACCCAACCAGAGCCTGCATTTTGCATCAATATTTCCTAAAGGTTACATCACTGTGAGAAATCAGCAGAACATCTCTCACTCAGCTGGTTGTTCTCATTGACCTGTTGTGCCCTGTGATCCTCCAGGAGTTCAGTGCACCGACCACTGTCTTCACCCTGGGTGCAGCTTCTTGTTCTGAAGGGTTATTTAAAAATGGTAAGTCTTAGCAGAGATAAGAGGAGGAGGGGAGAAAGGGAGAGGTAGGCTTCACAGTGTCCGATAGCTCTCTGCTGGACTGGTCTTTCCGAATGAATGTGACTTTGGTCAGGGTTTAAATGGAAATGTCAGAGGGTGGGAAAGTTTCTGTTCTTGTACTTGGCAAGGAAAGTTGTAGGGAGCTGCAGGGAGGCAATGCACCAAACTGGAGCTTAGTCTTTGTTCCTGAGGTGAACCAAAATCCCTTCAAGCTTATGGGACTCCAGCAGAGGTGTGTCACCAAGGAGCTGGGGGTAGTCTGGCCTGTTTCAGCTAGAGTGTGCACCCTTGGAGCACTATCTTTCTTGGTGTTTGCTTTTATTTTTTATGTTGAAGAACAATGAAATACACACTTCAGCCTGAGCATCTTCATATTACCTACTGATGTTTTCTTTGCAGAATGACCATACTTTGTCTGCTTTCTTCTGTGCCTCATCTCTTTGGCTGGACCAACCTGTAACTACAAGTCAAAGTTCTAGCACTGATACATTAGAAGGTACATGAATCCAAATGGGCTGATGAACTCAGCAGAGCAGATGGAACATGCTCTGGGAGGTTATGGTCAGAAAAGCTTAGGAACCACTCACTGCAGTATGTCTTCATATAGTGAAAGTTCACTGTTTAGGAGCATAGAGCTGTATCCTATATTTCCATTAGGAATATAGTATTATTAACGTGCACTTCATGAATGAGCTGTAATTAAATAATTAACCAGTTTACGTGAAGGATATGTATTTTCTAGTTGATGAAAAAAACCCTCTTCATTTTTCTTAACTTTCTAGTTCCACTGTCCAAAATTAGAGCTATAAACTCATGTTTCCTTGCCGCCTTCTCAGCCCTCTCACCAGCACTGGTATTTGGCTACTAGGGTAGGATCAACTCCAGATTCAGAATATTGGAGATGTAGTGGAGATGCAATGTAGAATCTAGGTCATCTAAAAAAGACAACTACATTTGGTCATGCAAAGTAATCTCTAGGCTCTTTTGACTGTATGTCCTGTGTACAATGAGAGCTTAAACACCTTCCTCCCATATAGACTTTTGCATTACAGACACCCACAGGTAGATGCCTTACTGTGAAGCTGAACGCCACTCATAAATTCCAAAAATCATCTCCAGCTTTTCTTATAAAGCAGCTGCTGCAGGCAGATAATCTACTTGGGTGAGTTGGAGAACGTTTTCCCCAAGCTGCTTCTCCTATTGCTTCTTACTCACTGTCAAACAGTAAAGTGATCTTCCTGATGCTTTGACATGAACTGGAGAAAGGAGTTATGCCTATTTCAACATCACGAAAAAATGTCTTCATGCTTTGGTTTTGGTCAGGTTTTCTAGCAGAAGTAGGATCAAGTTTTACTTTTCTACATAAACACAAACCAAACCAAAACTGACTCACATTTCAAAGGAATGGCACATAATTCTTCAAGGCTTTTCTGCTGCTCCAAYTGAATTTTGCTACCCAGCCTCAAGGCAGCGTCTAGTATCATCATCTCTGTGTACAGCTGGAAAGGTTTTGGTCATTGAACTTTCTCACTAAGTGAAGTGGTGAACATTATAAAAGCCCTGGAAAAAGGGAAAGAGAGCAGTAAAACTTGAATTAAGTTGATGCATCCAAAGTCTTGCCATTCCAGTAGAATGTCTCCTAATTGCATCCCTGTACCAAACTAATGTGTTCATAAACTTCTAATGGCAGAACAAGTACGCCTGCTATGTGTGTTTATGGACTAGTTTGCTGTCTATCTTCACTAAACAATTATCCCCAAGACAATCTGGTGATGGGAGTCATATGAAGTATCTACACAGAGTTGTCCAGAGTCAGGTTAATCTGTGTACTGAATTTCTCTTTGGAATGTCCTCTTGGTAATTGTATTCAGAAATGCATTCTTTTTTTCATGATCCTTGATGTCTGTGGTTTGCTGTTCTTCCCTTGCTTCTTTGCGTAAGCAATTGGCATTACCCTGGTTGGAGAGCCACTAGTATTTGCTTTCCTCTGTTAGAAGTGGGAGAAGTAAATAGGGTCTGCATAACGTATTTTCAAGTATACTAGTTAAAAGTCAGTTCAGGATAAATGATCTATAACAACACTTAAAGGAGAGTGAGAATGAGAGAAAAATAATTTTTTTCTCTCTCCCTTCCCACCATTTCTATAACCTGTTAGTTAAACCTAAATTCTGTCCTTGCTCAAAGTTATGCCTGTTGACAAGAGTTTTCTTTCTTTCACAGGCCCTTTGAGAGGAGCCCACAAACCCCACCGCAAAGTGAATGGCTTTTTTTCCAGGAGGAAGGGTCACCCCTGAGGTGCTGAGAGTAAAAACCTTCCTAGATTCCTATGGAAAGGGTGGGAAACACTAATCATGGTTGGAAAGGCAGAAGAGAGGTATGAGAGGCAGACCTCACTTTGGACAAGAGCAAAGCAATTTGGAAGATGTTTTTTAATGTCAGTGTCTCAATCCCTACAAGCAATTCAGCCTAAAGAGCTGACTCCTAATGTAAGACCCAGGCAGACAGAAAATGCTTAACTGCTAACACAGATCCTTCTTCCCAGTGTCAATCTCTGTCAACACCCACAACAAGAAAGCATTACAACAATTTGGAAAGTGTTCCCAAGAATGGACACTAGGCCACTCTCTGGGCAGCTGGAGGGTTGGTTACATGCAATAGCAACATCTGGCAGCCAGTGGTGCCACCTGATCTCAGACATCATGAAAATGTCTGGAATTTATAAGCCTGATTTTAAAAAAAGGTAGGAAAGTAAGCAAGTCTTTCAGCTGATGCCAGTGAGCCCTGCACCAGACTATCTCAAAGTTTAAGCTCCCACAAAAAAAGAAAAAGAAAAAGTCTTTCTGAATTTTATTCCCTCATTCAAAAATCCATAGACTATGAGAGCAGAAAGAAACGCTGCAGTATTTGGCTGGATCACCTGTTCATACTGGACATGGCACCTCTCCTAGAAACTGGACGACAGCATGTCTTGAAGAAAGAGACCATTTTAAAGACTCCAGAGATTAATGAGCTTGCTACCTGCCCTGGTAAGCAGCTCCAGCATTTAATTAACTTTACTGCTAGGAGAATATTTTTTTCCAGTTTGATTTTGTCTTCCAGCTATGATGCATTTGTCTGAAAGTCTGAATAGCTTCTCCCTATAGAATATCTTTTCCATGTGTGATAATCTAAAGACAGTGATCAAGTTGCCTATCAACCTTTTGCTAATTAACTGCATAGTAGAGTTTCCCAAGAATGACACTGCATGGGGTTTTTTCCATCTTCTGCGATATTTTTGTGCTTCTATTTTTGAACTCTTTTGAGTGTTTCCCATCCTTCCAGAAAGGAGTATACCAAAGCTGGACACAAGATTTTTATAGATGTCTCATCAAGGCAAAAAAAAAAATCAGTTCTTGGTTTCTATTTCATATTTCTAATTATCCAAGGGCTACATTGGTCACACCGTTGCAAATAAAACTCAGGTTAAGGCAGTTATTGATGGCAACACCCACCTCCTCTGACTTTTCCAAGACAGGCATCTACACTATAGATAGAACTTGTAACATTCGTATGTAAATGTTCATTCCTAGATTTCCAAATGCAATGTTTATTTCTAGATGTGTCCATTCCACATAAAGCACATATCAGTGGATTGCACTTTAGTCCACCCTCTGATCCACATTATTTATTAACTTGCTAGTCTGTCACATAGAAATATAACTAGAAAACATTGTCTCACTTTACCTAAAATGGCGGCAATCAAATTAGGGTCTGAGTGGGGCTGCAACAGCTAACGAGTGTGTGCTTATGTGTGTGTGAATGCAGAGTAAGAGGGGTGAGTGCTGCCAGACATGAAGTTCTTCATACCAGGGAAGTATTTGTGAGTCTGAGTGGAGTAGAAAGCCACAAGCAGAAAAGTCTGGGAACTATTGGCCTATGTAGCTCATTAAAATAATTTAATATTGTTAGACCAAGGACCATTCCCTAGAAGCCCTGGAAGTAATGCTTATTGATGCCTTCCTATTAGCAACCACACTTTAAGACCTGTCACTGAACCAATTTTTAATCCACCCAACTTGCACCTGCTAATCCAATGCAATGTAAGTTTTTAAATCATGCAGTACTGTGTCAAATGCCTTGGAGAAATCCATGTAAACTATGTCAGCACAGTTGCCTTTATCAAGCAGACCTGTAATCTTGTCAAAGAAAGCTATCAGTTTTGTTTGACAAGACCTGCTTTCCATGATACCATACTGACTGGCATTAATTAGATTTTTAATCTCTAGTTCTGTGTTGCTAGAATCACAAATTAACTTTTCATGAAACAAGTGAATCTACTCTGCTATCCCAGGTCACTGAACAGACTCCTCTAAATAGCCAAATTTCATTGCAGCTCTCCATTCTTTTGGGCTTCCCCAAATTTCAAGAAGTTTGCTTTAAGTACTTTCAGTTAGACAATTCTTCTGGTATCTTCTTTAAGTCTTCTTTAAGATTTGTAGGTGAGTTACTAATTATGAACATGTCACCAACAGGACACATAGCACAATTTCAAAGAACAACACCTGGCTTCACTATTTTTAACTGAAAAAAATTATTAATGCATTTCAACTGCATCATTGTAACTACTTCTGTGATAGAAGTGAAATGTCTGAAACAATAACTTAGTTGGGCATAATGTTTACTAAATCCCTCTGGATGTGTGTGAGTTCTTCCATTTTCACCAGGTACAATTCACTACAACACATCTCCCGTGACAGACCAAGAAGCAAAAGAAGTGGTTACTTAAAGTTAAAAGCAACAAGAGAAAATGTTCTGTGGTTTTCTGTGCAGCTTGGCACTCATGAGGTCCCTTCTGCAATACTGAATTCAGCTTTCATTAACACATGTCAGGAAAGATATTGATCAGTAGCAGAAAGTCAAGATGAGAGCAGCAGCGATGGAAAGGCAAAAGCTGTGAAGAAATGTCAAAAAATGTGGGCTGCTATCTGTAGAAAAGATGACAAGGGGAGAAGGTAGCAGCCTTCAGGTACATGAAACATCACTACATAGCAAAAATAGGAGCATCTGTTCTCCTTAAATTAATGTGACRGTGGAGACTGAGGTTGAACATGCAGAAAACCTCTTAAAGATAAGAGTAGCAAAGCCTTGCAGCTGGTGGTCTGGAGATCATGGTGTCTGTCACTGGATGTTTTTCTGCCTTGGACCATGAAGTGAGCAGATGATCCCTTCAGGTCCCTTCCAGCCCTGACGGTCTGTGTCACGGCTGTCAGGAACAGGACTCTTCTGCCCAGGACCTCTCATGAGACTGAAGGAAGAATGAAGGTGTAAGAAACTCTCTTTCTTTCAGCATCTCTCCTTCCAGTTATGGGGTTCTTTCTCCTGTGCAGGTTTGTGGAGGTTTTTTCTACATATCCTTAAAAATAGACAGTCTGGCATTCTCATCGTCACAACATGGAGTCATTTCCGTTGTTATGAGCAATGAGTTAAAAAGTGAGGTAGATATCTCTGTCACTGCAACTTGCCTGTATTTGTCAGCCCACATTAAATGCTCACTTAAGAGTTATTTTATCATTTTTAAATGATCTTGGCATTTATTTTATTTACTAATAGCAAGAGTGTTATTGGTTTTGTGTGGGCTGCTTGTAGCGGCAGGCAGCAGCATAACAGAGCCTCTGCACAGCTGCTAATGCCTCTTCTTCACGGGGAGTGAGTGGGAAGAGTGAGGAAATGAGTGGAGATTTGGCTTCTTCCCTTCGGTGTGCCAGCTAGCACAGTTGAATCATCACAGCAGGGAAAATGTATAACTGTATATCAGCAGCAGATGACTTCCCTCTGGAGCACAAGAGCAGTGCAATATACTTTTAGGTACTTCTCCATAAAAAGCATGTCTAGATGGTACAGAACATACCACACACAGATGCTCAAGTTAGCCCTGAATGAGTTGGTTCAGGCACGAGATGTCAGACAGACACATTAGCGCGGTATCCTGCCTTGGCTAAATTATCCCAAATGACTGGTATTTCTCAAGGCACTGTATTGTGCTGCATAGAAATCTTAATGAGACTCAGGCAAGGTTTAGATGCCTAAGCTCCAAATCTCTTCAAACCACCACTGAGCTGCTAACTGCAGAAGTTCCTTAATGTTTGGCATTGAAATTGTTTTACATTTGTCTTGTTATATGTGAGTTCATGTGTGTGTTTATCTCAGGGCATCATTATGGACACAAAACACCTAAGCCCCTGTAATCTAACACTTAGACATTTCTTTTCTTCTTGAAGCTGACTCCTAAGAGGTYCATGTCAGTCAGTAAGAGCTCTTTGAAATCACCTTTCGGAGCAGGTGCTACATAAGGTACAGAGGCAGCCACAATCTATTTAAAAACTTAGTAACTCTGGATGCCTTGTGCTGAAGCAATATGACTTACAATTAAAGAATTAAAGATCTAGTGCGCCCCGAAAAAGAGATATGTATAGCCTAGAGGATGATCTTTTGCCTAGGGGCTGGGCAGTCACAGGGTTGTCCTGAAAGAGCTCTGGAGTCCACTCTTGGGAATTGCTTTCATGTCATAGATTAGGCAGGGTCTTTTTATAAAATAATTTAAAAACTACATGGAGCAGGATTAAAAAACAGGTATATTCCCTTCTCATATGAGGTTGCTTAGCAGACAGGTTCCAGCCATGCTCTTCCTAATCACTCTCTAACTCTGGCCTAACAGATCTTCAGGGTTGCCACAAAGTTGAACAGTCAAAAGAAGAGACAGAGAGCTGGATAGCATCATGGCCCCCTCTCCTCTGATAGACAGATCATAAAGGGACACCCCGCTGTCCATGCAAGTTCCAGAGGCCAGATGTCCCTTCTGTGCAAGAGTTAGGGTAATCTTTCTCCAAAAAGTTAAAACAAGTGGCATGAAAAGAGATCATGTTAGGCTTTTAAACAAATTTGCTGATTGAAATAAAACTTTGACCAATTCGAATTCAATCATTTATATTACTATTTATTTCCATAATATATTCCAAACAAACCCTTTAGACACAAGCATATTTTACAGTCAGTTCCTTTATGACCTGCCAAACTGCAGGCTCCTGCACAATTTTTCAGGGCTCATTGCTAATGCCTGCTACCAGGTCAATTCCATTTCCAGAGGAACTTCAGTGTTAGGATAGTTTATCTCCCACATGTTCCCCTCTGGTTCTGCTCAGCCCTTTGTACTCTGCTGATCCTTCTAAAGTACCACTCAGGACAGCATTAGAGAATTTAAACCACATCTGAACTTACTTAATCTTTTATATGGCTGTCTGCACTGGAATGTGTGCTAATATTGCAGTTTACTAAACTTCAGTAAAATTCAGTGGAACTCCTGATAGCCAGTGATTTATTTTATGTTTTCATTCAATGAACCCCATTAATGATACATTATTTATTAAAATTGTCTCTTTAGGATGACATAGAAATGTAGCTTCGTCTACAACTTTAAAAGTGTATGATCTTCTTAGGGATAAAGAAAACCAGTTTAGTGACTAGCAGATATTGCTTATAGTATTAATAGCATTGTCAAGGCCTTAAGCTCTATTTCAAAAACCTTACAAGTTACGTAATTTATATGTCTCATAGCTTCCCAATTTTTCCTTTGTATAGCTTAATACAAAAGGCTGTTTTGGAAAATCCAAATAAGCAAAAAAACCCCTCCATGTTCAAAGGAAGCACTGGCAGTTTTTAGAACAAATCTCATGAAACAGATTTTTTTTCCTCTGCTAGCAAATTGAAGAGGAGCAGCAGGATTGATGACTTACCTGAAAACTGGGGCTCTGATTCAAAAAACTACTTGAACACATATTCAAAGGAAACCTACCTCAGTTTAGGACAAGCTTCAAGCACTGTCTCAGTTCTAAGTAAGTGACCGATCTTGCTGACCTCCTTGAGCCATGTGTTCCTGTTACAAGCAAAGCACTTGCTTAAATTCTGCAAGGAGCTGGGCTCCAGAGCAGTGTTTGCCCATTTGCAAGGCCACTTGCCTACTTGCCCTTTCTTTCCTCACCCCTCACTCTCCAGTCATCCTTACTCTCCAATATATTGGAGGCAGCTTCAGGAAGTCATGGGAAGGGATAAAAACTTTGATACAATGCCAAAGTCACCAAGGAGATGGATCAACATATTATATCCACACAAAGGACTATAAAATTTAAAGGTTATTCGGCAAAAATTAGGTATCAAGATCTTTATGTGGTTATGAAGAAATCACCAGAGGAATTTAGTTCAATTAAAACCATTCAGCCACTAGAGCCAGAAGCATCTTTACTCCCATATTTCAAGTGATTTACTGGAAAAGACATCTTGGTCAAAAAAGTATACTGCCGTTCTGTAAGGCTCAACAAGGGCATGGATGCACCCATAAGAAATCCCTTTAGGCCATGAGCATCTTCCACCAGAGGTTTCTACCCAGATTTGGGGAAATTTTTACTCCTTGTTGTAAAGGCTCTGTTGTAGTTTTGTCACCTTGGTTGTTGCAAAAAGGCTATGATGATGTTTAAATAGTTAGCCCATTAGCTCCAACTGCTTTCTTTTCATGCTTCTCCTTCAAACATGTAGGGTCAGTTCTGGGGCACTAAATCATGTAGTTCGAAGGAATAGCACACAAACCGCTAACTAACATTGTGCTGTACTACACAAGGGATGAGTGACCACACCATTTCTTCAATATTTCCTGATTTTTAATTCTTACCTGTGCAACTTTAACAGTATTTTAGGGAACTAGTAAAGAAACAAACAGCCAGATATTCCATGCTTTAGGATCCCATCAGCACGTACCCAATCTGAGTGAGCCATCCTGTTGAATTTTATATAGAAACATAGAATCATAGAATAGTTTGGATTTGAAGGGACCTTTAAAGGTCATCTAGTCCAAGCCCCCTGCCTTGGGACATCTTCAACTAGATCAGGTTGCTCAAAGCCCCATCCAACCTGACCTTGAATGTTTCCAGGGGTGGGGCATCTACCACCTCTCTGGGCAACCTCTTCCAGTTTCTTGCCCCCCTCATTGTCAAAAATTTCTTCCTTATATCTAGTCTAAATCTACCGTCTTTTAGTTTAAAACCATTGCCCCTTGTCCTGTTGCAACAGGTCCCGCTAAAAAGCCTGTCCCCATCTTTTTCATAAGCCCCCTTTAAGTACTGATAGGCTGCAGTAAGGTCTCCCTGA
Source organism: Phoebastria nigripes (assembly GCA_035582835.1). Lineage (NCBI taxonomy): Eukaryota > Metazoa > Chordata > Aves > Procellariiformes > Diomedeidae > Phoebastria > Phoebastria nigripes. The sequence continues at coordinate 2,902,267 of JAYKAV010003154.1, forward strand.
AGCCTTCTCTTCTCCAGGCTGAACAATCCCAACTCTCTCAGCCTTTCTTCATAGGAGAGGTGTTCCATGCCTCTGATCATTTTTGTGGCCCTCCTCTGGACCTGCTCCAACAGGTCCATGTCTTTCCTGTGCTGAGGGCTCCAGAGCTGGACGCAGTACTCCAGGTAGGGTCTCACCAGAGCAGAGTAGAGGGGCAGAATCACCTCCCAGAGGCTGGTGATTATCTAAGTATCTTGCTGAGCTGAGACAATATTGGCATCCTTAAAATGGCTTGAGATTTTTCTCCTGTAAGTCTGATGGGATTCTTTCAGTTTCATCCGGAGAACAAAAATCTTGCAGTTAGTTTAATAGTTAATGAAGAACTTAAGGCCTAGTATTATGGAAACTGCCAAAGAAAAAAGACATTTTTTCAGTATCAGAAAAATGTAGCATTTTTCCTTTCTGAACTTGACAGTTCTTTCAAAGCTCCTTCAAATTCATAAAGCTGTACCAAAGCATTTTTATTTATATGTGTAATTCATTAATTTTTAAAGAAAATACCTAGTTAGATGCATGTAAACATACTGGTTAAGCTGTATATCTTCATTTTTTCCACTTCAGTGATTGAGACTGTGTAGAATAGACTGTAAAAACTGCACCAAAGAGCATACTCTCTTTTTATTGCCTGTCAAATTATTGCTGTGACACCCATAGTTGGTAGCGAAACATTGTGATCCACTGTTAGCAATGAAATACGGAGTGCGAGTTGCTCATTGAGTTTAGGTAATGTACCATAAAACATTGCATGAAAACACTAATTTTCTCAATATATATTAGTAGACAGACACCGTGTTTACCAACGAGAAGTTGAAGATGGTTTTAAACATAGTTTATTCATCTGAAGGCTTTCCTAGGCTCTACTTAATCACTTTATAGTTGGGGTTGCATTAGAGATGAATGGCCTATGTGCTGAAGGAGCAGAAGCTTCGATTTGACCTATGTGTCTGTCAGTTATAGTGAGCTTCATATGCATGATATCTTTGACACTGAGCTACCAGTTAAGGTGTCAGTGGTGTCACACCCACCATAAGTTTTGTCATTTTTATCTTTATCATGTTGGTTTGATTACTCTTCCTTTGTATTTGGTGTGCATGCAACATACAGGAAATTTGTAGGTCATTGCTTCGGTCCTCCTGGTACCTCTCCTAGCAGGCTAAACACTGCACCTGATGTTCACTCCTTCCTCACAGACCTGCCCTGACTGCAGGTATCTCACTGAAGATGATCTTGAGACTATTGTTACAGTGTGGCTTTAGGAGCTGTATAGATAAGAGCTAGTTTTATTTAATTTATCTGAACTGTATAAAGAGAATCATAAACCCCAGTATTGTCAGCCTTTAATAATACTAACATTGAAACCTTTCATTATCTTAATATCAGTGTATTCAAGGAGAGGTTCTTTGTCTCTGTCCTTTTTCTTAAGATGTGTGTTTCTCGGTGTTAAGTAGCAATTGTTGGCTACCAGGAGAGGGGAAAGCACTATTTCTTGGATAGCAAAACAGTTGATCTAAGCACATCATAATAAACTTCAGAAAGTGACAAACATCGTGGCTCATACATTTGTTCATTATCTTTTCTCAGCTTTTCCCTGTAAGGTTTATTTTCTATGTAGCTTCTTACACTGCCTTTGTGGCTCCAGATGCTGAGCTCCCCTTGAGTACTGAGACCAACTTTTGTTGCACGTGCTTCATTCTCTGTCCTATCACCCTCCGCGGGAAGAATTGTGTGCATGGTGGATTTGGCTTTGCGAACAGACAAGGAAGGGACCACCAAGGCCTACGCACTACAGGAAGGCATGTAATGGAGATTCAGCCCAGAAGACTTCCCCAGGACACTTCCTCAACAGGCCATAAGGCACTGCCTCATCACAAAAAGCAAGTCCCTTCCAGCTAGATTCTCACTGCCAGTGCCTAAGCATCAACACTATTTCTCTTCACTGACTTAGAGGAAGCCAGGGGCAAGAAGCCCCAGAGAGCAGACAGTGTGAATCTTTCACTGCTCTCTTGAACTCAAACGCCATAACAGTCGTGATGACAAAGCACGTCAGGAAAGTTAAGTATCAGTAGTACAGAAATATAAACTGTAGCATAAATGATCAGAAGCCACAAAAGCTATGCCTTGCCACTGGAAAAGAAAGGTAATGAACTCAGGACAGTCAATATCCTATGCTTTATATTGTCAGTTATCCAGACATCCCAGGAAGTGGATCACACCTCAGGAGAAAACAAAAAAGATTGATAATCCTTCTCAGTCCTGTTAGGAGAAAATGTTCCTTCTGGACTACAAAAGTGGTGACCATTAATGTAGGCTTGTGAGCAAACATGACAGATGACCATGGAGAAGTTTTCTGTATCATTATGGCTAAATCTATACTAGCTCACACAGTGAGCATCCTCCAGTTCTGCATACTTGGGAGGACACTATTCCCCTGTTCCCTGTATCCTGATTTCTACATGGGGGAAACCTTGACCTGTAACCCAGATGAGAATAGACCATGCCCTACAGAGGTGTCAGTCTCGATAAATGGGAGACTAGCACCTCTAAACATGTCATGGCATACATCAAAACCTAAGTCCAGGCACAGACGAAGACCAACAGTTCCACCTCCGGCACCACTACCTACTCAGAGTTTGCACTTAGGTGAGGCCTATCTCTGGAGCTTCAGAGAAGGGCAATCCTTCTACTTCCCTACCACCACTGCTCAAAGGCAGTTCATCCTGGGAGAAGAACTCCTCCATGGCTTCTGTTCACGGCCAGCCAGAAGTCTAAAGATAGATGTTCAGTTATCAGCAAATGAATGGCAACCAAATCTCTTTTCAGCTTCCTCCAAAAAATCAAGCACCTCAGGTGTTATAACACTTGAAGCTTCTTTATTTTTTATGTATTTTGTAGTCACTGATATGTCATGGTTCTCATCAGAAAAGATGGCAACCTGATATAACAGCATTATTCTGTTAATCTAAATCAGATTAAATAAGCAATATTTTTAATGAGTTTTGTATATAGACAAATAATTTGGTTTCCTTGGCTCTGTAAATAACATTTATTTATTCATTTCTCAAAAGTTTTTTGCTATCTCTGTCTTCATTATTTGAATTTCATATTAAAGGTATGGGAATGAGCCAGACCTTTTATCTCACCCTAATAAACATCTTGTAATGTAAAAATGAGCACAGATCAACCAATGCATGTGGCTGGTATTCCCTTCATGTGCTCTAACACCTGGCAAAATTATTCATTAATTCAACAGCCACATTTAAAAGCAACAGTTCAAAGGCCTATGAATGGTAGAATAACGTGTTCAAAACTGAAGTGCACTTCAGCAGCAGCAGTGTCAGAGTTTAGAGAAAGAACCATTTCCTGTGAGATGGAGGGCTTGGGAAAGTGAGATAGTGGTTAGGAGGATCTCTACTTTGTAAACTTGTTTCTTCAGCCTCTGGTAAGGCCAGCAGAGATTAGCTGATGTGCATTTAAGAAGAGAGAGGCATACAATGGGGAGAGTTTTCCACACTAAAATTTCTCCATGAAGAAAACTTTCTTGGGTTATGTGATTTTTTTCCCCCACGAGTCAGTCACCAGGGGAAGGTTAAATCATAAAGTAAATACAAACCACAGAAAGGAAACGAAAGGATAGGAATTTGGTGTAATACTTTGATATATATTAGAAGATGGGTAATATGTCATATAGCTCCTATCAGCTGAAAAGTGTGACATGCCAGTCACATAGAGCTATTTACAGAGCTCTTGTGTTTGTTTGTATGAGATGAAATACACCATGTGCAAGAAGCTGTCCAAAATTGGACTTGCTGGGCCTCAACTGACTCCATCCTCGAGATGCATCTTTGCCAAAGAGTAATTCCCATGTCCTCTGGCAAGGTATATACTGCTTTTAAGAGTAGGTCCAGTTCTACACTAAAGCTAGTAAGTCCCAAGGTTTGATACTACTTGGATGCTTTCACATAGGGAATTTGTACGAGCTCCAGGGCATAGCAAGACAAAGACTTGGACTTATGCCATCCTTAGGACAGTCCCAAACAACCATGACTATCTGCAGCATGGAAGGACCACACTTGAGCATGACTGTCCACACTTGTTCAGACTGCCATATGCCCAAGACTGCCTTCTAGGCACAAGAGACATCAAATCTATGACAGACCAGCCAGTGCAGGGCCCTTTTTATAAATTCATGATGCTGCATACAATAAGGTGTTATTGGATATGTAATCTACTGAGCTGCAGATGTTCTGAGTTTTACGATGTAGCTGCACATTGTAAGATGTGGTGCATGTGATGCGTGGAGCAGGGCATGCACCCATGTCTACCAAACACTTTAGAGAGACCCTCTAAGCCTGACTGGTTCCAAAGCTTTTGCTTTTGCTGCAGCCAGATGTGTTCATTTCAGGTAGCCTGTTTCTGTGCAGGAGCATTACGGGCTTGAGCTTCAGGAGCTGACATCTATTTCATAACAATTTACTTCTCTTCTGCAAAACTATACCATCATAAGGGGGTCTCATGCAACACTTACTGAAGTCCACTGGCATCTTTCAGTGAGAATAAAATCTCCCACTGATCACAGTGGACACTGGATCAAGCTTGAGGTGAGGTTGTCTTTCCAGGGTTCAGAAATTACTCTTTCTTTATCTCACAATTTTCTTTCCTTTGGTGATGGTATATTTCTCATACGATAAATCACTGGAACATGGACTCTCATTTACATCTTAAGACGCTATCTCCAGAGGATGGAAGCAATTATTCCATAGCACCTTTCACCTTCTTCAGTCTATGAAATTTTAAATGCCTCCATCCATTAAGTGATTTTAAATTGATCTTCTCCCTTAACTCCCCAATCTTTCCTCTCAAGGTTATTCAATTACATGTGTTGTATTGGGTAATGTTCCATTAAAGGGTTTCATGTTTTTGATCCAGTAATACGTGTAAGCCTTGGGTGAAGGAGAGACAGCTGATGGTCTCCTGCTTTTATTTTGAGACCTATTTTTGCTGCACTAGATTGTACAGCCAGTGAACTCAGGTCTTTGAAAAATCTTTTTTTTTTTACTTATTATTTGAATTGTTCGTTTCATCCAGGAAAGCAAGATGCAAAGGGTGGGGTTTGTTTTGTACAAATACTTTTTCCATACTTAAAAAAGAGGAATTAATTCAAGGCTAAATTTCCTGAAAGATATCTTTTTAATTAGATTTCTAAGTTTCTGAGTAGCATTAAATAAGAGAACTGCATCAAATATGCTGAACTCCTGCAAATCCCCACTGATGTCAGGAGAAACAACAGCTGCTTAAGAATCATGAAACTCTGAAGTCACACTTCTACACACACTACTTTGAAAACATGTTCCCTCATTTCAGTTTCCTACTGTACAGCAGGGAAAAAGTCCTAAACGCTCTCCCTGCTTTTTACCTGAGTCAGAGTGAGATCAGCTGACTGTGTTAAGATAATGCTAAGATAGTGTTAAGTTTAAGATAATATGCTGGAATCAAAATAGACACCTTATCAACCACATTTGCAGACAGGTGAAAGGGAAATCATATTCAGATATACATAAAGGGTAATTTCTGGCATCACTGTTTTCCTATTAATTTCCCAAATTATGTCAGTGGCTGACAGTAGATAGAAGCGGTTAACATCAAGTCCTCTCATTGCCTTAAAATGGAACTGCAGATGTGGCATTTGGCACTGTGACTTGTTCCAGATGTCTATCACATTGTTATATGTTGAGTTTCTGTAGGAAAAAGGTAATAAGAAATCTAGTGCGGGAGCAGGGGTGACAGATTGCAAGAGCTCACCTTATGACAGGTGCTGCTCTGGGAATACAACCACTGTTTTAGGCTGAGAAGCACCATGTCACCCACTTGCCTTTTTGAGTGTCAAGCTCTGGCAATCTTCATTGAACCTCAGCTGATGTGTAAGTAACGCAAGTTATTTAAAGCACATCAAAGATCCATTGAACCAGTGAGAAGTATATCTCACACAAACTAAGCTTAGGATTCCCAGTAGCCATCATCCACAGCAGTGTCTGTGTATCGTAATCACAGGGTCACCATCTACGTGCCTGCTTCTCAAGTCATAATGGTAGCATATTCGTATGGTGTTTTCACATTTTTTTCCTTTTGGCCCTTTCTTGCAGCTGCTGGTTAGTAGCATTTTCCTCTCATTTTGTTCCATGCAACCTCTTTGCACTGAATCCCAGATGCATGTGAAATGGCCACAAAAGAACTATCTGGGTTAAATGAGTACTAAACAGGTTTAAAATTAGTGCTTATTGTTTGGAAGCAGATGCAAGCTTCAAACAAATGCAAAACATCAATGCAAATGCAAAAAGGAGGGCAATTTGAAAATCAGATCCTAAGTACTTGATTCTATAGGTTGCTTTTTCTAGTAGTAATACCCAGAACAGTTCTGTTAATGTAATGGAAGCACACTGAATAACTACTCTACCAGCATTTGTGTTTGCAGAGTTCATGAATCAGCAAAATAGCTCAGGTTCCCTGCTATTCTCATTTTAATGAACCGTTATCTCTACAAAGCTACTCTTTTAGAAGCTAGTAAACACATCTCTACATTACATTCTACAGAAATTATTATTATAGAGTTATTTTTGCTGTTTGTTTTTCTTTACATTTTGCACTGTTTTTCTTGAAGGCTAGTTGTATCCAGAATCATGGTCCTGAAGATCTACAGTGCTAAAGTCTAATGAGTTTTATCTGTCCATACTAAACTCAAACTGATGGCAGCATATGAGGGAAATGTCTATGTTGAATTTCTTCAAATACACCATTGACAAAATGCTTATCTTTTTCTGAATTTTCATTCCTTATCCTGCTGTGCAACTCAAAGCAAAACCAAGCAGTATACTTGTGCCAGCATTTCAGGTAATGTCATGGAGGGGGTTTACTTTAGGCATAAGCAAAGCAGCAGGTTCCTAGCGTGGCACAAGAGTAACAACGACAAAATCATGGTCTAAAGTGAGAGACGAAAATCTCCCAAGTTTCATAGCTGTAGCCTCATTCCTTTGCCCAGCCTATGGAGACTCAGAGGTAGTGGCAGAGTACTGCTCTTGTGAGCTACTCTTGCAGTACATGCCAGACGCCAAAATGGAGTGAGCTCCCCAGCTTAAGTAGCAGACCGCCGAGGCTGTACTGCTGTGCCCTCTTCTGTGCTTGCCTCCACCTGTGTCGTGCTGCTGCTGCTGCTGCTGAGGGACCTGGCTGTGCAGCTGGTAGATGCTTCAAGAGCAGGGAGGGAGACAAGGGAAGCTGGATGGTGGAAGTCAGCCATGGCACCCACCTTCCGTTCGCCTGGGAGCACCTCATAGTGCCCGAGGWGCAGACACACTCACCCAAGGCTGGTGGGGAGGCTGTTTACAGCCAGGCACAGAATGAGACTGGCTGCCCGAGCAGGGCAGCAGTGGCTGCTTGCATCAGGGGCAGAAATAGTCACTCAGCCTCAGCTCCCCAAATTTGGAAGGTTGGTGCCCTGAAATTAATTTTTTTTCAGCCCTCAGATGCATTTAGTTTGGTTTTGGCCTTGTGAAGCCTTGAAATGGCTCTAAGTATTGGTCAACAATGAGCTCTGAAAGCATCGTGGTGCACAGGAGGCAGGGACCATCCAGAGTGCCACCGCTAGAAATTCAAGTTCCCTCTGCAAAGAACAGATGAAATGTAAACTCCCCCAAGGAGCCTTCACTGCCAGTATCCTCCATCTGTGACTCATTCTCCTCTGGACCCTATGTGTCATATGATTTCTTTATAGGAAGCAGGTACAAAAAGTACTCTGCATAGACAAATAAACAGCTTTCAGGTGACAGTAGACTGCCAGCTTGCATTGCTCACTAGAACACCTCAACAAAAAATTACGTCCTGCAGGACTGCATGATCATCTATCCTGAAAGATTTTTTTTAAGACCTGCTCTTAAAAATGACTTGCAGTTGTCACTTGGATGAAGCATAGTGCTGAGAGGGAAATTAACTTTCCATATTTGTCTACAAAGTGCACCAAAAATCTGTCAGCATATGCCAGTTAAAATAGCAGAGATTTTGGTGTAGATACCCAACCACTGAAATCAGAACAGGGACAACAGCTAGTTTCAGAAATAGTTCTGAACATATGTTAGGTGTAATGGCTTTTAGGAAGGGTTTTGATTTAATGACAGCATTTGGAGAGAAAAATGGTAGGAAACCACTGGAAAGAAATGGCCATTATTCCCCAAAGTATTGTTGCCAGCAGCCTCTTGCAGCTTACAGTCAACAGTAGCTGCTCACTGGGATTCATTTTCATTGCAAGCCACATCCGCTTCTCCGTATTATCTGTGTCACTGCTCTCTTTAGTAACTCTAGTTTTACATCTGTTGCTTGCTTATTTGAGCTCTTTCAAACTGGATAGAAACTATTATATTTTGTACCACTTTAACTGTTTACCAGTTTATAAATATTATATTTTTGTATGCAACCTCTTTTTCTGTATTGGTAAATATGAGAGGTGTGAATAAATAAGTGGAAGTAAGGGGAATAAATAAATAAATAAGTGGAAGTAAAGGGAAGCACACCATACTTTTCTTAAAAATATGTGTCTAGTACTTGAAAAAAATAAATGTATATTTTCCAGGATGGCTTATGCTCACTTTGAAAGCACAGAGGTTACAACGACCTACATGTTGTAAGAGCACTGCAGAGTAGACAGCTCTGTCTTGGTCATTGGAACTGCAAAGAGAATAAGGATTGGTAGTTAGTGCTGACAGCAGTGCCCTGGTCTCAGGAATGAGGAAATGTCCCTTCCCCGGCTGTTGGAATAATTTGCAGACACGTGACCTTAGTGGAGCTCTCTCAGCCTGTTCCTAGAAACCATCTCAGTTTTCCAGTACCTCCCTGGTGTTTTTTGAAAGAGACACCAAAAATACTTTGGCACACCTCACTCTCTCATCACCTAACCCATGAACCCTGCAGCAAGACTTACCATAGAGGCACATGCCAGGAGGCTACAGCTATGATTCCTCCTTACTTACTACTGCCTCCATCCCCAGTCTATCCTTCAGTCGCTGGGCAGGCCAAAGGCAATCAGGCACATACATGTTTCTCCAGACATGGGGGCACTACCGTCATGCAGGTCAGGTGAAGGCAGGTGCTGATCTTAAGCCTCTACCAAGGACTGCAGGACAGTCCTGCAGACACCCAGATGATGACAGTGAGGAGCAGTGCCACTATGCCATCACTGAGAAGAGGTACAGACCTAGGACATCAGTAATCAGCAGGTCTCGCATTTCCATTGCAATCCATGTAGTTTTACTGGAGGTATTTTTACTACCCAACTGCTGACTGTTGGTCATAAATACTCATGTTGGCTTATAAAATAGCTCTAATAATTTTATATAAAATAAAGTTTTTCCGAATTCTATTCTTCCTACACATACGTAAGACTTTGAGTCACAAGGAGTGTATCCGTGGTTCATTTATATCTGGGTGTTGTAAAGTTCAGCACTGTCCAACTAGAGGCCAGCAGAATGATTCACAAATTATTTTCTGTCACCATATACCACTACAAAAGAAACCTCTATAATATAATTCAGCCTCCTTGTTGTTAAAAAACAGGACCCTTCTGTTGTAGCTGAAACCTTGAAATCTTGGATTTGTGCTCCTCATTTATTCCAAGGGAAAAAATATAAGCACACTTTTTGGCAGATACAAATCATTCCTATTAAAGAGAAGGTAGGCCATAATACTTTACAAGTTGCTTCAAAAGATAGTAGTGGGAGCCATTTTTCAAATCAACGATTCCTGAGAACTCACTAGAACACACTGTTTATGCATGTGAACAAACTGGATTGTTTCTAAAGAGGGAAGAATAGCTTTGAGCCATGACTTCCAAAGCACACTTACTGACAACAGCTCTCTAGCCAGTGTAACTTCTGCTTTTACCAAATCCAAGGTCCACAGAGAGGTTCCTCCACATTTTGACCACCTGCAGGGTGGAGCAATGAATATCCAGAAATATTGCCATGTTTCTCTTCTTATAAAGCGTACTACAAACCCTCCCCTCTCAAGATCCTTTAATATATCCCAGAGAAATATTCCACAAAATACCTCTTCAGCCTATACAAATGAGCCTCTACAAATAGTACAGATATACCGTATGTATTATACATACACAGAGAACAAGCGAGATACTTTACTTTCTACAGCTTATTTCTGTGTAGGATGAAAAACACAAACACAAAGAAAGGGAATCAGAAAAAAAATACAGAACATGGACTAGTTACTGTTTAAAAATACAGTGAGATTATTTTAAAACTAAGCTTGCATCATAGTTTGAGACAAAGAAGTCCTGGCAGGGCCAAAATCTAYGCCCATATCTAGAGAAAATAGAGGGGGAAAAAACCTGTTAATGAGTAAGATCTCAATTCAGTCTATTGCAGGCATACAAATATATTTCCCATTATCACCAAAAGATTACAATTGTCAGATTTCTATATATTGAGTGTGTTTCATAAAGTAGCATTAACTAACATAACTATAAAGGAAAGAAGTGGAAGAGAAGCAAATTAAAATAGTACCCATTCAGGCATTATCATGAATAAATACGTAAAAAATGGAAAATTAGAACTGACTCTACATGGATAACTGGAGAAGGTCACAGACCCGATTTCCTTCCTCCATTTTTAGCATTATGAAATATAAAAATTGAAGTATGAAATTAAAAAGAAAAAGCCCCCTCAAGCCTTCCAAATCCCCTGCAGTTCTTCACTGAGAGTGATTTTGACATAGTGCTACAATCATAGAAAAGTGTCAACACCATTATAGTGTCCTATTGAAGAGCCTTATGTGCATTTTAATGAAAGGAATAATGAATGGCTAAATGCACCTCCCCTAATTTATTGTTTTGTAACAGTAAAAAGGATGTGCTCAAAAGTAGCTTTTAAGGTTCCATTTGTATCTGGTCCTTGTCTCTATTTTTTTGTTACCTGCTGGTAAATCACCTACCCCTGGAGATGGTCTCTAAGCCAGGCCCATGTTTGGACCTGAAAGCTTTTGATGCAGATGGGTTTAAGCAGCATCGAGACACCACCATTAGCCGAGGCCTCTGGCATGCTGCCCTGTGGTGTGGACCCATGCCTTCGGACCCCCCAGTCCAGCCACAAGCTTGTAAGAGCCGTGTGCCCTTAGGGCTACACAGCTGCCTACGTGTCCTGTAACAGAATACACCTTTATAGAAAATCTGGCTTAGACCTTAAGTCTTCAGGGAGTTAAGAGACATCAGAGCAAAGAACATGGGCTTTTGAGAAATACTTTCTTATATACATACACACACAGACCTCTTAGAAGTCTTCTAGTTCCCAGTGCTGGAGAAAAGCACAGCAGGAACAGAGTTTGCAACTGACATTTTCTTATGTAAAATAATATGAGCTAGATATCTGTGCTGTGTAAGTCATCTTGTAAGAAACCAAATCATCAGATAACAGGATTTGGAGGGTGGGGCAAGGGGAATAGATAATGATAGAAAAGATATGAGGCAACAAGGGAAATCCTGACAGAAGGCAAGGAAAATAATTGTCATGAAGGCAGTGGGTAGGCACTGGCAGAGGTGCCCACAGAGGCTGCGGAATCTCCACCCTTGGAGATACTCAATACACTGCTGGACAAGCTCCTCAGCAACCAGATCTAACTACTAAGATGGCCCTGCTTTGAACTCAGGACTGACCAGATGGCCTCCAGAAGTCATTGTCGACCTGAATTATTGTTATGATTCTCTGACATGGTAGGAGAACAGATTTTAGGTTCTTTTTTCACATATGTGAAATAAATCCTTCCCCCATGACATAAAATAAAACAGCAGTACTATATTTGTTTATATTTCTGAGGTAATCAAAACACACAGGAGGCTCCCATATTCATCACACAGTATTTGCCTCAGAAATGTTGCAGTCTGTAGTAGAGACAAAGGCAGGTGAGAAGTATTGGGAGAGGACTAGGTCATAGTATAATATTCAAGCAGGGAAGGTAACTCCAGATAATGAGACTACAGTACGACAGCACAGTTGTTATTTGCACTGCTCATCCATGTGGAGAGAATGGGACACAAAACGCAGTGCCAGCACATTTATTATCTCTCACCAGGTCTTAAAAAGTAAATACAGCTAAATTGGCTGGAATTATCTCTTTTAGGACCCAGATATACTACGAAATATTTGAGAAAAGTGAAGAAACATTAAAGGGGCAAAGACATACATTGTGAGTGCTGCATGGCTTAGTATGATCAACATTTAGCATTGGGCTCAGAGGCACAGGACAATGAGAATGAAACTGGGATTTGGCATATTTCTGCAGTATAATAATATAACGATTTGAGTGAATAATCATACATTGAATTTCTTCATTTAGTTCACTCCAGTTTTGGTCATGCATCATTTAATGTGTGAATTCTGTTTCTGAAGGCACTAATTTAATTGAAAGCCTTGAGAGAGGACTTTGCTTGTCCATGTTGCAAGCACAAGTTTATAGGGTGTATGCTGGATTTGGAATATTGATGTTCAAAACTGTTGCACATCACAGAAGCATTACAATTATGTACACACACCAGAGAAGTCCCAAAGGTACCTTCATCTCTGTGACTATACATATGTCTGTGCAGCCAAGCCATGAGTAGCACGTAGCCGCTAGGCATCATGATTCTGTTTAAACTCTTGTGGGCTTTGCAAAATAGATACCTATCTCACCCACAAGGCCCAAACCCAAATGAATTTCAAAAAAAACCCCACTAGTCTGGCAGTGGCACAAAACAGGTGAATAGCACCCTTCTCCCCTCCTGTCTGAACACTTCTCTGTACGGAAAGCTAGCTTCAGCTCTTTCCTGTGKCTGAAGAGACAAGAGTACATATGTTTCACCTCCTAGAAAAGTGACTGCCCTCTAAAAGGCAGGGTATTCTGGGAACTGGGGTACCCCTCCATCTCCCTTTCCTACTAAACATTTCAGTAATTTGGAAATTACTGAGATTTCTTGAGAGAAAGCCAGATAAATACTTAGTGATTTGGGCATTGATCCAGAAAGAGGGATGTTGAATCCATCTAATTCCTTAGTGTGCTGAAGTTTTATATGTAAAGTGGAAAGGTCTCATCAGAAGAGGATGGGACACGACAACCCTGAACTCAGTGCCTGGATCCTGCCGTAATTGGAAGGGGTTCAAGCTCCAGCTGGCAGAGAAGAGAATGGAGTGATCTCCTCTCTTATTCTCCCAAACTATTTGGTAACCAGTTGGTCATTGTCATGGAGTGGATTATTATTTGTAGGGGAGGAGGGGAAAGGAGAAGGATAGGAAAAGGTGAAGTTGCTGCAGACACTTCATTTCAGGAGCAGATTCACAGCAGAGACTTAGGGAGCACTTCTTTGCAGCCCAACATTGAGCCTTCTTGAGAACTGCAGGCTTTTTAAGCAGCTCTTTCTCCTCAGCTTTTTTTCATTTTCTAGCTTAGGTGCCTTCTTGGTCAATTCATCTGCTTCTGCGATAAGGTATGGCCACGCCTCTGGCTAAAAAAGGTACGCAGCTCAGTATCCTTTGAAGAAGGACACCAAATGAAAGCAAATATGCTGAGGGAACAAAAAATATTTATTGCCAAGAGCAGAGTCATGGATGATTCTCCATTCTTCCACTGAACACAACCTTTCTTGAAAATTTCTGAGCAGATGAGGCCCTGCTGCAGGTCTGTGTAAGACCCTTGCACTCTCCCTGCATTGCTGCAGTTAGCCTGGCTACCTTGAGGAACAGTACTGGCCTCAGCAATCAACACTAACACACCTTTGCCTTTTCACAGATTTTAACATACAGCTGTAGGGGAGAACTCAAATGCTCTGTGAATAGAAATATTTTCCTCAAGCAGTGCTTCTCCTCATTTATGACAGTGAAAAGACACACCAAAAGGATAATTCTAGGAATATTAAATACATGCAGTTAAATTGGGAAGTCTAGCCTATGTATATCTCTGAACATTGGCAGACAGTGCAAGAGAATTTGTTCTTAAAGGTCCTGATATCGCAGAATCATTAAAAAAAACATGAAAAGAGACAGGGTTTGGCATGAAAGGTGTTTTCATAATGATGCTAATGCATTTATCCAAATGTCTTTGCCTTAAACGKCTTTATAGAAATGATACTATTCTCCACCTAAAGTTTGCATAGTCACGCAGTCAAGCCAGTCTTGAAATCAAGATGTGTTTCAGATCATCCAAGCAATGTTAATCACTATAAGATCTCTGAATCACTAGATATGCTATATTTTACTTCCTTATTCATAACAAATAGAAAAACATTGGAATGCTTTCAAAGACCTAAACAGCCCATTTTCTCTACTTCAGTCACTCCTCACAGGCTCTTCACTTAAATATAGGAAACTAATGAAAACTGCAAAGCAGGAGGGATTGCTATTTAAATAACCATATGCTACAGTTTGTACATACCGTTCCTGCCGCTGCAGTTTTGGACAGGATTGGACTATCTGCTTTGGACAGAACATTAACTCATGCTGACCTAGAGCTAAACTCACCCAAACTTTACTTAGATCAAAAACTGAGATTACAATATTTTTAAAAAACAAATCTACACTGATTCACATTTAATTCTGACCTAATTTCATGCTGTATGGTAAGAGTGAGCAGACACGTAGAATCAGCATGGTAACCACTTAAGCGTATTACAATTGATTAACAGGAAGCACAGGTAACTAAACAAAAAAGGAACTAAAAAGAAAAGTTTAAAAAAAAAACACATTCAGATGGCAGGCTTCAAGATTGTCATTGTATTAGGGACACATCCTTTGAATAATGGGATCAAACCCAGTTGAAGCCAATAGCACAATTTATGAGAGGTAAAAGATAGAGTAGGGATTATATAAATACCTGTGGAGCAGGATGGTTTTGAGAGAATCAGTGGTGGTACTGGGCTCTCAGGGAATGAAAGGAGCAATAAATGGGGATGAGGACACCACATTTGTTAAATGCTTTTTTTGCTTCAAGCTTGTCAGAGAAAATATCTGTTCTCCTCATGATATAAAGAAGAGGCACTGTCAGAAATCAAAGCTTTTGAGATTTTCTTTAAGAGCTTTTAGAACAAAATACTTTAATTAGTCTTGAGCCACCAAAGAACCAAGACTTGATTCATGAGGGCATTAGTGGTGTTTAATTGCTGCCTCATCACCACTGTCAGGAGAAAGTAGTCCAAACTTTAGACCCTTACAACTTTGATCCAGGGGGTGTGCTGGGGACCCTGGATATTGTGCAAGGAAACTCCCTGGTCCTGAGCATGCTGAGGTCCTCAGCACTTGGCTGGGCTTTTTATGAGAAAGTTGTTTCTTGATCACCCCTCACAGACCCTTTGCCTCATCTTCTAAATGCAACACCTGGCATGGGCCACTCCAAGACAGACTTTCAGGCAGCATGGGCCACCAGGACTGTGGTTAGACTATTAAGGAAATGTCTCTGTTCTTCTGATATATCAAGGGGAAGCTCTATTTTTATACTGTCTGATTGACTGACACTAGGACGAGCTTTCAGCCCATGAGAGAGACATGTCATGAGATTCTTTGAGACAAAAGCAGTTCAGAAAAGTATGTAGACTGAGGGACGCCTACTCAATATCAGACTCATCTGCTGAACCACCTCGTGGCTGATCAGGGATTTTAGCAATTCAGAACCTGGCATGTCCATTTCAGATTAGACTATACAACCCCCTGCTGCTCCCCGTATTTCCAGTTTAATTCACTCTAACGTGAATTCAAACAGCAAAAAAAAATCTAGGCCTCTGTTTCTTATTGAATAAACAAGACTTGTTCGTTCTTTGTCTGGGTCAGTTTGGTGCGAGGAGGAGCTGGGCACAAGCTCTCTGGTCCCTTGACATCAGTGGGAGAGGAGGGTGCTGTGTTCCTCCCGGGGGGTCTGAGCCCACTTCAGAGTCAGCTCCCACCACAGCATACCAAATGCTGGATAAAAGCATTTTTATTTTGTTAACATGCATCCCTGGTGGAGTCTCCTTCCTCTTGGTTTGTAAGGAGGTGATGGTTGCAGCTTTATTACTTCTCTGTCAGACAGAGGGAGGAAGCATTCGGTGCTCGGTATTGTTTTCACTGTGTCATCTCATGTATGCCATCAGCGTGTCTGCTTGCTCTTGTGAGGCTGGTCATTTGGGGATCCTTTCAAAGGTGACTCAGGCAGCAGAGTCTCTCCTTCAGCTCAAGTATTTCACCTCTCCCTCTTCTTCACTAAACAAAGAGCCTGTGCTTGCTTCATCAGTGAACACGACAAAACAGTTGTTTGCCCACGGTGTGAACTGTTTCCTTTGACTGGCAACGTATGCAAATCTGATGTCCTTTTTTTTTCAGCAGAAATGATGTTTTGTCATTTTAAGATGCTGGAATATTTTTAAGAATTGCATAATCTTTCTATATTCCTCATTTCAGTGAAAAGTCCTGAAATTTCCAATATTGAAATAAAATTAATTACAGAGCAAGACTGCGTGAAGCAAATTGATACAGATGTGTATCTGACTGTGTTACAGGAATAAACATTAGTGGAGGTCTGTATTATGTAAAAAAATAAATTCACTCTCCAGTCTGAATAACTCAAGCGTCCTACAARAGCGTTCAGCAGTGAAAGACAGTGACAGTCAGATTTGTTTCATTTATCTTCCCTCTGTCAAAATTTGCACTTCTGTGCAGAAGGAAGTTTCTTATGTCGTCTTCATCATTGGTGCTGCTTCTGTTTACTCTCTGCTGATAGTTCAGAGCTTTTGAAGTTATGGGCATCCTTGTTTCCTCACATCAACTGACAGCTTCATGAAGCAGTCTTATGAATTGCCATTGGGAGTAAYTGATATCAAATACCACCACGCCTCATTCTGATTCTGGTGGAAACAAGCCACTAGCTCTTGATTTCTCAGTTGTCAGCTTTGGCAATGGTACTTACCGAGACAGCTGGTAATTCCTTCCTTTCCCAGAATTTCTCATGGGCTTTGGTTTCTGGGGATACCTGATTTCTTACCTGATGCTTCAGGAAGATCTTTAGTTTTAGAAGTGTGTTTTTGAGTTGAAAATTAGCCTTTTTTTTGCTCTGTGTTGGTGAAATTGCCAGGGTGGGGACCAGATAAAGCAGGGAGCACAACCTAAAAACTAGACTCACAAAACTCCATTTGTTACAGAAAGAAGTCTGAACTTCCATTCTAGTAAGCAAGTAAATCAATAAATAATAAAAATAATGTTTACAAGGTTATAAATAGGCTTCAAAGTAAACACTCCATTAAGATGAATGGTACAGTTTGCACTCCTCTTAGAACTATTGATTCAGTCTGGATGCCTGTAGATTCATGAAAATAGCACTGCAGCATCCACATTTAGAAGGTTTTTTTTCTACCAAGAAGTACTATCTTCCAAAACAAAACAAAAGTTTAAAATAGTATAAGGCAATTGTCGGAAGCTGCTGCACATATTTTCAGCTTTATGCTATTAAATAGTGGGGGGGGGGGGTTTCCCACTAATAAGATTCTGCCACTTAAGTAATAGTAACAGAACTGAAAAAAATTAAAATTAAATCGACTTAGAAGAAAAAAAGTGGTCCTATTTAATAGTACAGTCTTACTCTATGAGAAGCCACCTCGTGAGCAGTTTTGAGAACATTCTGTTGATGACAGGTGTTTATACCTTCATTTTTATGCATATAACCCCCTCCTTATTCATGTTACTTGTGGAATATCAGAACCTGTTGATTATAAGACATGTTCCTTAATAGGAAATTGTTTCTTTAACAAAAGATAGAATCTTGTGTCTCAAAAACTCATTAAAAAGTTTTGGGTTTTTTTTATTTAATATTAAATGTGATATTACTATCTACTGGAAATGGAGTTCTAGATGAGCCACTTTTCCTTCATCAATTAGATGAATGTTTCACATGCAACCATTATCACTGTGGACCTAAAGCCAGGTGAGATGAATACAGTCATTGCATTCTGTCGCTGCCCACAYGACTGCCCTCCAATTACAAGTTCCTTTTTGATCATCCACTCTACCAGCAATAAAAAATATCACTTATAGGTTATAGATAGTACTTTCCAAAACCACAAATTTTCTCACACAGCATGAACTTCAGGAGCTTGTGGAACCTCCTTTTTATTTTCTAACAAACAGACGCTCCTTAAGACATCACAGTCCTTAATGGAGACAAGTTCTGAAGTGACAGGATATATTATTGAGTCAATTATTTCTATTGGTGCTAGACCATCTCTCCTTATAATTTGGTCACATTGGCATATTGTTTATCATCTAGATTGCATATAGATATACAGGGAGGGTCTTCAAAGGACCAGAATGTCTTTTTTTGACTTTGAAAAAATTTGAGATTGCAAGCAAGACATGACTGATGCCAACTTTTTATATAATGAAATCCAGCCAGAAATTCCTTGAACTAGACAACAATGGCAAGAGATTATAACAAAACRGAAGCAAGACAGACCACCTTGTGAGATCTCCTGGTGGTTGCTTAGGTTGCAGACTGTGATGGGGAGGTCTGTCTTTCACATGGAACTAAATAAACTTACACGATCACTGGAATATTTTGTAATGTCTCATGTTCTCAAATGGTTTCCAGAAGCGCACTACTGTCAGGTTTCTCTACCTGGATCTAACTGTCCTCCTATGAAATGTATCCATCCTAAGTTTATTCTTGGTACCTCTTCTATGGTTTTGCATGTAGTGTTGTCTCCTGCTAGAATGAATCTAAATCTGGCCTAGCATTGCCAGTGTTCTCACGTGATCCACATGGCTTGAACAAAAGGTTGGTCGTTTCCTGATGAGCTGTGCTTTTGTTTATAATTGTCAGCATTATTCTTCCATATTGTGATTGATTGATTCAATGGGTCTCGCTCAAAAAGAAGACTGCAGGCAGAAAGCTAGTTTGCGGTTCAAGAATGTAAAGTATTGAATAGAATATGCTCTTGGGCAGGAATGAGAGTGCTCTGCCAATGGATTGGAAGGAACACAAGACCACTCCTTTCTGCTGCAAGATAGATATGTTTGAGCTAATTGCTAAACCACTGGTTTAGATTTCTGCTGGTAGTCATCCAGAATTCATAGGAATACTATTGTATCTTGAGCAATGGTCAAAATTTGTGAGCTGTCAGCTTTCTCTCTGCCTGAGCAGCACTCACAGTGGGTTTGTGGTTGGAGTTGAGCTGTTACCACCTGTTTCAATTTAACCATTAATTGTCTTTAAATGTCGTGTCTTGATGTCCCTTCTGCGCTACAATTTTTCTTTGAAAAATATATTTCAGTACCAAGGAACCCTTCTCTTCTTTATAAAGTCCACCGAAAATTTTGGTTTAAAGCCAACAATGTCTGGGTTTGTGCTGTTTTGAAGCAGGTTAAGACATAAATTAAGAGACATAATTTATAGTTAGCATATTTTATTCAGGTCATTCACTTTATATTTCCTCAATTTATTTGTGAGTAAATTAACCACACCTAAAAAAGACATGTCTTTGGTTTGTAAGTCTAATTGTCTCACAGAATTATAAGTGTGTGGATTCAACCATACAAAAGAGTCTCATTGTCACATATCTCTTTCATCTGGTCTAGAATTAAAGCAGAAGAGAGGAATGGTCTTGTCTACTTACATGGACTATCTCACTGGCAATATACTGGAGGACATTCCAGTAGTATGTATTGAACTATATACCATACTGCTTCTCAACGGTTGTCCAGAATCCTATAGTCTGTCTATCACATGTGGTCCATGAGCCCCAACTGTGTGAACCCAGTGGTTTCCCTTATCGATTCCATTGAGTTCTGGTGGCTCAGATGCACAATATCACCATTATCATAAGGCAAATGCCTTCCTATGTGAAAATAGCACTGATACGGTGAGAATTAAATTAGGTGTACCATAGCATCTTGAACATACTCAACAAAAGGAGGCATGCTCCCTCAGAGAGTTTGCCTTTTTTATCTAATCTGAATCTCCATTTCTGTCCTAAAAAGTTCTCTTTAAAAACTTACATGGGCTGTCTTTACAAAACAAAGCAGTTCCTGCCCATCTGCCTGGTA
The DNA here is from genome assembly GCA_035582835.1 of Phoebastria nigripes. NCBI lineage: Eukaryota > Metazoa > Chordata > Aves > Procellariiformes > Diomedeidae > Phoebastria > Phoebastria nigripes. Next base: position 2,922,387 of record JAYKAV010003154.1, read on the forward strand.
AAGGCAGTTACAGGCACTGCTGGAGAACAGGGCAAGCAGACATGGAGCTCTCTGGGACTGAGAAGTTTCCACTGCCTAATGGAAAGTGTGRCAGATCTTCCTGGTGGAAGAATAAGGAAGAACTTCATAAGGAAACCTCATGAAGATGTCCTTCCCCTAGGGATCCTGCTCACAGTTTTCTCAACTTCTGGTTATTTTTTAAAGTATGCGGATAAGGAAGTCATTATGGGGATCATGTAGATGTGAACACTGTGTTCCGCTAATGGAACTTCAAGGATGTTGTTTTGCATCTTGCCTGAGAGGCCAAATACATCAACTTTGTAATATGCTCAATCTGTAAAAGCATTTGTCCTTAAAACTCCAGTCTCCTCACAAAGACAGGTCTCCTGTTAATGGAATCAATTAGTAGAGTTCAACATACCAGCAAATGAGAGCAAAGCAAGCCAAACAAAATCCTTTTTCGCTTTAGATTTTTTTTTTAATGAAACCTGTTGGCTCTTGCCTTTCAGACCCATCCCCCTTTACTTGCTGCTTGTTTCACTGCCATTATGTCTAAATTAATGATGTGTTTGGCAGTCAGACAACTGATCCAATTGGCTGCAATGTCACAGTTTGAAAATGCTCATCAGTCCTGCAGCCTACTCATTTTTTATGATTGACATTAACACAACCATTGAACAGGGTGCATACTCCTGCTCTCCCCACACACTCAGCACACAAACAAAAGCATTTACATTAATTTGGTGAATATACAGTCATGTTCATTGAGTATGGGGAGCTCCATTGCAGAGGAATGGGGAGGGAATCGTTGCTGGATGAACTGTGACTCTGCAGCTGACTCTGGGAGCCCAGCCTGGTGTTGCACAATCCCTTCCAGAATAAGGCAGGATACATTTTTAGAGGGGGAGCTCTCTTAAGTGGGCAAGCATAATTGCATTTCTAACTACTCGGCTGCAGCAAGAAGGCAGAAAAAACAAAGCTATTCATATCTAAGTCTCTCTGGCACTGACTCAACAAAAGGATTTGCATGCCTTGCAGCGCTAAAATGGACATCCCTCTCTTCCACCATCCAGATTATTAATGACAGTATCAGATAGTACAATAACCAGGATAGACTTCTGTGAAAGTCCATACAATTTAGCCTTCCATTTTGACAGTGAAACATCACTAACTACTCTCTAAGTACAGTTTTCAAACTCATTTTATACATACCCATTAATTTTTTTGTCTATACATTTTTTTCCTTTGCTTGCTTATGTAAATATCATGTAAGACAGTGTCAGAAGTTTTACTAAGATCAAGAAAAATAGCATGTTGTTTCTCCTCAGTGAGCAAGGTCTGTTACCCACTTTGAGAAAGAAATGATATTTGTTTCCTGTTGTTTGTTCTTGGCAAATCAATGGTGACTGTTCCTCAGTCCTTACTTTTCAGGTGCTTAGAAATATTTTATTTGATTGTTCATTTCTTATTAGAAATTGAAGTTAGTCACGTGGTCTATAATTTCTCAGCACCATTTCTTTTAAAGATAGAAACCATGGTTGTCCAGAGACAATTTCCTGGCAGTTCATTCACCCTTCCCAAGTTCTCAAAGATAACTGTAAACAGCCATGAGATTTCATCAGTCAGTTCTTTAAGTACCCTCGGAGGAAATTCATCAGGCTTAGCTGATTGAAAATCTCTCATTTATGTTCCTTCTCTTTAAGAGACTGAGATCTTGCTTACCCTTTTGCAGCTGGAATTAGTTGTACTACTTGCCACCTCAAAACTGACCTCTTTAATGAAGGACAATGTAGAAAAACTTATTTCAGTGTATTTTCCTAGAAGGAGTCTCTAATACTTAAGCACTGATGTCATAGGCATTAGAGCTAAAAGCATTTTCCCCTAGGTCAAGTGGAAAAATCTTGGGAAATGAACAAATGAACATTTTCCCCTTTTACTTCTTTATCCTTCATTCTGCGGTGATTTTTTTCTTGAACTTTCAGTATGGCTACACATTTGCAGCAGTCTTTTCAAGAATATTGAATTCTAATTAGTCTCACCATCTCACTTTGGCCTGTAGGTAAAAGAATTTCTTTTTTCCCAGGCAAGAACAACTTAACAATTAAAGCACTCACAGTACAACTCTTATCTATATATCAATAGGATGATGTCCAATCAATTGGTTTAAGCACAGAACAGTGCTATCCTCTGAACCAGTAAGTCCAGAGCTATTCAATCACACTACAAGGATGTAGCACATTAAAGACAACGAGCATCTTTCGCTGAAGCATCTACTATTAGTTTCTTTTAGATGTATAATTGATTTGGTCCCTCCAATATACCAATTCCTTCTACGTCGCTAGCAACAACATCTCATCAAATATTCTTTGTTTCAGGACTGTAGCTATACTAACCATCTTACGGCAAGAGTGAAAAGTTCTCTGACAACTGGTTCACAAGACAAGGAAAAGGCTGAGAATAGCAAATGAGACCACCCATGCTTCACACTCAAGTTTGAGAGCTCTGCAGCAACAAAGCTTACTTTCTTACTTTAAACCTTTCATTGCCACTCAGTTTTGCTATGCAAATCAGGGCTTATAAGGACAAGCAGAAACTAATATGAGAATGAAATGCATTGGTTCTAAGACAATCTTTACTACTTTACATGCCTGATCATTTAGAATGTATGTCAAAATTAGAATTATGCATGTGAACCAAAGGCAGTCTGAGTTAAATGTCTGAAAGGTTTTCTAATTGCAAAAAAAGTCATCAGCCTTCTTGATTCACATAAAAGACGTATGCTTTACAGGCCTCTGAGAGAAATATTTTAGCCTTCTTTTAAAAAATAATTATTTTGTGCACTTCAGGCTTTGTCAATATCTATACCTAATTTTTCTGTAACTAATCATGCTTTTCAAAATAGGCATATTTTCATTAAGTCAGGGAACCTCCTTGAAGTAGGTTTTCCTGGGTAAGCAACTGCTGAGAATAGAAGCGCAAAAGATCTGGCAGCTATTGAAAAAGGTTACATGAAAAGCACAACAGCAAAATATGCCAATGTGGAAGGAAGTAGGAAGAAGAGCAAGATGAAAATATAGAGTCCTTTGAAAATCAAAAGACAAGTAGGAAAAGCAATATATGACCAAGGGTATTGCAGAGCGGCCTTCGTACCTCACTGTAGCAAGGATTTACACTAACCTATCCAATATACCATCGCAACGGATTAGGAACACCTCTGCTATGAAGGCAGTAACCTCTAGCAGTGGGATTGTGATGAACAGTAAGGGGCTCTTTCAACCACTCCAGTAAGATAAAGTAGAGCACCTCCATCTATACACATAGGATGTGTATAATGAGACAATGTAAGCACGGAGGATAAAATTAGAAGTGTTAAAGTGCAAAATTAATTAATACCAATAAGGACATGCATGTGAAATCAGGGGAAGATAAAAGAAAATATAGGTTCATCATCTAATGGGGGAGGAGAGCAAATAACAGACACAAAGAAAGATGAAGCTTCCAATGCTTATTTTGCTTCAGTCTTCACGAAAAATATTAACTGAGAGCAAATGTTACTGCAATTCATTTAAAGAGAACAGTGTGGAGGCCAGAACAGAGAAGGGGTAGGTTCAGTAATATTTAGCTAATTCAAATGTATTTAAGTTAGTGGTTCTTGATGAAATTCACCACTGAGCACTTAAAGAATCACCCAAAGCAATCCCTGGGGCACTAGAACTACCTTTGACAACTTGAGGAGGGTGGAAAAGGATTCAAAAGACTGCAGACGAGTCAGCATAGTACCTATCATTAAAAGGGGGGAAGAAGATCATAGCCTAATTCAGTGTCAGAAGCAATATTAGACAAAGAATTAAATAATCAATGTATATGCATCTTTAGGATATTAAGGTGATTAAAACTGCCAACATAGATTTGTCAAGAGTAAATCATGTCAAATCAATCTACTCTCTGCTTGCAGAAGGACAGCTGCTCTGGTGATTGAAAAAGACACAGTAATACCTGCAATATACCTATACTTTGATAAGGTTTTTGAGTCTGTTCTGCATATCTTGGTATATACAAATCACAGAAATATGGTCTAGATAAATCACCATTAAATAGATGCAAAACTGACTGAAAGTGCATTTAAACCACAAATGCCCCAAATGCATTATCAGCATGGGAATGATTCAAGCAGGATTCTGCACTGAATTGTCCTAGACCCAGTTTGATTCAATGTGTTCATGAATGACTTGGGTGACAGAACAGAGAATACACTTAAGACATTTGTGGTGACATAATGTTAAGCACACAAGGGAAGACAATATCAGAAATCTAATTGATCTTGATACATTGGACGTCAAACTTGAAATTCAATAAAGACAAATGCAGAGCACTACACCGAAAAGAGATATCAGATACACAATTACAAAATGAAAAACTGAAGAGGCAGCAATCCATCAGAAAGGGACCTGCTGCTACAGCAGTTTGGTGAGTGAATATGAGTAGAAGTTGTGACACTCCTGGGGAAAAAATTAAGGCAAATCTAATTCTGGGTGAAACTCCTCTGAGTGTCACAGGTAAGAAACACAACGCACTGATTCTTCTCCGCTTCCAGTCAGTCAGGCATCCACTGCATCACGACGCCCCATTTGCTCAACACGCGAAAACAGACAAAATGTTTAGGAACAGGATAAAAGKCTGAAGGAAAAAAACAAGCTAAGGAGGAGACACAGCAATCCTGCAACATGTAAAAGCAGAGCAAGCTCTATGTCTGTGGCAGACAGCTGGAGGCAGCTAAATGGCTGTGGGTTACTCACAGTGCTATGCCAGAGCCCTAGAAAGCCAGGCTGCCTGCCGCTGTTGCCGCTGCCAAGAAAAGGGCTTGGATGGGTAGAGTTGGGGCTATTCTGGGGAAGAAGAGGAGATCCCAGAAGCAAGAGTCGCTGTCCAGGATTGGGACAGGAGCAACAAGGTCTGTCTTCTACATCTTTCTGCTTGCACGTAGTCTGGATTCAGCCTTTCTCCTTGAAAGCTGACTGTCAACATTCAGTCTTGCCTACATCATCAAGAGCCCTTGAGCTGCGCTGTAGAAGGCATGTATAGAAAGCATGGGAATCAGTTCCTGATGTCCACCCAGGGAAGGATAACAAGAATTTAACAGCTTTACAGCAGAACAGGTTTAGCATAGATATTAGTGGAAAAGTCCTAAAGAGAAGCACTGGAAATATTGCCCAGAACATCATGGAATCTCCTTCACTGGAGGGATGAAGAGCCGTTAGGGAAAATATATATTAGCATCTATAAGCAGGTGTGTTTGTTGTCTCTCTGGGAAGGAAGACAAAAAAGTGACCTCCCGAGGGCCCTTTCCATCTTCACATTTCTGATTAATAACGTTTCACTACGTCTCCACATTTTACCGGGAAAATCTGTGAAAGCAGCACATTGCACTCTGTGTTGATGGCAATTTTCAGAGCCCCTCTTCACAGCCCTGGGAGAAATGACTGGTGGGATAAGGTTCAGTATCATTTTTAGCTAGGATTATATGGTGTGTGACATCAGCCCATAGAAATTGTTTCTGGCTTCGCTCTCTGGCATCAGTGAGCAAGTGCTAAGTCATACATCTGTTTGGGAATGCAATCACAGTATTATCTCCTGACAGAGAACATAATCAACTAATTTCGGCCCTGGTATAAATGGATAACCATTTATTATAAATGGATAACCATTCTCAGTTACCCTCTGAAGAAGCCTCCTTGTCTCCATTACTGCCGTATAGGTAAATTAAACTCCTCAATTTATGTGCTCCAAATTAGTTAAAATAATTTAAAGTAGATGGAGTTAACCGCTTGGAAGTTATTTCTCAATAACTAAGCTATTAGTAATCATTCCTAGGGCTCTTTATAATCAATGCTGGATTGTTTCTCAGTGAATATGCACATCTCCTTGCTATTACTTCAGTGGAGTAATGCCGAGTTAAACCAACTGAGGATTTGGCCCACAATATCTCAAGGGTACTTCCTTTTAATTTAGTAATAATTACACCCTAGGCTAATATACTAGAAGGTCTTTGGCCTTTGAGTTAATGAAATAATACCAACATGGCCCTCAGAATCAATTTATTCAGCAAAGAGGAAAATTATTACTTCACAAACAGGAAGTAACCTCAATTTATTATAATAAACTTCATTGTGTATATAAAAAGAGAAAAAAAAGACGGAGGAGATGAACAAGTAGGAAGATAATTTTTAATATGATTTTCTATGGTTCTCATCTCCCTAGTATCTGATAACCCAAACCAAAAGTGTAAACCATGGGCGTGCACACACACACGCGCGCGCGCACACACACACAAACCAATTAAATTAATCCTAATTTCATCACCTACTAAAGGCCTCACAGAATTATTACAAATGCTACAAAGGGATGAGTAGCACTATATGTTCTGCCATCCACAGGAAGGATTACAACTCAGACTAGATTAATAATAACCTGGGAATGTATGTCTTCCATCCTCCTGGTGAACTAGTAGGGAGACTGAACACGTGGTCTCAGAACAAGAACCTAAACAAAGAGGTGATGGCAGCTCCTCTCTTCTAAGCTTCTCACAGAAAAGTTTTCATCTACCTCTCCCCTACTCCATTTTTGTGGAGGAAAACTGCCAGGAAGAGCAAGCAGAGAAAAATATTATAGTCCTTATTGCTCATTTTCTTACACTGAGCTAATTCTGTTGACTACCACACAATTATATCCACATAATCTTAGAGCTRCGCAGAGAGAGAATCAGGTCCTGCCGAAACCAAAGGAAAGTGCCAGAGTCTCGTACACTAAACATTGTATCCAGAAGGAGAGTTACAGGGGATGGATTTTTAACTTTTTGGTCAAGTAAAATATGTGCTTTATGCAGTAAGATATATACATATCCCTAAGATAATTATTTCTAACTCACATCTGTTCACATCCTAGTGGTTTACTATACGTTTTCATAGTACAACTGTAGGAGAATTTTGCCCAAAGCTTTAATTAAATGGTCCTTCCCTGTTTTGTATGAAAATGTTTACCACACTTYCAAAGAATAATTTTGTGAAGAACCCAACGAAGAGTGAATTTTGAAAATATGACAACCAATATTGATTTATATACCTAGACCACCAAACTAGAGCAACACTGGTGTTGCAAATTATATTTGCACTCTCACAAGACATGAAATCATGCTGTTGAACAGAAGTAAAGGCTGGTTTTGTACATGAGCTATAGAAGTTTGAATATTCTGAAGGGGATGCATTTACAGGCATTTTTGAAGAAGACTAGGTTATGTGGTAATTTTGCATTATAAGCTTGATAAATTTGTGGTTTCACATCTTAATATGTATTTGGGTAAAACTAAGCAGTTCCAGCTGATTTTTTCACTTGATTTTGAATTTAGAGAAGTCTGGGTAATGGTGGAGAAGAGGACAGATGAATCCTGCAAATATTGGAACCAAAGAAAGAATGTGTACAAAATGTTCTGAAGCATAAATAGCGTATTTTGCAAAACATATAGCAATTGAATTTAAGATGTATGCTTTATTGTGTAAACTTGCTTCTCCAAAAACTAATGTATTTTTCTGCACCAGTTGTATCTAAGAAGATACATTAACATAGAGTTTATATATGGATATGCAGACACAGGTATTAATTTCAAATAATGATGTAGATATGTACAGTTGCATTGAGGATCTGTCCATTACATAAATATTGTTTCACTATATTTACCTTGTATATCATGAGGTGGCAATATCTCTAATCATACAGCCTTTATTAATTTAAGCTTAGAGCAGTCTTTCCTGTGAGCAAACATTACATGATTCAGCTCATGTCATCTTTATTTAATAAAAATTTAAGAAGACCATGAATGGTTCTTGGAAATCAATATGTAAGTGAGGAATGTCCTAAGAAAATAGACTAGGTTTCATTATAAGCTGAGTATTGTCTTCTTGAAGTATCCAGTGACAGAGATTTCCTGGAGTGAAGTCAAGGCAACAATTTTACACGCTGTAAAATGGCCTGAAAGTGATTAGTCGGTGAGCTCTGAGGAAGGTTTTTGGCTTAAGTGCAGATAAAAATAAAACCTTGCTAAAGCTGCAAGCATACAACATATAGTGTTTTGAAAATCAGATGATAGTCAGAAAGCACTCCATATTAATTTAAAAAATTGAATCTGTGTGTCTCTAAATCTTTTGATGCTCTGGCAAGGGCCCAAATAAGAATGGGACAGCGTCCTAAGAAATGCTGTACTTAGTCCTGCTGATGTTGCAGTAGCATAGACAATACTAAGACTGAGGGAGACATTTTGCTGAAGTTTGTACTGCGTCAGTAAATTAAATATTGAGGAAAACATAAAACATGTTCCTTTTGATTATCTCTTTATCAAGCTTACCATCATGTTCACAGATCCAAAACTGATATCATAAAAACTTCCCAGTTTGGCTTGTTGTGAAGGTTTTGCAGCCTTGCAGAACCTGCTGGTGGGATGTACTTGGAAAGGAAGGGAGTCACTGCCAAATCTGAATTCCCGGTGGACACCTAGTGTCCTGGAAGCATCAGCTACACATGCAATGGAGACTTACTCGTCTACGGTGAAATAAGGTCCTTTATCCAGATGCCTAAAGAATATAGTTGTAATACAGCTCTATGAACTCTTCTTAACTGATTGATATTGCACAAATTTTAAAGCTACAGGGTCACGCTAGGTTATTTTATTGCTGTGTGTTGCTTTTTTCTGGGGCAGTGAACTTTGCGTTCTTTCCTACACAGTGGTTGCATGAACACTGCACCCTTTCTCCTTCCTCCCTTCCCTCCGTCTGCCTCAGCTATAGGTACTGAGGGCACTTACCTAAAGGGTCACTGGGGAGAGACAGAAGCCTCTCAGACTGTTGCAGTATCTACCATGAGGCTCTTCACTGGACAGAAAAACCTGCCTCCACTCTAAAAACAGTGACTTGTGCTCCTGACAGTGTGCGATTCAGATACAACCTTCAGGCTGGTTTGTCTTGACTTCTTGCAGATGATGCTGACTTTCCGAACCACCTCCGTGCTCTGTACTGCAGTTTGGACTCTGATTTGGAAACTATGCAATCAAAATTTAAATACTGCACTAGCTTATCCTGTGACTTCGTTCTTCTACTGTCAAAGACCAAAATGTTTCTGCAAATCATGGGGACACTTGAACTGCTGTGGAAAAGGAGATGATAAAACTTTATAATAGAAAGTATTAGACACACTAAATACAGGGCTTGCCAACAGTCCCTTCTTTTTACTTTATAAATCAAACTCGAATATATTGTTCCCAAACTAGTTAAAGCTCAATGCTTTTGTTGTGCTGATGTACTTCAGAGGTAGCTTACAGAATATTACAGAAGTTACAGAATGAAACTGGTGTGAATGATAAGGGAGTTGACCATTCAAGTGTGAATTTCAAGCCTTACACTCTCAGTCTCGAAGAATCTGGAAAATATTGTGAAAATATTGTTGTCATTGTTCCAGAACCACTCAGCAGTCAGTTTCTCAGGAAAAGAAAAAACACCAAAAAAAAAAAGTATTTCCTACAGAAACACTGCAGAGTGATGCGAGTATTTCACTGTATTTTAAAAGCCCTCTGTAGAATTTTAGAGTATATGACATCTACAATTTTCCTATTACAAACAAGTGGAGCTCCACTCTGAGTTAGTCTCATTGGGCAACAGTGAACTGGAAATTATAGTTAGCCCTAATCCATTTCTAATAGCCTTGTGTTGGCCTCAAGGCATAATTGAAATTCTAATATATAAGACTGGAGCAGCTGCTAAATTTGAATTTATGTATTAACTATTTGGAGGAATTAGTTAATTAACTTTAACATTGTTATAGTCTCTTTAACAGTGTTTCAAAATAACTGACTGTGATTAATAGACCATGACAAGAATTTTGATCAGTTGTGATCTAACGTTTCTTGGTTAAAAAAGGAAGAATTTATTGCACATCAAAATTTTCTTTAAATTATTTAATTGTAGATTTCAATCTTGTCTCAAAATGCAATCTTCATCCATTCAGTGACATAAGAAGTTAGTTTCCTCTACCCAAACATTTACAAACCTTGCCTCCATTTCCTTTCCTTCTGCCATTATTTCATTTAATTTCATGTGGTTTTAATGAGTGATTGTTTTCAACAGTTTTTGAGAGTTTCAGTCAGCAATATTTCATTCTGGAATAAAAGCTAATGATCCATAAATTCTTAATGCCATATTTTTATAGCCAGTAAATTAGTCTTAAATGGGTTCAGTAAGTTCTGTGATGTATGTCATTAATTGTTAATGGTGTTTTAACTAGATAATTGCTGTAAAAGGTTGTTTATCATCACCATTGGTGGGTGACTGTTCCTTGCAATCTGTTCCGCCTGGTACTGCTGAACTTATGGTATCTACCATTGTGTGCAGCAAAGAGATCAGGAGACTGTGAAGCATAGTTTAAATATTGAATTCAAATATGTCCAGTGGATAATGAACCTACAGACCGTCAGACTTCATAAGGTCAGATTACTTTTCGTTTTTCAAACAGAAACACATGTGTATCATATATTAGTGCTCTTTGCGCATAGTGTAAATGAGTTATAAACCAGTCCTGCCTAAGTAGTAAAAATGCCTAAGCTTAGATCCAAGCCAATTCAGGCATTAAATTACCTAAAGATTCTGCTATCCAATGACTTAGTGACCTGAGTAGCAAGTGAAGCTTGGGTAGTCATTCGTGGTTTCTCCTTAGGATAAAGAGGTAGTATTACCTTAATGACATGCAGTAATTAGAGGAAAAGTTCATCAAGTGCTAAGCAAAGTGAACTTTTCAATACACAAGAGTAAGTCAGTAAAAGTGAATTGAATCTCCYCTTTGGACTTGAATCCTTAACCAATATTATGACTTCACAGACTGTTTCCACCAAGTTAATTATCAAGTAAACAGATATCTTCAGTAAGGTCAGATCTAACTACAAAGAATAGGAATACAAAGTCTTGTTTCACCAAACATAGGAGGCGCTAAGCACCTGGAGGCAATGCCTTTGCTTGCTATTCCAAGTCCCTCTTTGGGTTGCCCTCATTCCTAAAAACACACATGCTCTTTTGTCCTTGCTCTCAGGGGTGGGTTTTCTTAAAGTATTGCTACAAATACTGCTCTTTGGTGTCTTTGGGTTCTCTTTTCACATTTTCTCTGGGATTCTTTGGCCTCCCCACTATTTTTCTCTGACACACACCTCCCTCAGAGGAGCCCTGGCCCCTTGCATTTTCTTTCCACTGGTGGTCAGCTGCATAGCTTGACTCCTAACTAGTTGGTGCATGGCCTGCTGGTCAGTCCCAGTTTGTTTTCACTCCATTCCATGCACCTTTTATATGTTTATCCTAAATGAGAGGTAGTGGATATTTGACCTCAGTTTTAGGGTAAAATCTTTAGCATAAGATTCACCCAATCCTTAGGAGGACAATACAGGCAGAATGAACTGTGCAGACCGAGGCCAGCCCCTGGGTCATACCTGCTGTTCTTTCCCCTCATCTCCTCCTGTGCCTGAAGTTACGTGGAGCCCCATGGACGGTAGGAGCAGAGGCTGGATTTTGTGTGTGTAAACAGGGGCTAGTGAAAGGGTATTATGTGCCAGCTTCAAATCCTCCCAAGACAGATTAGATGTTTCTTAAGGGATGGTACTTAGCATTGTCAACTGTTCTCCCTAATGCCTACTATAGCAGGGAGGGCATAAGGGTTTGGAGACTTTTGTTTGCCCTGACCCCGTGCATAACTAGCATGTGTGAGCTGTGTATGCACCATGCAGAAGGAACAAATGCAAATTACAGTGACTTGTTTGGCATGCAGCAGGACGATGAGGCTGTAGTGCTGTATTCTGCCAAGAAAATCAGGTACAGAGGCACATGTTGTGCTCATGCTACATATCACAATATTTTACCCATCTCATTGGCTGCTATACCTGCTTCATTCCCCAATTCCTTTTTGCCCCCTAACTAATAACATGCTGCAACCACCTACCAGCCCTACATGACTGAAAAAGCCTGCCAGGGACAGCCTCCTGTAAGGAGTCAGCAAAGCTTCTCAGTAGCTCACAAAAAGAAGCGAGGACAAATTTTTCTCCCCAGGAATATCAGTCTCCTCAAATGCAGGCAGGATGCACGACCCCCAGCAAAGCAGTGCTGATGACAGCCTGGCTCACTGCACTGGAAGCACCTTCTAGAAATGTCTTGCCTCCTCATCACCACGACCACGTTTCTCAGCAATGCTCTTTCCAGCAGCATCCCTTGCCTCTCCCCACATTTGGAAGGCTCCTCTCTATTCCCGTATTCCTCAACCCCACTTCAAGAATCAGTAGGCATGAGTTTTGCCATGATCGGAAACTCCCACCCTTACCAGCTCCATCAGTGCCCATACTCCTTTTACCCTTGAAGAGGGAACTGAACCTTTCAAAACCAGAGGAAGAATCACACTCATGCTTTACAATGTGGAGCCAAAAGATGCTGTCATTGCCACCACAACATGAAAAACAGCAGTGGTTAGAGCATGCACCCCAAAACATGGCAAAAGCCAATCTCCTGAAAAAAGGCCATACCATGGGAATACAAGTATCTCGAGAGTGAATATAGGGAGTGGGGGGAGTTCTCTCTAGTCTTCCAGTTGAAGCAGCTCCTTTGTACACATAATATTAAAAGGTTAACTGAGAAGGAGTGTGCGAGTGAACAGGGAATTTTCCAGGAGGAAGAAAAGTTGATTGCTAGTCCCTGCTCTTATATGTTCTTACACACACTCTTATATTTTACCTACAACCAGCATTGGATAAGAGACACCAGCAGACCTTGGGACCTCGGGATTCAGCCTGCTCAAGAGCAAGCTGTGCCCACTAGGTCAGAAAGACATGCTCAGACTCATTCCTTCTGTCCAGCCAAGAAGGTCTTCCATGCAAAGAACAGCTTCCAACAATCTGGATGGGAGAGGGAGGGAAGCAAAACAGCCATACCTCACTGGGCCGATGAAGAGAGCACCCCACAAGATGAACTGGAATTCAAGTACTTCAGGTAGACACGGGAATTAACTGGTGCCCCGCATGATAGGTCAACCCTCAAACTACCCAGGTGATGTATAAAAACTGAGAAGCACCACCTCCTCCTTTAGAGATTGCAAGGTTTTGTGTGGAGCCAACACCAGCCCTGAGATTGCCTGACAGCCCATAACGTCTTGTGCAAATGAGTGAAAATATGCATATTTAAGGAGCCAGTAGGGCTTATGCATAAAAGAGGTGATAAACTGCTCACTTTTGAAAATTCATAAATAAACTGAAACTTCAGAAAATGAAAATTTTCTGAAAATCTCAGCCTGCAAAAGCACGTGAAGCTTCAGTTTTTTAGGACCTGAATTAGCAACAATTTCATTTGGTTTTATATTAAAGGTTATGGCAGTGTCAACTAATGCGTCTGCATGTACAGGGAATGCCACTGTACATAAAAATCACTTATCTGAGTTGCATTATGAAATGTTTTAAAGAACTTCAARGGGTCTTCAGCTTACTGAAACGAACTCATTACAGAAATTGGGTTAAAATCCTTTGGGGTGAGCTCCTTTGGATGTCTGGGGTGTTATTTGTAACATCTATTATTTCACTATGCATAAATCTCTAGAAATAAGTCAGCCATTATTTCAGCCCAAGACTCCAGTTTCTACTCCTGCTTTTACTCTTCTCACATAAGCTTACCATAATCCTCTTAATAACTATGTGTTCTGTTTACAATATTTTGAGCAATATCAACACTAAACCACTAATTTTTTTTCCAGTTGTTTAATGAAGATTAGATTAATTTTATTAGCATTCAAAGGGTGCTCTTTTCCGATGATCAGTCATAGTTCTGCTGGGATTTTTTAAAAAGCCTAAGGGAGGTGGTTATCCAAATACCAATGAATTTCAATGAAAATAGGTTACATAACACAGGTCATTGGAGAATCCTAGCTTTAATTATACCTGCAGTCCTAAGATCAGCTCTTGAAATACATTGTGCATATCTGCACACTTGCTTGGAGCTCAGTGGTGAATCATACTACCACAAAAAAGAAAAAGAGACGTGGGAGTGATTAAAAAAGAAAAAAATAGCAATTTGTAAGTCTCATACAGTATCATGTATGGGCTGAGGGCGATGATATGATATTATGCTAGCAAAAAGGGACTCAGGCAGCACCTGCCTTGTTAGTGCTGCTCCGGAATCACAAAAGCCGGGTTTTCCCTCAACACCTCCTGTTTGTCCCTTTTCTCTTCTTCTCTTTATCCCACCCTTAGGATCCAGCCAGTGGGAAGGTTCACCTCCCTAAGGATTTCTCACCTATGAAGATGTTTTGTATACATCCATCAGCTGTTTAAAACTGGCAGAAACCTCTTTACAGGGAGGATTGTAATAAATTCAGTCCCCTATAGAGCTCACAGAGACCTCAGCATCAAAGGACACATTAAATAAAACGCTTCTCAGTTTAGCATAAAGTATGCCTGACACAGATAGTTGGGCTAAATATCTGACGAGACGTTTCCCAGCCCTGTGATTCCACAATTTGTTGAGAAGGACTGGTTCTCATGTAGGGGATGTGAATGAATACAAACTTCTCAGAAACGCTGACTTTAAATGATGCTTGGCCTCACTGGCTATTGCTCCTCTTTTTCACAGGTGACTATTAACACTGCTCTTGACCTCCTCTGTTCCCCACGGAGACTCTGCTCAGGAAGTCACTGATGTTTCCCCATGCTGAGAGGGAGGGAGGAACTGCACTTTCCCTAAGCACTGTTGGCGGGGAGGAGGAAAGAGAGAGAGAGAGTCCACTGGGAGCATCAAAAATACCTAGAATGCTCTGGCTCCTTTTAATCGCTGAATACAAATGACCTAAAAATGACCCTAAAGATAATCCAGCTCCAAAAAAGAAAATAAAAAAATGAGGCAAGCAGGGAGAAGGGAGGATTATGGAGACATCCCTTTGATAAACTCTGCCCCCTTACAAAGGCTGGAGGGCAGAATTTGAAGATACGAGTGGTGATGGTAAAGATGGCAGCTTTCCAAGATCACTGTTGTCAGTTTATCCTGAAAAGTTGACCTTTTTAAGCTGGCACAGAATCTTTTCTTTTTCTATATGACAGCATTTTGCCTTTTTGTGGAAACAGTTCCCTAATAGGCTTTCTCTCGGCCGTTTATTACACATCGAGTGCTAGGTTTGGTTTCTAATAGTTCTTTTTCATCTAGCTGCCTACTGCTGACTGTGGAAAGTGTAGGTTTGGCTCCACTGATGGCTCTCTGTAATGGCTGTGATTACACCCTCTGCATCTTCTTCACAGTGCCAGCCTTTCAGTTGAACAGCACATTATGCCTGGATAAGACTCAAAGAGCAGCTTAATATCAGGGTTCTCTGGAGCTATAATAACTGGTTCAAGATCTAACAGATAAAACCACATCAATATTTCTGTATTGTCCATGAGGTAAAACACATCAATCCTGCATATGTCTATCCGTGAGTTAAAGCTGTGTTTTACCATCGCTCTGGGGGAAGAGGGATGAAAATAAACCAGTGTCATCAGAAGGTCCAGAGAACAGCAAGTATAAAGCAACCTGTCGCCTGCTGCATGCGTCAGCGGCATAGTCTCTTCATGTCAGACCCAACAGATTGCTTTGCAAGTCACCATTCTTAAGCAGGTATCCCCTCAAACTTGAGAAAATATGATTCTGCAAAATATTTCACACCAGCTGAACCCAGTTATTTCCAGGGAACCTACTGAAATATCGCTGTAAGTACAAACAGAAGGATGCCTCCATGGGGGGGACCTGGGAAGGGGCTGGACGTGAAAGAGAAGCTGCTTGTGAGTTTTTAAACTACATAAATTTACCATTCAGTTTTGTAATTCTGAAATGTTAAGAAAAGACGTACAGAACACAAAATATAAAAGAAAATAAAAAGGCAGTCATTCATTTGCTATTGGTTCTTCAGAGTTTACATTTTGAATTTTTTTCTGTGCACAGGTAAAGTTTAAAAAGGGAATTTTTTAACTGAACTTCAGTTCTGTTGCATTTTACTGATTCTCAAAACTGGGAAGCAGCTTTAAAAAACATCAAATTTTGCAAGGATTTCTCATGAAGGCAGAAAGGACGCTGGCAGAGCTGTTATCAATACCTGTATTCAAACCTYGCTTCAGCTCCAGCTCTAAGAATAGGTCAGTAAATACAATTACCCAAAACTTCAATTATGGCAGTAGTGGTGTTTGTGTGAAAAGCTAAGAAAATGCTGCATGCAATTTTCACAAAGTGTTGGACTGCAGGGCCGTTTTGTCACACCAGTCTTTTCGACCGTGCTGTCCACAGACAGGCCTCACACAGGTCATGTCCCTATCAGCAAGCAGTGTGGATGAGTAGCAGTGGGCCTCCGTAGAGTAAAGCAATTAGTGCTGAGGACCTGATGTTCTCAAGGTCC
Organism: Phoebastria nigripes; assembly: GCA_035582835.1. Taxonomy (NCBI): domain Eukaryota; kingdom Metazoa; phylum Chordata; class Aves; order Procellariiformes; family Diomedeidae; genus Phoebastria; species Phoebastria nigripes. The sequence goes on from JAYKAV010003154.1 coordinate 2,938,857, forward strand.
ACATTTCAGAGATGGGTTTTTTCTTGCGGGGGGTCACTTCAGGCTAGCTGTCTGCTGCCTATTTGTGGCTAGAGACCACTAGGTACACATCTGGAACTGATCTTCCAGTTTAGCTTCATTTGAAAGGAATCCGGTTCGTTTACTCTGAGACTGCTCCACGATGCAAAGCAAAGTGCAAGTGGAGGCAACTGGGAGATTTACTTCAGTAACACGCTACCGCTCTGAACTCAAATGTGAGTGTAGATGCACCCTCAACATCCAAGAAGAGGCTACTCTCTGAACAGCTTGGTGTTGTGAAGTGCTGAAGCGGTATGTAGGACGCTGGACTTCATTTAAATAGCCAATTCATAGGTTCATCATAATAACTCTGTTCTTAGCTTTCTGTTACAGAACAGCTCATTAAAACAGATATTTCAAAACACCACTCATTACTGTGGGGAAACCAAATCCTGACATTTATATAGTAAAGTTGCATGTGCCATAGAAGTAGCCCTTTCAAGACACTGTGTATTTTATATGACAAACAACGTCTCCAAACAATGAATCTTCCCATTTCAATCCCAAGTTTAACTCCACTGACATCTTTACAAGGCTCCACCATCACTAAAATAACTGCTGGTGTGTGGAACCACAGAGGGGCACTGTGATTGTTCAGCAGACCCAATGTCATCCACTCGCTTTTCCACCTGCCATCAGCAAAGACCTGCGATCCGACAACAGCCAGAGAAAAACGCACAAGTTTTGTTCCTCCCAGGCTGCTCTCTTCCCTGAGGTTTGCTATCTCACTGAGGCAGGCAGTTAGTGAAACTGCCATCAGAGAGATCAGGCACAAATTTCCAAGGTTCCTTACAAGTCTCATGTGGATTTTAAGCAAAACTGGCTTTGGTTGTTTTTTTGGTTTTGTTTTTTTTTTTTTTAAAAGATGCTCTGGCAACCTTACTGGAGCTGACATGTATTACCCAGCTGAAGCCTGAGATCTAGTATGTGAGTGAAAGCGCTCCCATGAAAAACACACTGGTGTTATGTGTCTAGTTCCCAGAACCCTGATGCCTCCCTTTGCGTCCACCATCAGCAATGCAATCATTCAAATAAGCTGAAATCAATCATATAATGAGTCCCACCATATGATACTTATCTTTGAGGGGAATGAATAAATCATTGTGCCTTTGACAGGGTATTTATGCCATAAATTGACCTAGGAAGTGGCATGGCAACACTTTGATAGTTATGGCTGTGATAGTGACAATTTAGGAATGAATGCATCTTTGTACTTTGACCAGTTCAAATCCTGGCACCTGTTGAAACTAAAACCGTGCAGGGAAAAAATCCTGCCGCTAATAGAGACGTTGGAAACAAAACGGAGAGCTGTCAGAAGAGAATGCAGAGGAGGCCTGATGCATAACTCCCCTGCCAGGAGGAAACATACCTGGGAGCAACAGGAAACTGATAAGCTCCTTTCTCTTCAGTGACAGAGCAAAGCTCGCAGGTCTGAACCGAGAGCAATCACCGGTATTCACCTTTCAGCACTGAGCCACGCTCTGTAGCAAGGAGTGCTCTCAAACTGATCACGTTCCTCCTTCGGGCATTTCTCCATTTCTCACTGCTCTCTGTCCATACTCGGCAGGTTTCTCATTTATAATTAATATTTTCATAAATAATGCAGTCAGAAAAGCATAGATTTGCGGTAAATGGCCAAGTCTGTCCTTTCTGGCCAATATCAGCTGGTCTCTACTTACACATGACTATTATGAAGGGTTAGAGGCAAGCTTTATTTGCTCAGAATAAACTAAAAGTGAATGTGAAGGTAGCTCCCTTTTGCTTTGGATTTGTTTTTTGTATCTACCACCTGCAAGTTTTGTGTCCTGAACAATATGATATTGAAGACATCAAATGCTGAGTGACATCAGCCTGTCAATCTTTATTCTTGCTGTAGTGATTTCTAGTGCTAAACCCATTATTTTTAAGAGAGTACTGTAGGTGTGAACAAAGCATTATAACGGATTTTCAGGGGTTCTGGAAACTGTAGACAGGATAAGTATTTGTGGGGCGTAAAGGAGACAGTGGTTTAAAAACAGCTGTTAYAAGCAATTATATATGTATATCATAACTACTATAGTATATGCACAAAATCTTATATATATTATATATAAATAGAAATAAAATATAGAGTATGTTAAAATTGTAGGTAAATAAAATATAAACTATATACAATATATGAATACAAATATATATTTACATACATACACACACAACTCTCATTCTTTCTCTGAATGTTTGGTGCCTCTCTGGAACATCCTAACTAATTGCAATACTAATGCTTACAAATTTCTATACTTGGTACTCTAGACACGATTCAAAATAATCATGTGGCATAAGTTAATAGTGTTATCCCCATTTATCAAATGATAAAGCTGGGCCATAGGGTTAGATATTAACACAGGGCATCTGTGTTTTAGCACTGGATTCAAAGATACCTTCAGAACCATCAAATCCAATTCCCTGTTCCCATGGTTGTTCATGTTGCAGATTTTATTTCATGAATGATCTGTGTCTATGTGGAAAGTGATTGGGATTTTTTGCCCACACAGCTTCTTTGGAAGACTGTTCCCAAGCCCTACAGCTCTGATGTTTGTAAGTGTTTTCTAATTTCTAGTCTAAGTGTATTCCTAGCTAGTTTACAGCCTTTTATTCTTATGTCAATAATGTTCTTTAGTTAAATACTTTTCCTCTTTTCTGATGCTTATTCTCTCGACATATCTGTAGAGCACAATAATTCCCTCTCTCAACCTTTGTTTTCTTTGGCTAAACAAACGGAGCTCTTCGTTTCCTCTTGCAAAATAGACCGTCCTTTACCCCGATTACTGTAGATAACCCTTTCTGTAGCTACTAAAACTTGAATCCATCTCATTTTAACATAGGTTCTTTATCATAGAAGTATCTTGTTCAACGACATTCATAATTTCCATCTCTACTGGAAACACATAACTTAACAGCTAGAATAACGTTTGTCTTTTTTTCTTGGCTGCATCATAACGGCAACCTAGAGGCTTTCTATACTACCCTCCCTCCTACATCCTCCCTTCTACCTAAATGGTATTACATCATCTCTGCTTCTAACAGGTCTGACTCCTTGCTATATAGCTAATAATATCTGGTTATGAGTAGGTATTGTGTGCATGGTCTTGCACTTTTCCAGTTAGACTTCATCCCATTCCTAGGAATTGATCTGATTTATTCTGTAAACTATCATGTAAGCTTTCTCCCTGACATTGGTACCACACAATTTCTTTTTTAATGYCTCCTCTCTGGTCCAACTGAGTACACTGCATCTTGGTGTGTTAAATGTTTCAAAGGTGTCCAGGCTTCCCACAGATGTGCAGAAAATCTGGAATGACTATTCATGTGAATTACTATATTCTTTTTCATCCTTTCTTCTGCATGTTTCTTAATGGCTCCCATCTCAGCGCCCAAATGGAAACCCTCTACATCCACGCTAAGGTGTGAAGAAGCTTGTTGAGCTTCCTGTGATGGAAACCATTTTGGACATCATACTAGTGGACACTTGTGCAATTGATTAACCACATCATATATCCTCAGTCACTGAAGAAGGCACTGTCTTGTTTTCAGTGACCAGGTCTGCATGTCAGTGGTCTCAGAGGATACATATGGGGAGTCTATATCAAACATGCCTTGTCTTCTTGGTATATTCTTTTTTCAGGTATTTCTTATGTTGCACTGCTGAACAAGGACATCATTGCCTGCTCTCCTGCCTTCCATAGAAGAAGGTGTATTGTGATCAAATCCATGGAGCCTGCTGCTTTAATAACCTGCAGTGTCTGCAAAACTATAGAAACTACAGTTTACAGCTGGGGGGGAAATTATGAATTCCAGGAGGTCTTGTGTTCCCTGGGTTGCATACAAGCACTCTTCTGTTGTTCATTAGAATTAATACTGTTTCCTTGTACATCAGCAACATGAGATCACATTTTTCTAGTSTGATATTTCTGGGATTATACTGCAGCTAACTCCACAGTTTACCTGGATTCAAACTGGTATTTGACATAACAGAATACCTGCAAATTTGCAGCCTTCTTCTAAAGAATTCTGTCTTCAGAATCTAATTAAATATCTTTTTCTTCGGCTGCTGCTCTTAGTTTATCGTAAAAAAAACCCAAGCAAACAAGCAGGCCCAGTGTTTCAAATGCTATTCCTACTGAGCATGGCTGTCTCACTTTTTAGCTTCTCCCCTCTTGTGATGATAAAACACCTATACCTTCTTTTTCTCAATCTCATCCTTCATATCCAGTTCCATATGCAAAAATTATCTCTGCTTCCTAGCTTCTGCAAGGATTTAAGTCTGTAACTTCCAGTGTTTTAAGTCCTTCCATACTCTTAAGCATGCTTTCTTCTTTGCTGTAAAAGCCCTAATGGATGAGGCAACCTAATGGTCACCCAGGCATCAACCCCAGAATGGTGATGGCCAGATCTAGACCTACTTCACCTCCTTTCTTTTAATGCTGCACCCACTGATGCTTTACATGGGCAACGTCAGCCATACGCCAGTCAGTACCAGTCAGCCATACCAAGTCAGTGGTATCTCTTCATATTCATGGATAACCACCTCTGCTTCGGACATCCAGCAAAGGTTAAGTCAAGCACCTCTGCTTTCTCTAGCTCCTTCTTTATGTTGCTTCCTGTTTGTCTATCATCTGAGCTGCTGGGAGCTCCAGCGCAGGCTTTATTACACAACAGACTTCATTAATACACTAAAGATGCAAAATGATTAATGGGAGTTGAAAAGTCAGAGCTTCTGCATGACTTATCCTTGTCATTAACAATGGGAAGGCACTGAGGGACAGCAATGCTTACCATGGACTTAGAAGGACTTCACCTCTGGGTCTGAAGGGCAACTGTTTGCTGATCAGCACGGTCTTTGACTTGGTTGGAGCCATTCTGATGGAGCCTCAACTATGTTCTAACTGCCCTGGACTCACCTAGCCAGAGCAAAGAAAAAGGAGGGCCCTTTTGTGCTGTCGGCAAGCTTAGAATCCAGTTTTTGGCCCTTTTGATCCTAACCTAAAAAGGGATCATGAAGCAGCGGTGAGAAGGATTAAAGCACTGGCCTTCTTGGTGGGATCATTTGCTTCCATGCAGAGAAGGTGTCAAATGCTCACATGTCAGAATACTAGCATTTTATACCCAGGAGACTTCAGAAAGCAATTAAGATTCAAGCCCTAGAGACTCCAATCAGTCTTTGTTTAACTTCAGTTCTATGCCAGAGTAATTTCACTGAAATCAGGTGAATTACTTCAGTATTATGTTGCATGAGCAACTCCATCACTTTAAATGGAATTACACCGGCATAAAAGTGGTGTAACGTGGGTGACACAAATCAGGCCTCGTGTTTGCAGCAGCCTTGAATACACCAGTATTGAGAGGACCTTTGGAGCTGGGCCCAAAGCACTCACAAAGGGAGCTCCTGCTGTTATTCCAACCCATAGGCAGTTCCCCGAACAAAGACCAATTATCTGAGCTTTGTGTGAAGGGGGTAGGGAACATGCACCAATATTCATAAATTAGGCAAGCCCAGTGTTTACCAAAGTGGAGGGCCTTCGTTCCAATTAAAGTCTGTCTTCATTGCTTCTGTGAATTCTTAATTTCCTTTCCTTGTGATATTTGTCCGTTTTCATCTGTATATTATGACGTACTTCACAGATGAGATGAAACATCATCATTCCCCGTTTACAGATAGGGAAACCAAGGCATAAAAAAGTGAAATAACTGACCCAAGAGAATAGTCCCAAGGTCACTTGCTACCGAAGGTAGGGCTTTGCCCACATGCTGCCTCCTATTAACAATTCTGCTCACTTCTTCCAGTGGTGTGCAATAAAAAGAATGGAAATTAGACTTTTCAAAGGCTTTCTTGCATGACACCTTAAAAAGAGCTGCTGCAATTTTCTATTTTTGTAAAAAAAAATCAAGTAAATAGCCATAATATTACCAAACCACTTAAAAACGCTTTGAACCTATATGTTAGAACGTAAAGGATTCAGACAGAAAATTATAAAACATTTAAAATAATTTGTTTTATATGAAAAGGCCAATTAAAGAGGGAGAAAACCTCAGAAAGAATTTTGATAATGTCGTTATATACAGTATAATAACAAGATCATTATAAGTTGTAAATATCGTCATTACCCATTGTAATTATCTGATTACATTCACTTACATTAACTTCRTAATTAGATGTAATTTCACACTTATCAAGTAAAATCATTTTTAACATGCATGGCAGTACAGCTCTGTCTTTCTTGTTGCCCCTGGCTTGATCCCTGACAACAGGAGGCTGGAGAAGTTCTGAGCAAGTGGTCCTTCCTCAGGACAGCAACAGGAACGTCTGTTCCCACACATGACAAAAAAAATTATTTTATTTACTCATCTTTGGCCAGGAGGATGGGGACCTTGAGAACTAACTCAGGGAGAGCAGAGGTAAATGATCCTGTGAAACAAGAAAAAAAGAGAAATTAAAGTAGAGCAGATAAGTCATCTTAGTACAAGGCTAAGCCTACATTACACCATCTAGTGAAAAGACAAATTTTATTTTGAATGTATTATTTAGAGAATGTAAAACTAYGATTAAAGGAGTAGCGCCAACTTCCAGCTATAGTCCTAAATTCCCTTGATTCTTTGTCTTTCCTGACAAACTTTCATGACTGCTTTTCTGCTTTCCTGAAGGTACCCCATCACTATATCAAAAGCCCCACAGTCAGAGCAATGCCTGTGCAGGTACAGTGGTGCAGAGGTTAAGAACAGCTGTGCTGGCTCAGCCTGAGGGACCCTCAAATCCAGGACCCTGCCTCCAACAGCAACTGTCTTCCTGAAGCTCTTACCCTTTTCCCTTTCCAGTCGTGCCCTCCCTCTCAGAGTCCCACCAAGTTCCTAAGACCATCTCATCACCTCCTCCTGGCCCCAGCCAAACTGGCCTTTCACACCATCAGCAGGAGGAAGTTTGAGAGGGGCCAGTTTCTGTCCCCTTTTCCTACCATGCCTCTGGGCAGGGCAGCATCCATTGGCACCTCACACATGTCCAGGGAGCAGTGGGAGCTGTCTGGGTCCTCAGCACCCCCTATAGTTCCCCAGTTGCACACTTTTGACCCTGTGACCTTCACCCTCCCCTTCCCTTTTCTCATCTGTCATTCCCACTGTTTTCTCCTTGTTTTGCTTTCCTTGCAGCCCTTTCTTCCTAAGGCCAGGACAACATACACAGGGCTCACACCCTCATACCTCTCAGAAATCACAGGCTTAGGGATACCCTAAGCCAGAAGAGGGATCCTCAAATGTAATTCCCCTTGACAAACTGTTCTCTCGTGATCTTGTCTAATCCTTGAAGCCAAGGACCTTTTGCATAACCACATCTTCTGGCAGTGCATCCCACTCTTTCCCTCTACTGCATGAAAATGAATTTCCTTCTTGCTAACTTTGAACTTATTCCCTGACCTCCTCATTGATTCCTCCTAGTTCTTGTATAAAGAGAAATGGAGAATAATCATTTTCTGTTCAGCTTCTGTATTCCACTCAGGATCTATAAACCTCTTCAATCATCTCTTTCTCAAGCAAAAGAGCTCTAGTCTATTTAACCTCTCCTTGTACAGAGCCATGCTCCTACCATCCTTGTCCACCTTCTCTCTCTTTCCTACTCCTACAAGACCCTTCGGGAAAGCAGTTCTTCACTCCTCATACATTGCACTAAGGCAGTTCTGTCTCTTCATCTGGCTTCCCTATTCACTTCTCTCACCTCTTGAGATCTGCCTTTCAAGGAAAGGGCTGGAGTGCAAAGTCCTTAGTCCTGGAATCTCCTGGGAGACAGTCATACAGTTCGATCTCAGCCATGATGAGCATGGCTGGTCAAATCCAAACACTTTGCAGATGTCAGTCTCAGTGAAAGATCAGAGACCAGAGTCCCTCTCTCCCCCCCAGGTGGAACCCCAGGAGTTTGAGGCAACCCGGATGTCTGTCTCACTTCGGCACACAGCAGAGTTCCCCCCTTTTTCTGAGCAATGCCAGGAAGCAGAGACTAAACACAGACACAGACCAAACCCTTTATTACAGTAAGATGATTTCTAGAAAAAAAATCGTAGGAAAAATCATGGCAAAATGGTTTAGCTTTGAAGCTAACACCTTGCAACAACATCAAAAAGTGGAAAACTATGTGGCAAATTTATTTGAAGCTTCAAATAATAAATTCCCTTCAGTTAGAGAAACTTCTTCACTTAAGTGAGCCACCTGGAAATTTGCCATGTGTTAACTGTCTCTCAAAGTTAGAAGGGGAGGTGATTCAGGCTGCCTACGTGGAGACCTGGAGAGAGCCTAAGATGTGGCCAGGTCTTAATTGTCACCTAATGGCACCTTTCCCTCTACCTTTGTGCCTATCCATCCACTACTCTCTGTGATTTTATAATCACTAGTTCTACCTTGGCATAGCTGTTTTCAAATCTTACTCCAGCTAAAAATGAGGGAAGCTGTTGGGGATGGTGTAGGCTGAGTCTCATTACATTGCAGGAAATAAAATCTCTTTATAGGGCTCCAGTCCAAAGCAATTACGCAGAGCTTTAAATTTATACATCTGAATTGTCTCAACAAAGTAGGTAAAACAACAAAATACCTAAAGTAAAGCTCACACTTTAGTGGTTTGGTAGTGCAAGTCTACAGCCTGTGTAGGCTGATGATATCAGCTAATGTGTCTATTTGCGAGAAATTTGCCAACATGCTGGTCTAGGAGCCTTTTCATTCTTTTTTCAAATGAAATTGAAATGCACTGATTGTTTAGATGAATCATTTCCCTCTCCTTGTTTTGGATTACACATTCTTTTTTTTTCTCACCTCACATCTTCCTTGCTCTTGATGGCAAAGCTAACGTCAGAGCAGACAGAACTAGTCCAAGATTTCCCTAAGTGATATTTCTGAAGCAGAGCAGGTGCAGATGAGGAAAAAGGATCAGCCAATTTTTAAGAAGTCAGATGGCATTGTGCAGCAAACAGAAGGCAAAGGACTGATTTCAAAGCACAAAATCAGGTCCTTTTATTTATGTAGAATGCACCAATTCGCAGAATTTGAAATGGCTGGTTACATAAACGTATACATTTGATCGTAGTTTAATTTTCCATGGCCTGCAATACCTAAATCAGGAGAGCTGTGAACATGGCATACAGGTTGATTCATTTCAGAAGAGTCACCTGGAGAGTTTCTTACATGGAAGATATGGAAGACGTAGTTTACATTATCCAATGAGAAATCTTATCAAGAACTTCATTCTTAGAGCATTGTCTCTAGCTGCAGGGGAAAAAAAAAGATACTAAGCAATTTTGTCATAAGCATTTTTTACATATTTTGCCCTGAGTTGAGTTCTCTGTCTCCCTGTAAATTTAGTAAAGTACACAAAAATGAGATACCAGTTCATCATGCTTCTTTTGTAGTAGCTGTCCTACGAGATCTATGAAAAAGCAGGCTTACTAAAATGAAAATGTCAGTAAGAGTGAAACATCAAGCTTGTAGCTTCTCCAAGACCCTATAGAGTGGTTTCACAGAAATACCATGTTTAAATTATTGTATCAGTGAGATCACTCAAAGATCTAAAATTGCTCCAAATTTTCACACAATCCTTTACTCTTCAGTACTTATCAGGCAACACCAATTAAATGCCAATTAAAAATTTTGAAAGCTTTTTTTGATAAAATGACCAGCTTTTAAAAAGAATGTCTTTCGACTTCTGCATTGCCTACCAAAATGCTATGGATATACAGAAAACCAGCTTAGCTGTACATACATATGTGTGAATACATGGGGGTAAACTTCTAATTAACTCCTCAAGGCATAATTACCCTCAGAAAACATAGTGATAAGTAGACCAAGATAGCTACACATCCTAAAACACTGCTGTAATTGGAAAAGTTGTAATTTTATCCAAATAACCGTAAGATTCACTTCCACAATTTATATCAAAGTAGAATTATAAAATAACGACTAGATAAGCGAGGAGATCCTACCATGGTGATGTCAATGGCAAAGGTACTGCCGTCTTCCATGGAATCAGGGCCTCACGTAGGATTTCATAACTTGCTCGTTCTAATTATTTGTGAATTTTTTTAAAGTGAAAGAAAAAAGAAGATAATTGCACAGCCTTCTGGTCTTTCTCTCCTAGTGCTAATTCCCAATGTTAAGACAATTATACTCCAAGAAAGGATGTGGTTTCTGCTGACTAATTCCTATGGCTAAAATGGAGCTGCAGTGCTTAACATCAGTCGGGCCCCTTTACACCAAACYCCATCTCTAGAACGATTTGGCACAGCATAAACTGGAACCGTGCAATCAGCCCAGCCTCCCACGTCCCTCAGGCAGCTCCTGAGAGCAGAACCTGCCTTCACCAGCTGCCAGAGAGGTCTTCTCAAACACCACTTGCTCCAGTGTTCCCCTCCCTGCCAGCTTCCCTGCCTGGTGGATACTTCATCCATGCATTACCTCTGAAAGAAATTTCCCCAAGACAGTGGCATTTCTTCAGTAAAACGCCATGGGAGGTTGTGCCTAACCCTCTCGGAGATAAGCTAAAAGACCCTTACTGATGGCATTACTTTGAACCCTCTGCCACACATAGCTGCAGATCTGTTGTCCAACTTCTACTTAATATTACAGTCATTCCTACCTGCACAGAGTGGAGGTAAAGTGCTATCCCTAAGACAATGCTRGAGAAGTCTGAGGAGCCGAGAGAGAAAACTCTATTGTTGCAACAAATAATCACAGTGATAACAATTTCACTGTTCAGCAGACCACATACGCACACACATATTTAAAATCCAATCTTATGACAATATTTTGATAACAACAGGTTACCAAAACGTACCACTGATCCAAATGTATTTTTCTTCTCATTCAGTGGGTGCCACCTTCATCGAAAGAAGGTCTTTTCATTTTTCTTCTTCTTCTCCTTTTGGTAAGCCGAGGAAGGCTCCTTTTTGTTTTTCACTGTCTCCATGAATTGCTTCTCTCCACCACTTGGTAAACCCCGAAGAGATTGGCAGGCTTGACAATTTTACTGCCAGTTTTCTTCCGCAGCTTCAAGCGAGGCCTCCTATAATGTTCCCAGTTCCAATCTCAGGATGAGCTGTTCAAGGATGAGCAATGTGGGAGTTAGGCATGTTCCTACCTGTCAGTCCCATGAGCTTTTTGGCAGCCACAATCCCTGGCAAGATCGGAGATTATTGCATCCACGGGGAAAACATACAAAAGCCAGCATTCAGCAGAGAATTCACTTTCTTAACTTCCAAAAAGAAGCTGGCAGTGAGCCTTCTGCTTCAGTAAACTGTTCCAATTTCTCATCTGAAGATTTAAATACTGGCAAGCTTAAAATACATTAAATATAGTGCATGGATTCACATACACACTCATGTATGTGTTCACACAGAGACATGAGAACACTTCTAACAAAAATATTGCTTTTCACTTCATTCTGACACTTTTTTAATAGGCCACTTCAGGCATCAGACCCCTTTGACTATGTATCATTTCAGGAGCAGAAATTAAATGTTAGCAGAGGAAGGCCAGTATCCAGAACAGGAATCATGGCATCAAAACAATATTAATTCAGTCTTCCCCAAGTCCAGGGACGTTCTCTCACGCAGACATAATATCATCCTGGTGGTTAAGAGTTAGTCAAAATCTGGGCAGGAAAGAGAAGAAACTACCTCATGTAGGGTTTTCCTCTGCCAACCCACTGCCATTCCCATCAGCAGTTTCTAAACCGACTCAGCACCAATAGCTTTTACAGCGGTATCACATGCCTTCCGATACTGAGGAGTCGTATTCTAGCTCTTGGAGTCATGAGATTATCTGAGAATCTCATTCTACCTTATAATGAGAAAGAAAAATAAGTAGAAATATAAGAAAGGAAAAGTAACATCAAAAAGGACAATTTTAGCCTGGTAAAGCCACTCTCCTTCAGCTTGCTTTAGAGACTTCCAGAGATCACAGCCTAATTTTAGCTGCAATAAATTTGGATCAACGGCACATTTTGGTAACTGTCTGTCAGCAAGATACTGCCATAAGGCAGTAGTAGGAAGAGTATACCAGACTTTGCCTTACTGAGATGGGATAAAGATGTGCAGCTATGGAAAACAGCTGTTCTGTTTCCAACAGGAAAACTTCATAATTTTCCCTGGTTTTTTCAGATGTCTGATGTACAAAACAGGCAAACCGGGGGGAAAGGTAAGAAAAGAAAAAAGCACTTTATGCACAATATTTCTCTCTCACAATGAACAGCAAAATGTTATTTTTTCTATTGTATTTCAATTAGATTTTGATCACTAACAAGTATTTTAAATGAGTATCTTATTTTAAAACTCATGCTAGTAGCAAACTGTAATTCTTACAGACATACCTTTCTTTTTCTGTTTAAAAATAAATAATATTGGCATTTTCTGCTTCAACAGTGCAACCTTTTTCATATTTTAGAGACATGTCAACAAGCAGAAGCTGCACTTAAGTATTTTAGCATTTAGCACAATGCCATAACTGGTGCTAGATACGTTAGTCACTGGTCCAAAAAATGCGTGTATAGAGAGTTCATAAACATACGTGGCAGTACTTCCCGTGTGCTACCTAAATGACAAATAAAACAGTTTTTACTACAAAAAAGGTAAATACATTTCAGCTTGAAGTAAATTGCTAAGTTGGTTGCTGTCCTTTCCTCCCTGCTCTGTTCCTTCCTCTTTCCTTCTCGGGGGGGGGGGGGGGGAAACTTTAAATTTTACATTTTTACAGTGGGGACAGAGTCCAAATGAGAACCCAAGCGAAAGCAACTAGCTTTGCAGGAGAAAGGGAAAAATTAACAGTAGGACATAACCTTCAAATGGAAATTAAGAACTGCAAGTTTTTATGCAATGCCTATTCCCCTTCACAGGATCTCCTGAGGTCTGTTTTCCATAGTAATTCCCAGGGACTGCCTAGATACCATGCTGGTAGACATTTTTTTGAGACCACAGCTCCATAGACAGATACGCCTTTCTGTCCGCTATACCAGCTTCTCAGCCCCGCTGAAAGGTGCACATATAACCAATTATAGAGCAGACACAACTCCACCTTATGATTTACAGCAAAACCTTTTTACACTGCTTTGTCAGCATAAAAGACTCATGAAATGGATATAATTTCCTCTCATTTGAAGATTACTTTACTCTGCAAGTGGCAGGCAGATGCCATGAGTAAATGAGCATCTGTCTATTAAAGGAGGAAAGCATCTGGATTTGTCCGTACAAGAAGGCAATTCTGTTATGAACTAAAGGAGGAACTGACCTAACTCTGCCAAATGACATTTCAGTGATGGTTCCTGGGCAGAAAGCAGTCTGCTGCCTAAACAACAATCACAAGGCCATACTGGAGATGGTGTTGGAGATGATAACCTGGAATGAGTCACCAGGGGAAAAAAAAAGTGGGGAGAAAAAAAAGTGGAAAAGACCTGTAGGGTAGGATGGGTAATGAAAGCAAAATGAGCTTCCAGCATATCACTGAAACCACCCGGTGCCATCTTCGGAAAACCGAGTAGGAGTGCATGGAGCAGGTTATTACTGAAGCTGGCACTAGTTTGCCTCCCCTGGAACGTCATGCCCAATTCTGCTGCTCACAGTTCAAGGCGTGGTTCCCAGAAGAAGGACAAGAACCACTCAAAAGGGGAAAAACACATCTTAAGAGTGAGACTCTCCATCCAAAGGGACCCTTAATGTGCCTTCCTGAACAAGGTGCAACTCCTAGTGACTCCAAAAGCAGCAGTGACCGAGCTGCAGGCACAGGTGGTGTGTTGTGAGGACCAAAAGAGAAAAAGTCTCCTCTGGCAAGCTGTCCTTCAGTTATCTACAGCACCTAGGAAAAAAAGTACAAAACTGATGGATAGCAGCACAGGTTAGTGAGAGATAAAAGTAAAACACATGCGTTCTTCTCCTCACTACGTACATTTTTTTAGTTAACAGCACAATTGGAGGATTCCTGTGGGAGCCGCTGCTCTGTCCCCAGGGCCAGGCTGTGGAATTTGTGTGGCCAGGACACGTACGCGTGCACGCGTGGGGGGGAGAGCGAGCTTTCTAGCTGTGAAGACGGCTGCTGGGTGAGACGGCAGTGGGAGGGGGTGGCATATTAGAGTGCTCACTTTAGTCTCTTGGCTGGTTGCCAGAGGTACAGAAGTTGCRAAATCATTTGTCACGAGGATAAAAGCCAAATACATTGCTCTGGGTGAGATGTAACCTGACAAACAGTCTCCTGTGACTGACGCATTTGAACTACTAATACACTCTCTATAAATGCCTTTTTTCTGACAGCTAGCAGTCATATTTTTTTGCTTAGTTTTTCTGCTTGTTCATGCTGAGCTTTCCGAGTTCCTAGATATCAGATTGCTTGGCAAGGAGCACTGGGCAGGAGGACAGTTCTCTGTCATGCTAGTTCCACACCACGAGTTCAGGAGGAAACAAGCTACAAAAGAATTAGGAAACAATTTTTTTAAATGACTGTTGCCTAGTATMTCTCTTTTTTTTTTCTTCCCTTTTTTTTTTTCAAAACGCCATACAGTCAGCTGGCCAGCAGGAACTTCATTTATAACTGTCAATTTAACAGTTCATTTATTTCATTGAAGCAGGGAGACACAACAGGGGTGTGGTAACCATGAGATAATCACACCTCTGGGGTCTTATGAGGCAAGGAGAAACAGCCAATTCCCTCTAATCCCACAGTGGTGTGATTAGTGCTCCTGATAGCTACAGCCAAAGAGGTTATGAGATAAATTGTGCATTTCATGTTCTAGAARAAGAATTAAATTAAAATGTTTAACCAGCCTCATTCAAGTTCTGTAATTCATCTTGATTATAGATATGTATGATAATGAACACTGATCCATATACATTTCTCTACTTTAAAATGTTTGACAGACAATTGGAGTAGTCATTTGGATCCAGAATTATACTACACATAGAAGGTATAGCATATAGCTGCCTGTCTGTCTACAAGCCTTATAGGCAGGGATCCATCATCATGCCATCCAAGAGCTCCTCTGGGCATGCAGTCCTTACATGCGTATCTGTACAAACTAAGTGGATCCCAGTAGCAAAGAGACTGCCTTTTTCTTAGCTGTTATGCTATGTAACCCTGCTAATCAGTTTCATTAAAGGCTTATCTAACACCTATGTCTGCTATGGAAGGTCCATTCATCTCTCATATATGATGCTTCCACTAGAAAATACATAATGCGTAGTATGATGCTTTCACTAGGAAACATATAATGGGTATTTGGCAGACAGACAACTGCATCATGGAGGACAGAAACTACAGAATTAATGATCTCATCTATTAGGTCATATTGCTCGTTGCCATCCTCCAGTGTTGTTGTCTGTAGTGTACTTTGTCCTGTTGAGTTCTAAAAGGTTCACTGAAGAACATCAATTTATTTTTAAAGTGAAATATTTTTAAAGAACAATTTTTATGATTGTTCTGAAGACTAAACCAATATCCCTTTATCATTGGCACTGGTGTATGAAAGAGCCTATGTCAATGTTGTGTGATTGATTCCTCTTGCTGCTTCTTTCTCCTTCTCCTGAAGTCTTGACTGAAGTAATGACGGCCCACCCTTGAGATAGTCTTCTGCATCTCCATGAGTCATTGCCTTGGGGAGTTGTGGTGGGTTGACTTTGGCTGGCTGCCAGGTGCCCACCAAGCTGCTCTATCACTCCCCCTCCTCAGCAGTACAGGGGGGAGAAAATAAGATGGGAAAAAACCACCTGTGGGTCAAGATAAAGGCAATTTAATGAAGAAAAGCCATCTTGGAGCTGGCTGGAACTGGCTCTGTCTGACATGGGGGCAGCTCCTGGTGTCTTCTCACAGAAGCCACCCCTGCAGCCCCCCCCACTACCAAAACCTTGCCACATAAACCTAATACAGGAGTCTGAAGATATGAGTACCAGTATCAGCCACGGTACAGGTGTTATGCCTGTTTCTGAGGGCAAGGGCAGTGTATTCAGATTTACAAAGAGGACTTTAAAGTACGATTGGAAAGACCAAAAGGTATCTGTGACTATTGCATGTGTAAAATGACCCACTGCATTCTTCTGCGACAAACCAAGTTTCCGCTATTGTGTGTCGCTCAGTTGGCCCACACTGGATGTGACAGTCAAGTAGTTCAAAGTGCCTCCCTGGGTGKCTGGGATGTGGAGGCATGCAGGGGGCAGCTCTGCATGAGAGTACAAATCCTGCAAAACTTTCAGGAGTGTCTTTGAGGTTTGCTATCTCTGTGGAATGACATAGGTGCCTTCAGGCAGACAGTCTGCGTTTCCAACTCCTCAGGCTGCAGTGCTGCAAGCACCCTCAGGACAGGGAAATAGATATTAAAATTCCCTCGGCTGCTGTGGCAATTTCAGTTGTCAAAGTCTGATCTGACACCCCTCAAATCTTTCTAGTTAGTGCACTTCAACACTACTCATCCAGCCTGGGAAAGGAAAAGCCTGATCTGCATACTCTTAGTATTTCTTGAACACTTTCACTAGTTTTTCCTGTTCTTCCCTTTTTCTTAGTAGACCTGGCTGTGTGAGAGAGGAGAATAATGCATAATGATTTACTCCACAGAGATTTCTTTAACACACACAAAATGCCACATAGGTTTCTCCCAGGGTCCTGGCCCTAACTCCAGTTTCACACTTGCTTTACGGAACAGCATAAAACAGCATAAAATCAGAGTTCTGGGTCAAAAGAAGGCTGCAGTCAGCTGAGGCATCTCCCAGTTAACCCTATTTTAGATGCAAGAGATCTGATATCTCTGCTGGTGATAGGGGTATTATCCTTGCAATCTCAAAAAAAACCAAAAAAAAACCCAACCAAAAAAAAAACCAAACCACAACCAAAATATCTATTTAAGTTTTCAGAATTTATTTTAATGTCATTATTCACCAAATAGGAAGTTCTTTATTGTTAAGATTATCCAAAATTACGGTTGTTTGTTAGTTTAAGTGACTGCTAAAAGCACCTAGATCTGGGGGTTGCTTTCAGTGATCCCAGAGTGTGTTTCATGGCTGTGAACAAATGGGATGCGGGTATATTGTTTTAACCATCTCACTACAACTGCGATCCAATCCTTGGCTGCCTTCTAAAGGGGATGGTCAGCTTATGGGATGGAAGTTTTTCAGCTTCATGCGTGCCATCCTCTGTTGCTCTTCAGTGGACACCTATGGAGCAGTACTGCAGCCCTAAGTCTGGTTTTCTCCCCACTCAGCTCAAGGGTGGTGCTGCCTCTTCACGGAGCAGAGCTGCTGCTGAAATGTGAAACAAACACRAGCCACCTGAAATGTTATAATGAAAACGTATGTGAAACATGTAGGTCCCCCTTCAAACAATATTTTGGTGATTATTCGAATCTCTCTGAGCTACTCTAAGTAGCCCAGATCAGGCTGAGCCTGACTGGAAGAACATTCGCCTACTCGGTGAATCCCAGCAGTACTATTTCTGCAAGAGGGAATGCTTTGGAGCAACGCTGGCGTATTTCTGTTACTGAGGCAGGTTTGAGAGAACCAGCGCTTTGATACCTGGGGCACTCTGCAAAAATTAAAAGACTTCTTAAAAAAATTATTCTTCTTTCAAAATGAAAGAGAATTATAACCCTTTTGTCCTAATGATAGGGAAAGGGTTTTAAATTCCTGAGTGTTCCCTCCCTCTAACCCCAAATTTTTTGTAGCTGCGGCACTGAATGCAGTCCCATTATTTTTAATGATATATCAGGACTGGGTAGAAGAATAGCGTACCATATATCAAAAGCTACACCCTTGGAAATCACAGAGCTCTTCAAGAAGCCACCAACGGGTTAAACGGTGACCTGACCAATTTGCTATGGTTCATTTGGTCTATGCTAATTGTTTTAAATGCTCACTTTGTGGCATATTCTTTACTGTGCTGATGGGAAGTGAGGCATATTTCTTTAGAGCAGGGATTCAAGGATACATTTATATTGGAAAGACTTTTTCAGAAAAGTACGGGCACACCTCAATAGTACTATGTAAATAGTAATTAAGCTTCATCATTTATCCAGTTTAAGGAAATACATGAAATAAATACTTTTCAAATCCTTGTGCTTTGCTTGATTTTTCAATGTCACACTTTTTTCTCAATTCTTCTGAAATGCTTAAAGTCAGATTGTTTCTTTCCCTTACCAGGCTTTTGTGTCTGCCTGTCTGGTGGGTGGCTTTTTTTTTATCCCTTCGGACCCTGACCTGGTAGTCATTATTTTGTCTTTTATCTTCATCTTCTTTCCCCTTTATTTTTCCTTCCTTTTTTTATTAGACTAGTCAGCCTTGATATTAGTCTTCCCAAAGCTACTATCCATTACACTGTCAGCAAAGCAAGCTGCCTTACTGTAGGCCAAGTGTCAACAGAAGGTGAGGCAGAAAATCAGCCACAATCTAAAGCTAATTACCCTGCCTAGAAGTTAATTAAATACTTGTTAGGAGCAGCAGGGTAGATCCTAATTAAACTTGTCTAATAACAGTATGCTGACATACTCTGACACTGGGAATTCCTACAGGGTTTAAATAATTGTACAAAGGGCAATAATACCTGTCACATCATGGTGTGCAGGCAAACCCTGAAGATGTACATTTCTCAGTATTTTCTGTACTAATTTGCCACATATTGTGCACTTCACATGTGTTTAATTTACACATGTTTTAATTTTGGTGCCCTGGATCTTTCTAAATGACTTTGCTGTTGCTGATCTAAGTGTAAACCACTGCAAAGGGAGATGGTCACTAGTATTTCATTGTATCATTTAATACATTAAACCTGATAAAATCCTGCTGATGGTGATACCTCCAGGGTTAAGTAAAGCTGTGGCCTTTCCTTTCAGACTTCAAGCCAGAAGTGATTTTATCTGGAAGTGAAGAGGAGGAGAGAGCCTGGCACACTTTGCCAGCCTTCCCACATTCTCAATGGCCAAATTCTGCACCCACCCACGGGCTGGGAATTTTACCCATTGCATTTTTAATTCACAGGAGTGCCACTGACAGAGACTTTTACCCCCACTGCTGAGCTGTCTTAAACCAACATCTCTTTAAACTAGTCAGATCTTCATTTACATTCAAAACAAAAGGAAGAGGAAACCACTAATAGGTGTAACTGCCAGCTGAATTGAAGGGGAGAGGAGAGGTGAAATGCAGGAGAAGGGGCTGATAACAGAAAAGAACCTCTCTCTCCTGCTTATTTCGAGCCTTTTGACGGGCTGGAAATATTTTTGTTTCCAGACAGGAAAACACAATTTGCCATCATTTCAAATAAATGAAGGTTCCCCACAAACCACAGCAGGGCTTTTGTCTAGTTGTTTTTAAGGGATCCTCTATGCCAGCGGTTTTAATGCTGGTTAAAAACCTGCCATTTGACCAGGTTCTGTTTTTCAACTGATGAGTTGTCACACTGCCTTGCATGAGGGTTAATCCCCCATTGTGTCGCCTATGCCACCGCAAAAAAGGACGGCAACGACAAATATGCAATTGCTGATAAAGCTTGTCTCTTCTCGAAAAGCCCCGAGAGGCTGTGTCGCATGCTGATGGTTGTTTACCGCAGCAAAATGCTGAATGTCAATTTTAGGAAAGCGATGTTTCGAAACTTTTTTATCTTTTCTTCTGGTAAATCAGTTCAATCTCTCACCATTCCTTTACTACTTTTGACTCAATCATCCTTTTTAATAAGGTTAGGGCTCTTGTGTGGTAACCGGCGATGGATGTTCGAAAGTAGATTTGATGTTCCCATCACTAGACCATACTTGAAATGCCATGTCAGTGAAACTGATGAAATGGAGTGCCGTGACGTGAAACTAATCAGACATGAGACAACTTTAGAGGGGGAGAAATAAGAGACCTGCAAAGATTTAAGCCAATCGTAGTACTCTCATTTTGCACCCTCTCCCTGAACAGCCAGGATTAATGGAAAGATGTAAGCGCTCTGATCTTTTCTGGCAAGACTGTTGTAGAAATAATCAATTAACCTTGGGAGATCAAATTGACAGAGCTTAAGCATGAAGTTATTTAAAATGCCAGATTATCTAGGCAGATGAATACATTTGTTGCAATACTAAAAGGAAAATGAAAGTATTTTTCCAAACTTCGTTTTTCTGAACTGATTTAACATTATTTCCCCAGGAGTCAACTCTGCCTTTTTCAGTGTGCACTTTAACACATTAAACCAAAATGAGATTTGATGTACTCCATAAAGAGACTAGCGATTTTTCTCTCTTCCTTCATGGAGTGGGAGGGTTGTTACAGAAAATAGCTTATAGTAACCTCATGCTTTTAGCTCTTTACTTTTGTTTATTTGACAATTTGATTATTTGGGTTCCTGTCTTCTGTGGTGATTTTGATTGGTTTGCATTCTGGCTAGATCATCTGCTGCTTCATCTGTGGAGTAAGAATTCCTTTTGTCCTTAAAAATACAAAGAATGTGAAACATTTTATAACATCGGTTATTTTTATCAAATACAAGAATCCAGTCAAATGTTCTTTAAACAATCAATTTAACTTCATTTGGTTTGAAGAGATAGCAATTTTATTTTATTAAAATGCTTTGGGCTGCGTTATTCAGACTAATAACCTCTCTACTATTTTATCACACTGTAATAAGACGAGGACAACATAAAGTTCTAGCAGCATCAGGCTGTAACTCTAGGCCTGTTGCTGCAAGCTTCAGCTGTGATCCAGCATGTAAGAATATGCTTAATGTAAGCACGCAAGCAATGGCAATGCTTGTATGCTTAAAGGTAAGCATGCATACACACACAGGCTTAAGTCCTTCTTTTAAAGAGAATTTGTGAACAACCCCATTGATTAAATTGGTACAGATCTATAGTTACAAGAATGGCACAAATTTTACCACATGAATTTTAAATCAATTGTTTTGTTAAAATGGAAAAGTTGTTGCATTTCATTCCCTCACTCATTCATACTTTCATTCATTTAACCTTTTTGTTACTTTTTCTTTCTTTCTTTAGAATGTTGCAGCAGTTTATATCAAATATAGCAATTTAATTTGCGACCGCACTAGAGCTTAACCTGACTTTTAGTAGCTGAACTTACACATTTAACTCCAAGCTAAACAGAAAGTACAAATGCATTTAAGCCAGTAAGGAAACATTTGCACCCAAAGACATACGGGCTGAATTGTAAAGGTATAGTGTGTAAAACTGTTCAAATTGATCAAATTCATCCAGCTGCACTTTGCTAGCAGCCACACCAGTTTCAGAAATTGCCATCCCCAACCATTTGTTCCCACATCAGCAATGGAGGTTATATGGTGGAATAAAGTAATATATTTATGTGCACCCCAATCTAAGGCAAACTGAGGCAGGTTATTTTAGCCAGTGCTAGTTGTGACTTGAGCTAACTTAGTTGTCTTTGCCTAAAGCAGGGCAGGGAACATCCACTGAGCTCTTCTCCTGAACTGCATTTCAGCTGGTGGTGACAAGCTGTTTGGGAGTGCTGATGTGATCAACCACTTCAGCTGGCTCCAGAAAGGGCATCTGTCCATGCTCTCCTGCTTCCATGCCTTGACTACGTACCCTCTCTTCACTCAGTCATCCTCCAGACCATGAAGCTGTCAGCCTAAGAGGGAAGCGAGGACAGGAAGCAGAGGAAGGGGGACTGGCACTCAAGGCAAAAGACAAAAGGAATGGGGAACAGCTAGGACCAAAAACAACGTGTGAAGAAGGGGTTAGTTATGAAGCAGATGTTTGGGGAAATTATTCTTTGAACTTGGAAGAACTGAGAGTAAAAGTCATTTGGAAGGTCTTGAGCTTTTACATATGGGCAGAAGCGCTAGAAACTGTCAGAAAAGGGATAGCTTTTATGGACAATGAGTCATTGAAAAGGATGACTACATGTCACAGAAGCCACAAATAAACTATTGGCCAATCCCTGATTAAAGATACTCAACTCTCAGTCAAATGCTTTCTTAATATGTCAGTGAGCACATGTCCTTTCTCAAGCTTAGGACAGTGCATCAAACATGAATGACACTTTTCAAAGGCTTTCAAGTAGCAGTATTCCTTTACAACATAGCCTGGCCAGGACAATTCATGGCAGCAGAAAATTACTGGGTGTCTTAAAATTGTAAGAAGTCTGCTTCAAAGGAGCAAATGGGTTAGTAGCAAATGACATTTCTTCCAAAAGATAGAGCTGGAAGATCATTTGAAGACTAGAATCCCCCATACTTGGAAAAAACTATCCTGGAAAGACGTAAGGGTCATGATGGGTAGCCAACTGAACATGAACTCTCAGTCTACTACTGTGGTAAAGTACTAGTACAGCTCTTCAATTCATAAAGAAACAGGAGTAGAAAGTAGGACTGCTGGGATTGCTTTTCAGATCCTCTGCCTGGTTGTCGTGTCCTCAGTTCAAGAACAAGGATAATAAATTAGAGGGAATTTAAAGAAGAACCACAAGAATGTTTTAAAAGTTGGAAACATGATTTAGAGCAAGAGAAATTCAACTTGTTTAACTGAAAAAAAGAGAAGGTTAAGAGGTGACTTGATGGCAGTTTGAAAGTATAAACACAAGGAGCAAAAATACGCTAATGGAGGGCTCTTCTGACTAGAATACAAACAAGTGAAAGCACCAGGGTACAAAGTTAACAGGTGACAAATAGAGTTTAGGAATAACATATTTGTCCTTAACAGTAAACGTAATTAGCCCCTCAAACAATCTGCAGCTATGGTTGATTCTCCATTGCTGGGTATTTTTACTCGAGACTCGACATTTTACTAAATACTATCCCTAACACCAAATAAAACTTATTGTACAAAGTCTACAGCCTGTGTTATACCAGTAGTCATAACAGCTGACTGTAATAGCTCTTTCTGGCTTTACAATGTGTGATGCTTCTAATCAGTGATAAATGAATTGAAGCAAAGGAAAACTTTACAAAACCTATACTAGAAGAAAAAAGCAACTACGTAACTTCTTTTTTCAGAAGTCTTTCATTGCCATCACTTGCCCTTGGTTTTTAAAGTTCTCTACCGACTACAGCCACTTGTATACTGAAGCACTGTTGCATAGTAAATGGTGCAAATGCAGGTTTTTCTTTTTAAAGTCCAGCTTTAAGATAATATACAATAGAAATAATGGTGCTTGTGCCTCTCCTGGATAATCTGCATTAAACAATCTCCAGCTACTGCCAACATGGCAGCACAAAGGGAGAGAAGTGCAGCAAGCCCATGGTGCATCAATGGCACAAAGTCCCTATGAATGGTCTGGGTGATTTGTCCACTGGTTCTTACTCAGCAAAACCACTATTCTGTAGTCCACCTTTACAGGAACCCTTGGCCTTCACTGTTCTTGGCAAATAACCACTAAAGGCAGCTGTCAAAGGGCGTGCCAGAAAGAATAGCAATGACCCAAGGAACTCTGCGATTTTTAAAAGCAAGAATGTACATCTCTAGCACATCCCACAGTCTTACAGAGGGAATTCCAAGCAGCATACCTTGCAGAGGTTGAAGCCCCACAGCTCGAAGGTAATGACTCTCTTCCGTGCACAAAATGGAATGTATATCGTTGCTTTGAAAGGGATGCTTGCTGCTCCTCTTCCTTTCTGTGCAAAGATGAGACAAGGCAAAGACAATTCAGACCACAGTCAGAAAGCAAACTGTGTGTTTTCTCTGCGAGACTCCACTCTAAATGCACCACAGCAAACCTTAAACTGTACGCGCAGTCCCAGCATAATGGGTGGTAGCCTTGCTAAAACCATCAACATTACATTGCTGCTTCGATGTGTACACTGATTAATTGCAGTCAAATCCTTAGATGCATTAGGATAAAACTGGCTTCTGTATCAAGCAAGAATGCCTCTGCTGTCTTCCTTTCTTTGACTATTAGCATCTATTACRGCCTCAGGGAAGTGCAACCTGCCATCCCATTTGTCCAGTGCAGGAGTGATGGGCTTTGCCCTGGCAGATTCCTTTGGGATTATGTTTAACAATTTAATACTTCTAATAATTCTAATGCTGCTAAGTGATTATTTTCACCAAACATAGTTTAAGGAGATGGAGAATTATATGATTGGTCTGCTTTCCCATGAAAACACGTTAGCATTTTTCCTTGGATTTTCTCTTATTCTAGGACTAGAGTAGATGGTCTGTGAGAGAGAAAGTCTTTATTCTAGAAAAGATAACTAACATAAAAAGCAAAGCAAGTTATGGAAAAAACCAGCAACAGCATTCGTAAAAAAAATGCATCATTCCAAGCTTCTGTGAAACACATAGATGTAAGCATGCTACTCACTGCCCTCAGGCACTGAAGAACAATCTGTACAGCAAGTCCAATGTGTCTAGCAATCACTGCAAGTCCAAGTATTAGGTATCTGCCCCTGAAGACTTGCCTGCCTAGGCCTGGTGACATCTCCCATAAGACCAAATCTTCAACTTGCCTTTAGCTGCATGTAAAACCAGCAGAATGACACAGAAGTATCAGGCTAAGGAGCTGCTACCTGTGGCAGATTTGGGTTTTTTTAAGATCTGTGTGAGGTCAAACACAGTTAGAACAGGAATTTAGGAAAGAAAATTCCCTCCTGTTAGGCTCTTAAACAACCCAAGTTTTCATGTCAAGAAAGGTAATACTTGTAGCACTTACCTTTACCCATCTACATATAATACCTGGGTGAAAAGTATTTTGTAAGTGCAAAATGTTGTTAACATCCTCAGTTTAATTTACAGTTATTAATTTGCTTTACTTTTGGATTGTAGCAAGTAAGCAATCAACATTCTTGTGGAAGAGAGAACTTTGAAAACTTGCTCATGTTAATTCAGCAACTGGTAACACTCAGACATTTTGGAAACACACCTAATGGTCTTTCAAACAAGAATTTAGCAAATAAAGCATACAAGGTAGCAATAACGTTTTGCCTGTCAGACTTTTACCACAGGAAATGGGGCTTGGATGATGAGGAGAGAATACGGAAAACTAAAGGATAAAGGAAAGGAGTAACAAATGGAGAAAAACAGGAGCAGAGGGAGAAAAGAGGTGGTTAAAGGAGAAAAATGTTTTGCAAGGATACAAAATGAAAGTAAGGTAACAGCCAGTTAGTGAATAAAAGGGCAAGAATCCAAGTTCCGTAATAAAGAAGTGATTAATTGAGGCAGCAAGAGAAAGGATTAGAACAGAGAAGCTTTAATATAACGTAGTTAGGAAAGAAGACCGTAAAAAACTGTAAAGCATAAAACAGTGGCAGACAGAAGGGAATTAGAGGAGAGAGAAAAGATGAAAACTGAAAACAAAAAAATGGATGGCATATGTCCATTTACTAAGCAGTCCACTGAAGGACGGAGGACTGGACAATAAATAAAATACAGTTTGCCTTTCCTATTCTTCTGTTTTCCTGGATGACAAGAAATGGTAAAGACAGAGTTGAAATTAGGTGAGAAACAAATGGATAGAAGTCAGTACGCTTAATAGCCTGAAAATGCTATCTATCCATTAAGCATATTTTAGCCTGGATTCCTAAAAAGAGTAGCCTTATGCATTTTTGCTGTTCAACTATCAGCTCTCTCTCATCCTTACTAGCTTTTGCCAAGTCCAACCAAGAGTGTCTCGGAGATATTAAATGTTTCTTGTTTCAAGGAAAGCGGCCGCTACGAAGAGGCAAGAAATCCAAGTCAATCCCTACCCACCAATGACAGAAGATTGCAGTACATGCACAGATGTTCTCCCTTCTGCAACTAGTAAATAAACACCGTGCAGTTAATAAGCACAGATGCAGCACAGAATCACCCACAAGACGTGCTGCCTCTTGTTCAGATGGTAGCTGGAGACAGAAGAGGGAACTGAGGAAACTGGTGATCTGTAGAAGGCTCATCAGGGACCTTAAAAAATCTGGGAAGTTGTGCGGCATTGTAAGAAATGCTGGAGGGAAGTCAAAATATARTAAATGAGTGAGTGGAGAACTGCAGCATGGGTACATGGGGAAGGAGATCCCCTGAGGACGTGGGGAGGGGCTAAGGCTATTGTAGAGGGGAAGTCACAGGACACAGGGAGGAGAAGCAGAGTCCTTACAGCATGGTGCTGTAGGAATGTAGGATGTGAATCCATGGGAAGCCAGGCTTTCACCCATCCACTCCTCCTGAAACTATCTGTTTCCTCAGTACACTTAGTGACTTCACTAGTGTGCTGATAAACACTATATAGAATGAAATGCTGTTAGACTATTAAATGCTTACAGGCACTTAGAACAGTGTTTGGGTGTTCACAAAGTACAAATTTGTAAAGGAAAACAAGTGGAAGCTGTATTGCCTTTGAGGTGAAAAGACACTTTTCTTATCTTAGTTATGCTGGTATAAATCAGAAGTAACATCAGGTTGACCTGATGCAAGAAGTTTTATAATCATTGGCAAAAGATAAAACATGCTTATGCTGTACAGTGCTGTCCACATTTTATTATTTTAGCGATGTCAGGAATTCTGGATATTCGTTTGTAAAGAATAGCTTCCACTAGCACTTTAAAAAAAAAGTAACCAGAAGGTCATCAACAAGGGAGCTGAGAGAATAATATATCATGAATAATGTATTAAATTATTTCAGTCTTTATCTATTAATGAATTATCTTCAATCATCTTATAATTTTCTTGAATGTAATTGTAATTCAAAAGTACTCCCCATGCAATTTCTCCAAAAAATTATTTCTCTAAATTTTTCTTGGTCTTTTTGTGGATAGAAAGTAGCTGAAATTTGAATTCAATTAGTTTGGTTTTAATAGGACATACAGAGTAGGAGTTTCTGTTTCTGTTCCCTCACAAACACATTTCTAAGAATCATGTTACCTATATGGCATTAAACTTTTAACCATGAAACCTCTTCCTCTAATATTTTTTTAAAACCTTCCATTTCCACCAGTACCCTAATACGATGTGCAGCATGCCAGGGCAGTCACTGAAATACAACACCGAGGGTCTACTGCCTGTTCTTGGCACAACTTTTTCTTCCTAAAAGAACAACCTCTGCTATGGGTATTCACTCACCTCTTCAAGAATTTAAGTGCTGGAAAGTCATAAAAAGAATCTTTTCTTTCGGAACACATCAAATGGTAGTGGTGTAGTAGCTGACCAGGCTTTTTTTTCCTGTATCAGGCTATAAATAACTCCCAATGACCTTAATGGGAATCTTTGGTGGTCCCTATATGTAAAGAAAAAACAGAAATTTTCATTGCTCTTTCCAGCACACCAAATAATACCTTGTATCCCAGTGACACTTTTTAGATATTGTGAGTTGACTTTATCTTTACTTCTAATACTTTAAGTTATAATAGAGACGACCATACCTGCACTGGAATCCTGCAGTCATAATATGAGTGACTGAAAAAGAGATTATTTTTAATTTTCATGGCATAGTCACAGAACCAATCTATACTGACATGCCAAATAAAAACAACATATTTCTATAGATACTTAGCTCACACAACTCCTTCCAGTGTGCAGACATGTGCAGAGGTCCCTTCCATGTAAAGATCCAGCAGCCTTTTCTGAAATATCTAGGGGTGAAGGAGTTTTAATGATTTGGAAAATATTGGCAAAGGCTGGCTCATTTTGAAACTCAATTTTTCATCACTGATTGTGATAAGTGTCTGGCAAGTCTATTATCTGTCCAAACTCTATGAACCTTTAAAAACACATCTATTGCTGTGTCTTCAGCAATAACTTTTTGGCCCTCGGTTAGTGGTGTCCAGCTGGCATCTGTACATCTTTAATAATTGCTCAGGAATGAAAATATGTGTGCCTACCTGAGATACAGAGTAAAGAACAGTCAAAAAATTATGAATTCCCACATTTATGTCACTGCTGTGTTTTTTGAATGCCATTTAAAATAGGTTTCTAATAGGCCAAATGTGTCCATCTGCATCTCAAATTCACAGCACAAAATGACATAATTTCTATCAAGTTGAAAAGAGAAAAACAACTTCATGCCTTCTGAATAGCTGTGAGTCTGAGACTTCTTCCAAGTTCCAAGCTCTTTTCTCTTGGTCACTCGCCTGTTCATTTTGTTGGCACAGCCTTCGGTTTTTTCCTCATCCTTTAGCCATATGCGATGCCACTAGCTACTCTGCCTTGGGCTCTGCCCAGCGCCCAGTGGTGTGAGAGAGAGTTCATGAAGTCCATCAACAGACTTTGGATCAAGCTCAGACCGTAGTACTACAGCAGCTGCAGATCCTCTTCCGACTGCCCTTTCTGCTAACTTGATCCCCATAGAGAAAAACCCTAGTGGGAAGACACAAACACCTGTAATCAACGCTGACATCTAAGCACAGTCACTTAAATATTTTGGGTTTCTGGGCATCAGTTCTGGGAGGCAGCAGCTCACAGTGAAAACACAGTATTTTTTTTTTTCCTGGAAACATCAAGCATACTTTAGTCCAAGTACTATTTTCTTGTGAATAGAATCAAAGAATTTAGGAAAGTACTCAGGGACACAGAGTTTCCAGATTCAATTTTAATTAAAGGCTATAAATACTCATAAAGAGAGGTTGATACTCAGCTTTAGGGATCAAGCTGAGTAATCCTCATCTGGAGCTTTCTTGTATTTATATGATCATGTTAGATTTTCATAAGACAGTGACTTATCTAAGGCAGAAACTTGCAAAATCTCCATCACATCAGAATAAAGCACATTCTGCCAGGCTTTTTAATATCAGAACAGGTCAGGCAGGCTCATCTCCAGATGGCTTCCATACCAACTGGAAACCCCCCCTCGGCTCCCAAAGGACAGCATTCTCCAGGGACTTCAAACAGGTGTGAAATCCTGCCTGGCCCCACCTGTAGGGAACACAAAACAGCCATCAGACAAAACCGAACACACAATTCCTAATCTGGTTGCTGGAACTCGGTCAGTGATCACCCACGATGAGCAAGGAGCAAATGCAACAGGACCAACAGAAAAAAAAAGGAAAAGGCGGACTGGTCCCTTAGCGCTACTCACACAAATCCCTCCAAATGTGACCGAGGGGTGTGATGTGCAGCAGATACGCTGTATCGCACAGACACAGGCATGCCTGCATGAATTGGAAAGACTGAATCCAGTGAGCAGAGTTTCAGCAGGCGAGCCTTTATGTGAGAGCAGAAAATATAAAGGGAGGGAGAGGAGCTAGTGATCATAAAACTTCCTGGCATCAGCTGACAGAGCAAGGGCAGAAAGGACACATCTAATTTTAATCTTTCCTCCACGTGAGTGGTTTTTCCTTCCCCTCAAACACAGTGAAGATGCTTTCTCTGACCATAAACTGTTCAGCAGGGACACCGCCTGACTTAGTAAAGGCGATTTATGCTCATCTGGCAAAGTTGCCAATCTCCATTTGCAGGCTCAGACAGTCTGTGCTGGCTAACAAACGGGGGGCAGTGGTGGCAAAAGAGGGAGAGACTCAAGTCCATACAAAGCCTGCCCCTTCCAATAGCACATCTTTGTCCAGATAGGTCAGATCCTGAGCACCTCAGCCTCCTTCCCAGCTTTTGCAACTGCTCTTTTAGACCATTTTGGCTCTATGCATCAAGCACTCGCCTGCACAGCCACAGCACAGACCCTCTTTCAGCCAGTCTTCTCCAGAGGCTCCTTACTCCCATTGGGAATGACCTCCAAAACTTGACAGCTTTCCCCTGTCACAGATTGCTTTAGAGATCACTTTTCCACAGAAGTGTACAAAATTACCACCAGATCTGTGTTTATATATATATATATAAAAATATACATATGTATGTTAAAAAATTGTTAGCCTGACCCAAAATGTGTTCTCTGGATTTGAAGTTAGAGGGAGAGAGAACTCCCATTGCATTTTACCTTCACAATGGTGCTGGAATGGTTGAATAAAGTGTGGCCCCGCTGCCCATATGCCATTCAGCTTCTGTCTGTCTTTTTGTTTACACTGGGAATACAATAGGAACTATAGTCCTTCCAATGCATCATTTATAAGTGTATTCTACCTCTGAATGTACAGACAGAACTGGCTCTGTGAATGAGCTCTGTGAATATTGCCAAGACACTGTGCTTTGTTCAGCATTATTCTTCACAATAGATACCACACTTTGGAAGTAATTTTAAAAAGGGAATCAAAATAGTGGTACTTTTAGCCTTTGTTTCTTTTATACCACACTGCATTCTCTGTCTCTCACTCAGCTGCTTCTATTATACTGACAAATTAAATAAACCACTCCATTGCTAAAGAGGCTTGGGCAGGCTGGGCTTCAGTACACTGCCGCACTAGGAAGTTGAAATAAACATTTATGCCGGTTTTATTCTTAACAAATTTAAGCTAACTTTAGTCAAGCATCTTTTTTTTTTTTTTAAAGAATGAACGAACGACAGAAAGAAAGAGGGAAAGGGGGGGAAAAAGAAAGGAGTACTTCAAATTTTTGAGCCGATCTGCAGCACCAAGGGATCTGGCATCTGAAGCAATGGAGTAATGAGAAGCCATGTGTCCAGGTAATGAGCCTGCTTTTTTAGTGCTCCACTATTTAGAAGTGCTGCAAGTTCATTCCTGCCGTGGGGCCTCTGGGAGTGTGACTTGGTGAGTTACGGGCAGAGTGGTGTGGTGCAGACAGGGTCCATTGCAGAGGCTCGGTGCAAGCAGCTTGCAAACTTCTGCAGCAAACTTTCAACTCGATCCGGGAGTTTGCCTCTTCTGCTGCAGGCATAGCTCTGTTTTGCAAGGCATCTTGTTTGCATGCTGTTCAGCGTACAGAAATAAGGGCAGGTGGGGGAGTGCTGAGCAAAGTGTGCTGGATGGCGAGGGCAGGTCTGGCTGCTTACAGGTATATATTTATAGATAGGTAGATGGACAGGTAGAAAAATATGTTGATTTGTATTTTGGCTACAGACTTATATTCCCATTGCATCTGTAGCAGAGAGAGAAATAAGAAACTGAGGAGAGAATGGCAACATGACCTTTACCTCCGTCAAGGTGCTTTCTGACTTTTGGCTCTTTTCTTCAGCAGGCAGTAAACAGAGAGGAGAACTGGGGAGCAGTTTGTGATGGTCTGCTTGTGCGTAGATTAGGTGTGAAAGGCCATCCTCCGCATTTGCAAGCGCTGGTGCGGTGGTGGGGATGTACGCCGTTTATAAAGGCTTGTCCATATAGTCCAGTATTCTCGAAAATACTGTCAAATGAACGGCGTTATTTTCCCAAACGAGATCAGAGTAATGAGCGCAACGTTGCCCGGATTAGGTCTGAAAGCTCCTCCTGTACTCCTGGGCTAGCAGGGTGTGAATAATGCAGGACGAGCCTCACCCCGCCGTGCCTTTCCCCTCCTCTCCTAACAAAGCAGATGGACCACGGGCAGGAGCCTGAGACAGGGAGGGGAAATTCTTTTTTTTTTTTTTTTTTTTTTTTTGGCGGGTTTGTGTTTGTTTTAGGGGATCTTAGAGGCGGTTCAGCTTCCTCCTGAAATCGCCGCTAAATGCCAGCCGTGGGTTTTGAAGACCTGAGCCTCCCCTCCCAGGCAGGGAGGCTGCGGGACGGACTGGGGCCCCTCCAGCCGGGACGCCCCATGGCCGGCCAGGCGGGGAGCAGCGCTGCCGGAGCAGCGGTTGGCAGGGAGCGATGGGGGCTCATCTTTTATTACTAAAGGAAGACTTTAAAAAAAGAGAGGGAGGGGAAAAAAAAACCCTCAGGTGGAATTTCCTTCTATTGTCTAGCAAAATTCCCTTTAATTTGTCCCCAGGGATATCCAGCCCCCTTGCAATTCCCCACTCGTCTCTGTCAACGCTGACGTCTGGGGGGGCTCCCTGGAGAAGGGAGTGGGGAAGCTGAAGGTCAGGGTTACCCCCTGTGGCATGACTTTTAAGTTAAAGGGGTTTTTATTTCTCTTGTTGCCATGTCAGGTTTAATTTGGTCTGCATTATTCTGAAAGGGTGGGCCTGCTCATGACAGGAGGGGGTTAAATGGGATTACAAGCTTTAGAGGTTGTCAGCAGCCACTGCTGCCTGGGGATGTTAAATTGCGATTTAATGGTCAGCTTTATCTGGATAGTATCAGTGGAAATCTGCTGTTTTCAGCAACTTAATAGGCACTGTGTTTTCAGGAGGGGCCTTTTTTGGGGGGAAGGGGAGCCGGCAGCTCGGGGCGGGGAGCCGGCTCTCGGCGCCCCCGAGGCGGCGCGGGCAGTCCCTCAAGCGGGGTTCCGGCGAGGGAGCGAACGGGCCGCGCCCGCTGCCTCACGGGGCTCAACTTTCTACAGGCAGCCGGCAGCCCCGCGCCTCGGGCCGGGGAAGAGTAAACAGCCAGCGAGGCCCGGCCGCCCGGACGGGGGCGGCGGGGAGCGCGGGAAGACGCTGAGGGGGCGGCCGGGCGGGGAGGGGCGGTGGCGGCCCGGAAACCAACCGCCAAACGAGCCCCCCGGGGCGGGGTGGTGTCCGTGCGTGGGTTGTGCGTGTGTCGGGGGTGCTGCGAGGGGGGTAGCGGAGGGTGTAAAACATGCCGAGGGCAGGCGGAGGGGCCTCGCCGGCAGACAGCGGTATTGTCTGCCGGCGAGTGAGGGGTCAGTCCGGAAAGTTCAGGATTAGTAAATTTAATATCCTGTCAAAATTCTCATGGTAATGAGGCCTGGCCGGCCTCGCTGGCGGAGCTGGCGCAGCAGCCCCGGCCCTGCCGCTCCCTGCCAGCGCCAGCGATTTATGAGCAGGAGATTGTGCTGCGCTGGCATGGGCCGAGCTGGGCCGGCCGGGGAGGGAGAGCGGCTCGGTGGCGGGGCCCTGGCGGCCGTCTGCCGGGGGAGACGACCGGGTCCGGGTCGGTTTAAGTCATTCTTGCTCGTTCCCAGACCCTCCCAAATCCTCCTGCAGTAGCTTGGCCGCAGTGACAGAGGTGGGCTGCGTTTGGTTTTTCCTCTCCCTCCGTTGCGCTTGCAGGAGTTGCCCTGCGCTCGTGGGTTTCTGGCATTAAAAATAATAAGAAAGAGGGAAGAGAGGCAAAATCATGATTAACTGTGTACATATTGCGTTATAGACTGATTTTCAAAGGGCGTTTTTTAATTTGCAGGGCTGATAACTTTAAAACGGCAGACAGGAGGAGAAGGTGGGAAGAAAAGAAATTGCAGTGCAAACCAGTAGGACCGTAATAAATAGTAAACTGTGGCCCCAACGGGGTATTTTTTGAGCTGATGGATGATATTAAAATACAGTTCCTAAGCGAGTAACAAAAAAGATGGGGGAGGAGGGATGGAGAGGGGAGGAAAAAAAAAGGAGGAGGGGGGAGAGAAAGTTCCTGTGCACTTTGTTCAAGGTTCTGCACCTCTCTAAGCAGCTGTCACATCCGTACATTATGGTACATTGAATCTGAATGAGGCTCTCCACATCAAAACCTTGCATCCATTATGATATCATCTCCTGCTCTAAGCTGTAATGCTTATTAATTCTGCACCCATACTCTCCAAGCTTCAGCAAATGTATTCCATCAGCCTAGCATTTAATTTAATTAGTACAGCTGGGCTCTCATTCTCCTTTCTGTGTCAGAGGTATTGTCAGCACGTTCTGCTATAACACAATTACTGATTGCTTTTAGATAGGCAGAAATATGATTAGGGTATTGGGTGACTGTATCATAAGCCTTATTAGATTCATTTGAAATCTGGAGATAAATAGGAAACTTTTATTTGCAGTGTAATGAGATTATGCTTATTAGGCCAAGGCCTCACAACCTTTTGCAAAGAACATAGTGTATCACTAGGATTATACTCTGGAACCACACCTTTTGCTCATAGCATCCAAGCAATTTCTCAGCAGCTTTGAGATTTAACTGTTGTAGCCCTGTACACATTTTAGAATTGTTTTTTGGCTCAGTGGCTTTCTCCTCTGATAGATTGCGCACACCTTCCACTGTGTGTTTTCTCCTGCTT
Source organism: Phoebastria nigripes (assembly GCA_035582835.1). NCBI lineage: Eukaryota > Metazoa > Chordata > Aves > Procellariiformes > Diomedeidae > Phoebastria > Phoebastria nigripes. Next base: position 2,972,770 of record JAYKAV010003154.1, read on the forward strand.
AAACCCAGAAATCTGGGTAAGATGTTTTGTTCAACAGGGGAAAGCTGTTTGGGTGAACTGCAGCCATGTGTGGATGAGTAAATACGCCGATACGTTGGACAGAAGAGTTTTTGCCCATACCAGTCTTTTTATTTAAACTTTTTTTCCCTCAGTAGAAAGCTGCAAAAACGTTTCAGGATCAGCAGTTTCCAGAAGCTAAAAAGCATTGCTGTTCAGATACTTCTGAGGTTGAATCTCGAGATAGAAATAATGAGTTAATTTTCTTGTGTAAAAATTGCTGGAAAGGCTGCACATTTCATGTCACTTACAGAGAGAGTACATTTAAATCTTAATGTATACATCACAACCTTTTGTATTATACTATCCTGACAAAACACATGGCATAGTGTTTGAGAAGCAAGAGTTACGTTTTTAAAAGTTCATTTATTATAGAGATTCAGAGTTCTGATCTGGTAATTTCCCTGTAACAATCAAAGGTACAAACAAGCTATCACTGACTTGACAGGTTATAGAAAGGAGTCCATCAATTTTAACATTGGTGTCAAATTTAGGTTTCATTCTGTTTCCGCATAAGTTTTGCTACAAACTCCAGTGGGAGCAAGATTAGGCTCTTACTGGATCCTTTTCCTTTGTGAGTGGTATTACCCAGTGTGGAAGCATTTCATAACTGAGTGTGGCAAAACCCTGAACCTAGTTTGTATTCCTTGTTGCATCACTTGCTCTACAGTTAAGATATAAGAATTTGTCAGGGTGTCAGTATCTCAGGCTAAGGATCAGGCTCGGGGAGGAAAATATGCATCGGTACTGTCATGGTATTTTATTTTGCATTTGCCTAGCATTGAAAGCGTGTCTGCAAGGGCTGGCTTGTCTCTGTCATTAGGCAAGCTCCATGTTGCATAGTTTATATCTCAAACATTTGTGATATTTTAAAATTGATATGGGAATAAGCTTTGAAGAGGTCAGGTGAAAGTTCTTAAAGATGACATTTCTGTATTTCTCATCTAGTTACTAAGGGARTGTCCAGAGAGTAAGACTATTGCCACAGCCCAATGGAGTCCTTTGCCAAAATGGACTGAGCTTTGGGGTTCCCAGCCCTGCCTCCGCTCGTACTTCTGCAGGCGCGTTGTTGTGCAGTTCTGTGTGATTCTCCAGCTGGGGAATCTCATGCTGTAGCTATGCTTTTTGCTTTCCTGGAAAGGAATACGGATCAGCACGGCTACTGACTTGCCTCAGGAGCCACAGTATGTATGCCTAAGCAACAACAGCAAAAAGTTGTTCTAGAGGAATACTTCTATAATCGGGAGACCTCAGTGTTTTGGAAAAAGAGAGGGATTGCTCTCTCCGTTTTAGGTACAGGCAAGCGCAGGCACAAAACAGTGAATCAGCTCAAGTTACATATCTAGGAGCAGCAGCCTCGCTAGTGCTGAGTCTACTAAAAAGTCAAATATTGAGAATCTGGTGTTTGCACTATACATAAGAAACGATTTTATTATTCTATAGCTTTATAAAGAGAGATGTCACTTTAAATCACGTGTATTTTGGAAAGGAGGTGATTTCTCAGATAGTTTCAGAGGAGAGAATATCTAGCTTCTTTCTGCCAACCAAAAGAAGATGAACAGCAACCCTGTTTTATACTGGTTCGAAAAGCAACAGAGATGACAAATGCCACAATTTTCCAGTATGTTGCTTCATCAAGAAAATATTTTAAAGTGTGGTGTAATTGCTGTATGTGAGAATGAACTGGTGGCCCTGTTCATTTGTCCCCCGTCACCGTCATCCTGATTTGCAGTGAGCAACAGAGTTATTCACATGCTTAGATTACACACATGCTTCGATGCTCTGCTGGATCAAGGCCTAATTGACACCCTAATTGACAGGCTCAGTGGAGAGACTGAAGACTAAATTGGGCTTGGAAGCTGAAACGTGATGTATGTTTTTACCCTCAGAGGTGGTTTGTCCAGGCTGTGCTTGAGATGTGTTACCAAATAATGTGTTCCACCTTCTGCTGTAGCTTTTGTTGCCTTTCTTTTGTGGCTAGATAGAGGACTTCAGCTGCTGGGCAAAGAAACAAATAAATATGTTAGTCCAAACTAATGACATGTTGAATGCTAAATTGAAACAAACAATTTTATCTTTGGTCTTTCTAAAAGAACAAGTTTGTTAAAAGAAATACTAACAGCCATTTATTCAAAACCAGTTGATTAAATGAAAGTGTAACTAATTGTTAGATGTTTGTTTCATGTAGACTCAAAGGTAGAATAACAACAGAAGTAATTAGGGTAATTATTAAGGTCTGTATTTAATTCAAACCCTCAGAGAATATTGCATATTCATTCAAGTGAGCTATATTTCCTATTAAAAAGATAGCAGTTTCTCAAAGCTTTCATTTACAGGTATGTTTTTGGTAGTGTCGTTTTATATGGTATCATGTCATCTTGCTCTCTGTCTGCTGTGACAGTGTTTGTTATTCATAATGATGGCAATCAAAGGGGAAATGTTACTGGTAATTTCTGTGTGCACTTCTAACCCCCAAATATTTGTAACAGTCATTTACCTAAGGTATTTGAGAATTTGAAGATAGGGACATTAGAATGAACTTGCCTTGATCTCTCTACAGAAAGTACTGTGTGCATTAAGATACTAAAGCTAGGCATTTTTATATACTCCTAAAGAAAATGCAGTGAGACATTATTTATAGAGTAACTGTAAAATTGAGGCAGTACTTGAACCCTTTTACTAACAATGAAGAAAAATCTAGCTCTGTTTCACATATGATTTTCTTCTTTTTAAGACTGGTCTTTATAAAATGCAAAGAAAATCTACAAAAGAAATGTTTGGGAGCGTTTACTGTGGAGAGGTTCTCAAAGGGTTGTTTCAAACTGTAGACTGAAGATGAATTTGTATCAGAGCATTTTGGAAAAGAAAAGAAAAAATCGCTTCATGGACCCAGTTCTTACATGTTACTAATCATGCAGGACACAGAGCAGCAGGATGTCTTCCAATATTTGTTGCTGGCAGATGACACACACCATCTTTACAGGGCAATTGAACTGGTGTGGTCTCCTCCTGGATGGATTTAATGCTTGGATTTAAATCCAGATTCTTCTCTCAGTAAAGCCAGGTGTTTCTCTTGAATTCCTAAAATGCAAAACTGTGTTGATCAGACAGAAAACAATGTTGCTTGCTAAATTAGTAAGTACCATTTTTTCCTCCTTGTGTTTCGATCCTGCTGTAACACTGAAACAGTATTGCACTGAGTATGTGTATTTGATAGAAACAAACACAAATAGGATCAAAGTTATCTCAGCCAGATTCCTTAGACCATACCACTCAAATGGTAAGTTACTGCAATATTATTAGTGCCATTGTTTAAATAGATACATAACACACTAGAATTAAAAATAGCAATGACAACAGATTTGTATTGCCCTTTTCTATTACTGTAAAAGTGCAGTAGTGATGATAGTAATACCTAATTAACCTGATTTACTTGTACAACAGTAGAAGCATAAGGCCTTGTATGGAGCCGGCTATAATGGTCTGATGATGGTCTGCCTTTCTAAGATACAAACAATTGGTGCACCATGGAGCTGACCAAACAACTAAATGGGGAGAAAAAAGTTGATACAATCATAAAAAAAAAGGAGTGAACAGGGGTTATAGGTGTTAGCATTACAATTAGCATAATTACAGCACTGCAGTTAAAGTCGTATCTGCATATTCGTTGTAGTTCACATTTTACCCCCTTAGATGTAAAATCTTTTTTTTTTTTTCATCAAATGAAATATGCCTTCTTGTTTGTAACCATTCAAGTGCACATTGTTAAATGAGAAATAATGCAGGCTCGTTACTGAACCACTAGGGACTATTGAGATAGTGTAGGTGTCTGCTAGAAGGCAGAAAACAAGGGGTTGCTCACTGATGAAACCTTTTGGCCAAAATGACTGCACAAGCATTGTGCTCGTGTGTTAGGACTTAGTATTTCGTTGCTTGTCCACGTTTCCAGAAGCATCACTAATTAGAGAAAAAATAAAGCTTCCTTTCTGTCCCCCCTCCAAGTGAGTTGGATAAGCCTTGCTCTCTCTGCAGTAGTCTTCCATCCTCCTAGCAATGTCCTTCCTCTTTCAAGCTACAGGAGAGCTAGGTAGGACTGGCTCTGCTGATGTCGATAGAAGTTTTCCATCTAGACCCTATTTCTTCCATCCCTCCTTCCAAAAAATGTGCACCTTTTCCACATTTAAAATCACCAATGGCTTTATTAAAAGGTGCTGTGAGAAGTTGCAATGCAGCAGAACTGAATCCCCATATCACCGTTTTGCAGTAGAGTCAGGATCTTTATCATACAGCTGTAGAGTGTGCATTTCCTAACCCAGTAGTCCATTACTTTACAAATGTATATAAAACTGATTTCAGAAGAAAGGCCTCACCTGTGTTATAAGAAAGCCAGACTTGGCCTTCTATGCCGTATCACGGCACTGAATTGATATACTGTGTCACAGAGGTTTTACAGCGTTATCTATTAGATCCATTTTTAATGGTAAAGGAGTTATTTGGTCAGATCCATAATATAAAATGCCTTTGCCTTCAGGCACTTTTGACACACATACACTTCAGAGTGGGCAGAGAAAACCTGAAAACTTGCTTTAAAAAGGATGAACTTTTGTAAAATTCCTGTTAACACTTACTTGGCTTTGGTTTCCATTATGCACCAACTTACACTCAAGTTAAAGAACACATGAACACTTTTTTTTTTCTTTCAAGATCCTTGTCCAATTATTAGCTTCTCCACAGTGTTTTTGTTGGGATGGACTGTGCCATTAATATTCCTACAAGCCCTCTGCAGGTTATGGCTTAGCGTATTTGTACCCCTACAGATAGACCTTTTTTCTTGTCCAATACATCCTATGCAGCAGCAGCGTGAAAAACTATGTTGTTAGAGGTCATCAGTTGTGTTACACGCATTTTCTCTGCTCCCTCTCTCCATCTCACTATCAAAATGTATTCAGTTTTTTTCTGTTGTCCATGATTTTTTATACTTACAGAACAGTATGGGGGGGTGACGATGAACACTTCTCTTCCCTGCTGCTTTCCTGTGTGCTATATGGAAAACAAACAGGAGGGTTAAGACTGTATTTCTCACTTTCCAGGAGCTGAGTCCTAGATTCCATTGCTGAGACTGAATATAACAGGGTACATGAGGAGTGTTTCTTTCTTAGCACGGAGAGCTGCAATAACACATGACACCTTGATTAAGAAATGCCACTAAAGCCAGGAGAGTTAGATTTTATTCCAATCTCTAACTTTTATTTTCCATTTAACCTGGATGAGAGTTCTGAAATGTGACTGTTGGTTTGTTTAGAAATCTTAACCAACGCTTGAATGAGTCTGCTGGGATGGGTGTTCTGGTGAGTTCTGTTGCCAAGCTATCTGAGTGTAGCTGCTGCCAGTGTTCATAAACCAATTCCCCAAATAAAATATACTTTATTAAAGAAAAGATGGTTTTGTTGGTATAAATGTGTCTATGCGTAGAAACAAAATCCTATTCCAGAAAAAAATTTTTGTGTCTACTGTGTACCATAAAATGTATGGTAGCATCCATGTTCTGAAAATGGGTAGTCTCTATACAGTGACCCAATGCAAGCACCTGTGAACCTGTAGATCTCACCTTGGAAAGTGTCAAATGTCTCAAATTCCCACCACTAAAACAATCTCTGTTTCATCAGCCTGTTCTGAGACTAAATGAATTGCTTTTAACATAGCATGCAAGTATTTAATTTTAAGACTCTCTATGTCAGTATTGGTCAAAATTTCCCCAAATTTACAATTTTCAAAAACTTGCAATTAAAATTCCATTTTTATTACAAACCTTTTAAAACTTGTAATGACAAATACAATGGTTTTGGCACACCTACTGATTGGAGCATTTTTATAATCGAAAAAATGGAACATGCTGGCATTTTTCAAAATATCAAGGTAATACTTAGAAAATTTTCTGTGGCATATTTTTAACATTTTTTACAATAATAATTATTGTTTAAGGTAGCTTATATTGTTTATATTATAGCCAATTTTTTAAAAACTTGATAGATGAAAATCAGATGAGAGATAAAAGGTTGGAAGCTACAGGAAGTCAAATGGTGAGAATAATGATCAGCATGATGTATAGAGATGTATGTTTGTAGGGCAGTATAGAACAGAGGAACACATACAGTAGAAATGTAGAGGTTTGTTGGAATAAAGTCAGTGAGAAAAAGAAAATTACACAGAGGTGGGAAAGGATGCAGGGAAAGCAAAAAGGGACAAAAAGGGTGTTTTGAAAAATGGTTGGGCAATAAAGGTATGGTTGGGAGCTGAAGGGATAGAAAAAGGATGAAGATCAGAAAACACTATGCCTGGTGCATGGCAAACAAAAGGAAAGAAATGGGAATCCAAATTTCATAGCTTGATTCTCAACCATGTTACATTCTATTATATCATCATAACTCAATCGTCTTCATGTAAGTCAACAACACCAGGAAACTTAATCACTGGAGCATCAGTTGCTTGTCTAGGAAGAGAGTGTTGGATTTGGCGTCCCTTGGGGTCTTTTGACACATCTGTAATGCAGGGAATTGAAAAAGGGTTCTTGCTGACATTTGCTTCAGTAGCTATCCCTGGTCATTGTGAAGAAGAAACCCAAAATGTCTGAGGAGTTCTCCTGTGACTTCCCATTGAGACCAGACCTGAATCCTGCTTAGAGGAAGATGGGACAAGGAAAGGCCGTTAAACCTGAGGATGAATTAGGCCGTGTCTTTATTATCAGACTCTGAAGTGTTCTCAGGTTCTTGGGTTTCATCTGCATGGTGGCCATGTCCTGACTCCATCCTGGAGGACAACCAGGCATGCACCAAACTTTATCTTTACCCTCTGCATCCAGGTTTCCATTCAATTGGATGACAGTGACATTGTCTAGTTAGTAGGGGGCTGTGACTCCAGGGCTTATGTCAATAGGTATGTAAAATATAGCCTTAAGCAAAGAAAAACAGTCAGATCCTTACAACCTTAAGAATTGCTTTTTTGAGGAAGGAATACTAAGTATTGGTGATTTCTAATAGTTGTATGATGTCTTTTAGGACATACTGCTGGTTTCACTGCCATCAGACAATAAATTCAGCTTCTTACTTAMATGGATCTAAATTTCAACTAGTAATATAGCAGCAAGAGTGTGCATTTTTCAAGTTGGTATGGACAAGATCCTGATTTAATTAATTTATCTCAGTATCTTGTGACAAAAATTACAGTAGGATACCTGTTTTTCCCTGCTTCAAATATGATTTATACATAAGGCCATAGCAGGGTCTAGTGATAAACAAAATGTAGTATTGACATTTTTTTAAGTATTTTTGGTAGGACTTATTTGGTGAAAAAAAAAAAGACTTCCTTTTAATCCAAACAGGTTATATGTCACTCCAGCAACTTTAGGATATGAGTATCAGTATGGTATATGTCAAGATCCTCTTTGTCCTCCTCTTTTCTCTGTGTTGAGCGTGCAGTTCTTGAACAGAGCCAGTAATAGTGCTGTGTATGTTGGCTGGAGGTTGAGGATAAAGGGTTTCTCTTATATTCACAAAGCATTGTCAGCATGGAGGTAGCGTTCCAGGTGAATATACACTGAAACAAATCCTGAACTCTAAATTATTTAGCATAGTAAAGATTTTTGCAACAAAACTTCAAATGCTGGTAAAGCCTAAATGAGAGTGTGGAACTCTTACTTCCCTTACAAAAGTAGGACTAAAATAATGAATAAAATGAATATGTTGAAAAAAAAGTGGTATTGAATCACTAGGATGACTTTTCCCATTTAAAGAACCTTTTTGCTAGGGAACAATTACCAAAATTATACATATTCTTTGGCATCTTATTCAATAACAATGTTGGAGGCACCCAGTGCTAATCAGATCTGTCCATTGCTACCTTTTTAAAAGATCGCATGCATTCATATTCCATGGGATACTGGATCAAACATAATGCTGTGCAATTAACAATGAATAAAATGCCCCCATTACAATTCCCATGCAGCCTTAAATTCTTAGCAGTATTTTCTAAGGTAAGCAGAGACTCCTGGGACTGTGTACTGCAACCTTCTGAATAATACCAGCCACACAACCTCAAATATATATCTATATATCTATCTATCTCTCTCACGAAGTTACCCAATTTTGAATTTAAAACTCCAGGCTAATCCTAAAGTGAGGTAGCACGTATAGCATGATCATTGGGTCATACAGTGAATCTCTAACTCAATTATTGATGATAATAATGATAGTAAATATTATGGTTTATTAGGTGTGTAGGCCTAACAGAAACAACATCACTCAACCTCTACTCATGTTTGCCATTTTCAGTCCCCCAAAAGAGAAAACGTGAATTAAAACTGATGAGAAATGCATTCATTGGGGTATATGTCACACAGCTGCAATAGGGATAATTGGAAGCTTAAGCTCTAATCCTGCAAACACTTAAGCGGTGCTTAACGTCATTGCATGCAGGTTGACTCAAATGCAATTACTTATTTTTTTAAAAGTGCACTTGCTAAAGCATATGAGAGAGAGAGGCAGAAATGGGGCTTTATTTAGCAACGAACTGCTGAAACTCTTTGCAAGGAAACAGACCTGTAGAACTGCAGTTGATTCCTACATTTTTCACATAGCATATGAGCATGTGTGTACAGTATTCACTTCTCCAATATTCTTCAAGGATGTGGAAATTATTAATGGAGTAATATATTTGTGCTCAAAAGAGAACAATATAAATAGAAAAATAGAAAGCACATAGCAAATAGCAGTATGTTTAAGCTAATCTATATGCATGCACTTGTAATATAGTGGTTTGTCAGTGAAGAATGTGTTGGATGGATGTAGCTATCAGTGTTTGTGCCTGTCATGAACTCACTCACCCTCAGCAAGCTCTGAGTTTTTTAATGTTATGTTATTATTTAATTTTATTCTTTTAATCTGAAAGAGCGGCCTGAGATCAGTAAGGGGATGGTTTTATCTTAATCATCACTCCTTTCTTCATAAACATGCAGATGTTCAGCCTTCTAGTAACTACAGTGATGATTTTTTTGATGCATGAGGACAATGGAGTGAAGTAGTTTCACCTTAAACACTATTAAAACTGGTAGTCTGGTTATATTAATATCAGAAGGGCATATTATTGCCTGTGCCTTTTTAGAAGTTGGGAAAACATCACAGTAGAGCTTGGAGTGAGGTTGCTTTTTTCTCCTGTTACTCTCTAGTGACAGAGTGTAACATTGACAGGAATGTWGCTGGGCTTTTTTAGAAGGATATATTTGAAGAAGTTTTTCTTAGCTCAACTCTGATCAACAGAATTGGCAGTTTCAGATATCCTCATTTTTCCTAGTGGGGAGCTCTTAACCAACATTGCTTCTTCCGGGAAAACACTGATGGAATTTTTTAAGCATTTATCTTCCATGTACGTAAAAGGTTTTCAGTGGGTTTTGTATGTAATGTATGTAAAACATTTTAGTGATTGAAAAATGTTGTAATTCAGTGACCTTTGGCTACCTCTGTTAGAAAGCACAAATTTGATATCCTTTTGAAATATGAGGGAAATTATCTTGGGTTTGTTTTCTTTATTTCTGTACCTGGGATGCCAGAGGAAATGAGTATGTCAGGGTTAAGACTTGGATGCAGAGGAAGCTTGTTGATTGGGAGATGGGTAGGCAGGAAAAGCAGTTTCTGCTTGAGACACCTCTTGAGACCTGGAAGTGTTTCTCTGGTTCTGCATCTGGATGCACCTTCTGGCTGTATCTCACTCCTTGGGGTAGGTGAGGTGGTGTCACATTTGATGTGAGGTCACGTATTTCTCCTGTTGATCCCAGATGGCAAAGTGTGACATTGACGCTAATGTTACTGTTGGGGTTTTTTTAAACAGGTATTTAGAGAGATTTGTCTTAGCTCATATCAGTAGCTCATCCCCGTCACATCCTGGTTTTCACTGGAAGGAAGGACAGGCATGCAGCTGGCTGGAAATCGCTGCATGGTCTGGCCAGGCCTCTATCTGGATGACTTGAGGGCACCAGAACCGTATGGTGCGGTGTGGAGCACACGTCCCAACAGCTAGACAAAGCCTGTGAGTGCACAAGTGAGACACTGCTCTTTTTTTGTGTGGAGTCTCCACAGGGTGAGACAGTTTCACACACCTTGAAAAGAAAAAGCTTAGAGCATGGCCGTAGGATATACTAGACAAAGGCATCTCATTCATTATATACTGCCGTCTACTTGGGATTCAGGCTACTAAGACTGTTTCTCAGGTACACACTAGCAAGCACAAAATACTGGCCTTTGTAGAGTAAGCAGTGTGGAAAAGTGGTCACCATTCTTGTCCTTTTGAAATTAAAATGATCAGGACTCTTGTGCTTTGCACTGGCTTCAGCAGTTCTATTGTGCATTGCCTACTCTGCAAATATCTTCTTCAGACTTAGGCAGGTTTTTGACATATCCCTTCCTGCTCCCAGATCATTCAAAAGGACAGTTAAGAACTACATGAACCATTTCCAGACCTGGGAGCTTCTCAGTATGTCTAGGGAGCTTTGTGGTCTGAAACAGAGGCAGTGCTTGACTTTGCAGTGTCATCTACCAGGTGGTGTTTGAGGGCAGGCAGACAAAGGGGCAGCATCAGGAGCTCTCCTCACTGGTGAGAAGTCTACAGGGCAGAGCTGGCAGGCACAGGTTCCCTCTACTGCCAATGGACAGAAATAGGCACACTTGTAGCACATGAGATATCCAAACAGGTTTAAACGTCCAGTCAGGTTTTTAATATCTCCAAGGATGGAGACTCCACAACCTCTCTGGGCTATCCACCAAGGATGAGCTGAATTGTGCCCTTAGAAGTACCTGTTCCCCTCCAGTGAATATAAAGGAAACCTAGATGATAATTCAGATGGAGGCATCTGATTTAGGTGTAATAAAGCCTGCCCCTATTGATGACTTAAACTAGAATTTAGGCAGCATAGAGATGGCCTGAATTTGGCTCTCTCATCGTATTTGTTTTCCTCCCTGTCCTTCATTCAGAGGTAATTTTAAGAATGTGTATAATATACCGCATTCCCTTCCAGCCATACGATGCAATATCAAAAACTGAATTTACCAGTCCAGGTTAACCATGAGCTTTTACCCAAAACACAGAATAATTTTTTTAAAGTTGAAAATAAGTAACCTGCTTTTTCTTCTTTGCTACTCCAATGTTCTATAGCATGGTAACAGGTTAATTATTTACGTCTAACTGCTGTTCCTTTTGAGGGAGACATTTTCCAGGCAATAAAAATATGTGTTTATTGCATAGCATATGCACTATAAGTTCAATATCATGCATATGATGCCAGCCCAACTGCACAGGGCACAGGACTGGTGCACTAGGACTTTTTCCTAGATGGAAGTAGCTCTCAGTGGAAGCGTCATGACAGAAAAGAGGATGCTCCTAGAAGTTAGAGGAATGGTAGCCCCAGTATGCTGTCCTCTACTGCATGGAATGGCTGGGTTTGTCCCCTTCTAGTGCACAAAAAAGTTAAAAGTTTTCCTAGTACAAGAGCTAAAAAGTGTTTTTCTTCCATATGGTGTAGGCCTGTGTTTTGTCAAGTTGGAGTCACCAGGTTACTTTCTTTCATTTGTCTGAGTCTAGCAGAAGTACTTGCATTAAATGTGCTTCTAAAATGCAAGCATAAAGACTTAATGTGAAGTACATTAACTTGTGCATACCCTTATTAATACACATATAGTTATGACATAGGATTATGCATGTAAGAAATTCCTTAGGCATTTAATGCAATAGTAATACAGAGTGGAAGACCCATAAATAGCTGATGTTGTTAGTGTACCTGGAAATCTGGTGCAGAGTTCCTCTATGACAGTATGTGTACAGGTATTCTTTGTTCAGCTTGTTTGTCCAAGATTGACATCTTTGTAAATATTGCATACAGTAGTTTGAATTACTTGCTGTTTGTGTTTGTTTCTGTTGCATTACAAGTAGCTTCATGCTCCTTAAATGATCTTGGCATAGTTTCATGTGAGCTAAGATCTAATAGCTTTTGTCTTTTAGTTAGGGGCATAACCGTAGAATTTCTGTCATGACAGTTCTGAAATTTAATGAAATAGATTTGTATCCAAATGGCTAGAAGAGATTTTCTGAAAACTTTTAGGAATGTGTGATCAAAATGTTTGACACTGGTGTCACTATAATGTGCGTGTGTTTGTCTGTGTATACATATACGCACATACACTGTATATGAACACATAGATATATGTTTGTGAATATTCATGCATATAGTGGCTTGCTGATCTAAAAATGTTCAAGACGACCTGAATATAGGGATTTTTGAATCCTGGAATTATATCTTGTAGTGAACAGAAATATGATCACTCCTAATGGGAATTCTTTCCTTGATGAGATTGTATTTGTATGTGAAGGAGTATATCTAATACTTTTTCACATCAAGGCAGACAAAGGTAGTACTGTTATAATTACTTTATTTTGTTTTCACTGAAAAGGGACACAAAGGGAGCAAGGATAGTTGCCAAACTAATATTGGAAGTCTGTAGAAATTAAATCTGATTCAACCATGAGCGCATTATATATTTACCTGATGAGGGAAGGAAATTTTCACACTTGTTGCTCAAGTAGATACGTGAGTTTGGGATTTGTTTTCTTTCTTTTTTTCTGTTTTTTACCTAGATTTTAATTTAGATAAAGAGGAATGGGAGTGTCTTTGTGGTGTCTGTATAGTGTATTGATTTCAATGTTGTACTTTAAAGGGCTAATTTACCATGTGTATCTTATCTATATGAGTATGTCCTTCATGTGCAGTCTAATAAATGTTAAGTTCCTGGGTTTTTTTAGTGGGACCGGGATGAATCAATCTTTTTTTATCCCCAGGGCATTCTTCTCTGCATCACAGAGTTGCCCTTTTACCTGTTCAGTGTAATTTAACCTGAGTCAGGAAATCAGTTGAATCTATGTCTGGAAAACAAACAAATCTAAGAAATAAATGCTCCCCCCATCCCTGGGGGGGATTTTCCAGCACAGTCATATTATACAGTGTAATAAAGCTCCGAAAAGCAAAGTAAATAAGAGAATTCATTCTGTCTTCCGTCCTCAGGGACTGAATAGATTCTCAAAACCAGTTTGGTGAATGTCTGTCCGATGAAGTTGCCTTTTTTTCCTATCTATCTGTGTTTGATAGTTCTCCAAATCTTATTTTGGTCTCCAGTTACACAAACCTTGATTAGTTTGGGGTATGGAAGACAGTAGAGTAAAACCTGAGTTCTTTACTCTCCCGTGACCACACTCTTAAGCCTCAAAGTGCAGCATGGCCAACAAGCAGGTTGGTATCTCTGAACTTCTAGTTTCAACCAAATATGGAGGAACCTTTGACTCTTACTCTTCATAAAAGACTTGGTTTTAGTATATGCCACAAGTCTTTAGAAAAAACATACTTGAAAAGGTGATACTAGCCTTATTTCTAGGCAAAATAGCTGTAAATCCCAATTGCTTTCCTTTTGACTTTAACCTAGTTGTAGTTGCTCTTCTGAATTACCCATGCACAATGAAGCACGTCTAAGCAAATGGGTCATCTTAAACTTTGAAAATCTTAACCATTGCTAATTTGTGGGGTTGGGAATGGGGAAGGGTTACCTATGGATTTCTTTGAATTTTGGTCAGGTTTGACATTCAAGTTTATGCTGTTATTTGTAGTGATGACAACAATAGCAATTAGAGTTCAACAGATTTCATCCATAGGTGCCACATTTGCATTTCAAGGGTAGTGCATGGTGAATGCATTTTATACAGTCACTCCTCAATGAAAACAGCAGTGGTGGTGGCAGTATTAAAGTGGTTAGTAAAGATGCCTCTGCCCAGGCCACCACATAGCAACCACTATGTTTCTAAGGACAAATAGCTCTTGCCTGCCCTAAGCAACTGGATGAGAACATCAAAACATGCCTTGTGAGAGACCTCTAATACCCATTAGTGTTAGCAACTGTTACCTCAATCATGAATGACACAGCCCTAATTATTAAGGTAATTAGAAGTTATAACACTGGCAATATTAAAGGGAGAACTTCTAAAGCCCATTAACAATGTTACTTTAAGTGATCTGGCTGTGAACTGTTCAAATCTCTAATTACATTATACGTCTGTCTTAAAGGGTGATGTAATTAAGTGATGGGAGAGGGAATGAATATATAGTGACTACTGTGCTATACTTTGTAAGTACTATTTTCGCAGAAACCAGCCTCAGTAATGTCATTATGTCATTTAGGGGTGGGTTTTTTTGCTCAACTGTATACCACATGTAGCTAAAAAATACTTATCCTCAGAATATATAAAAATTATATACCATGGTTTAGAATAATGATATTATCAAAATTAGGTTGGATTGGCTACGTTATTCATGCATGACAAAGCCATCAGTGACATATTCATGCCACCTCAAACAGCACTGCGCTTTCACGCCACCCTTTACCACCGTAAGTGGGTAAATACCAATATCCTGTATGTTCTACATGGAGGAAAGCTATTTTAAATATTTTAAAAGAAAATACATTAAATGTTTCAAAAATTACTCAAATTTGTCAGAAGTTAACAACAGTTATGCTTGAGTAAGAACAGAGGACAGACTTCTGCAGTTTGGCCTTTAGGTGTTCACATCATGAATTTTTATTGAGGACTGGAGAACAGGGGAAGCTTAGCATCAGCCCCTTCTTTTCAGGTTGGAAAGAAAGGTGGAAGAAAATGGGGATATAGTGAAAAACAGAGTTAGATGGATGGAGGACACTCTATAATTATCCAGTGGTCTTTGGTGAGTTATCAAAATTGCTTTTCATGAAGTACAAAAAGTAGAAGGGAACAGATTAGCACTTTCCCGTATTCAGTAAAATATTCATTATCTCAGCAAAGAGGAACAAAATAAAGTAATTCCCTCTTTCCAGTTCTTTTTATTCAGAAATTGGCTATTTTTTCTAAGCATGAAACCTCCAAGTTCTAAAAGACAGTGGGATCCAGGTGCTGAAGTTTGGTTTTGTGGTTCTTTTGCATCAGCCTTTGCCAAAACCTCACCATTTATATGTATATGCAGCCACAGTAGCAAGGTTTGTTGTCCAATTAGGTGGTTACATTTAAAAAATATTTCTTCTAGATTCGGTGGAAGTAGAAAAGGTCCATATGCAACAAAGCAAATTAAAATCTAAACTCTTTTTTCTGCTCATCTTTTCACATTCGATATCCCATCATGAGCTGAGTACTCTATTTTTCATATTTTTAGAGATGATTAGTGGATGAACCTTATACCCTTCCTCCAAATTCTAGGTGGGGCTGAAGTGAGGAGAATTTGTACTGCATACTCAAGCAAGCATCTCAAGGTCTGTCCCTCGCTTTGATATGTGGGGACATTGACCCACATTCAGCCCTGTGTGAATGCTCCCCTGCTTGCAAAGGCACATAGAATCACAGAATCATAGAATGGTTTGGGTTAGAAGGGACCTTTAAAGGTCATCTAGTCCAACCCCCTGCCATGGGCAGGGACATCTTTCACTAGATCAGGTTGCTCAAAGCCCCATCCAACCTGACCTTGAACACTTCCAATGATGGGGCATCCACAACTTCTCTGGGCAACCTGTTCCAGTGTCTTGCCACCCTCATTGTAAACAATTTTTTCCTTATGTCCAATCTAAACCTACCCTCTTTTGGTTTAAAACAGTTGCCCCTTGTCCTGTCACTTCAGGCCTTGGTAAAAAGTCTCTCCCCGTCTTGCCTATAAGCCCTCTTTATATATTGAAAAGCTGCAATAAGGTCTCCCTGGAGCCTTTTCTTCTCCAGGCTGAACAACCCCAACTCTCTCAGCCTCTCTTCATAGGAGAGGTGTTCCAGCCCTCTGACTGTTTTTTTGGCCCTCCTCTGGCCCTGCTCCAACAGGTCCATGTATTTCCTGTGCTGGGGGCCCCAGAGCTGGACGCAGTACTCCAGGTGGGGTCTCACCAGAGTGGAGTAGAGGGGGAGAATCACCTCCCTCAACCTGCTGGCCATGCTTCTTTTGATGCAGCCCAGTACATGACTGGCTTTCTGGGCTGCAAGCACACGTTGCCAGCTCATGTCCAATTTTTCATCTGATGCCATCATTTACTTCAGAGCTCCTGTATGTATAAGCATTACTTGAGAATAAGACCTTTCTGTTCCTACGCTGACAGTTTTCGAAGCAAGGCAAGTTCTTTGATGAACACCCAGATATATCTTTCAGTACACACCATGGTGTGCCCCAGGCTCTTAAATGTTTGAGCATATCTACAGGCCACTGTCAACGGCCATTGCATATCCCTGCTGAGTGGAAGCGCCAACAGGGGACAGGGCTTGGGTGCATCCAAATATCCCCCAATATGAAACTGGATATTGCCAGATCACACAGCCAGAGCAAAAGCCAGGAAGTACTGTTCAATGCATTAGCATAGATACACTTTTGGTCTCTTACACCCTGGCTTTCGAGCTGAAGAGAGGCCTAAATTTTGGAGACACAGAACTGGAAAGAATTTGTTGGAGATTACGGCCGAGACAGGCCCTCGTTGAGTCAGGGAAGTTCCTTCATCACCTTTTCTGTTCCAGTTTGTGTCTTCCACCTGCTCCACTAAGTTGTGGCTGATGACTGATCAGTTTGGGGGTGAGCAGAGGGATGACAGGCTTCTTGTCTAGTTTGTATGCAATTTGGGAGCTAATTAGGGGGCATGCTAACTGAGGAAGTTCTTCCCTGTGAATCCGGGTGCTGATGTCAACTGCACTCCTGGGTAAGAAAGACATTAGTTGTTTTTGTAAAAACAACTTGGATGGAGTGAAAAACTGTTAACTCTTGCTGCTGAAAGACAGATCTCTTACATCTGTCCAAATAGTGTTGCTGGGTGCACATATTCCATCAGTGCAAGCCACAGACATTGTACGTGAATACCTGGCAAGAGAGAAGGACTTAAGAAATCATTGATACTGAGCTGGAAATGGGAGAGAAAGGAAAGGGAACCGAGGAGCGAGGTCAAAAGGCATAAAAAAGAGTTAAACATGGGTTAGCAGTGGAAGAATGAAGTCCAGAGATGACGAGGAGAGAATGGTCAGCCTGCAGTTTTGTAGGTCTTTCTAGCACTTTTCATTACAGAAGCTCTTCCCTTGCTTTAAGGTTTATTTGTTAATCAAGACAGGCAGTGTATCACCAGAGCTCTGTTCTGAGAGGAACATGGCATTAGCAGAAACAGGTCCTGATATTTGTTTGAAGGACAGTGTCAGTCAATCTGCCAAAAAAAAATTACAACCAGTGATATATGTGATGTGGGTATGCGATTGGGGGGTTCTTTTTCTGGGTGCCAGTAATCACCAAGTTGAATTTGTAGCTAAAGTTAAAATTGAAGGAGTTGGACATGCCACTTCATTCCCCCTTCTTCTTGCCCTTGTACAAAACCAGATTTTAAAACCTTTTTAACAAAAGAAAAGACAAAAAGATATTTTCCTTCTTTGAAGCAGAAAAAAAAAAAAGAGGACAGAGTTTTGCTGTTTAAAAAAAAGGTCACTGCTAAGCCATGCATGGAAAATGTATAGCTTAATGGGGATTGGGTTCCTCTGAAAACTGACAATGTGAAAATGAAGAATTAAAGTGAACTTTTAAGATAATCTTAGCTTTCACTCTTGCCCTAGCAAAAGAGCTGATGTGCACAGAGGCCCTGGTTGGAAATTATCCCTTGTCAGGAAAGCACTCAAGCACTTGCTTAAATATATTCCTGAATGGGGATATAGGCTATACACAAGGATAAACTGTACATTCATAAATGGTATTTATAACATTTCTCTTGATTGCCACTATATGAAATCACTGATGTTGCCGGGCTGCAGAAAAAGGTAGAATATGATCCAGTGAGCTCGTTTCTTCTTACTGCCTCAAAGCAGGCAACATTTACGGTTGTATTACATGGTAGGTCCTGCTTCACATGCTAACAGTTTTCTCAAAGCTTTGGAACAGGCATTTGAGAACATGTGATCAAAAAACAGTTCCACAATTTGGGAATACTGTTTAAGTCAGCTCTCTGTCAGGGTAAAAAGTCATCAGTGCATCCATTCCTGGCTTAGGCCCTGTAAGGTGACATTAATGCAGGTCTTCACTTGAACTAATACCTCTCTGTTATCAAGGTGCTTGATGCTGAGCTTCATTGGCCAGACAATTTCTGGCAGAAGCATGGGTCAAAGGTTAAAGGCTGGGCACATGTTCATCCCTCCAGATTTGAGAGCTGAGTATGAGACATACAACTTCATCCTGCAAAGAAAGAAATATTCTCCTCTCAGACACAAAGAACAGATCATTCCTATCTGAGTTTGAAAGCAGAGAGTTATATTCCTAACATATCAAAAAGAAAGAAGGCGAGTAAGAAGGAAATGTATCTTCTTTGGGGACTTTAACAAGTAATCAATACCTTACTAGGGGTCTAGCTAGTGGTGGGTGTAGAGCCCAATCAATAGCAAGAGCAAGGCAAGTCAAAGTTAGGCAACAGAAAAGTAAAGATATACAAGGCAAGCATCTAGGCAAGAACTGGGATCAGAAGCCAAGCCGAAGGACAGGAAACTGGATACAGTTGTACCAAGCTGAAGGGCAAAACAAGAGGAAGGTCAGAGGCAAAGGTCAGAAAGCCAGGGAATTACAGTGCAAAGCAGAGCATGGGAAGGGGAGCAAGACACAAGAGGAGCCAAAGGCAGAATAAGCAGTTAGGGTGTGATTATGCCTTTGACAGCCACGGCAAAGGACCAGCCAAGCTCAGCTGGTTGTGTTTATCGGGTCTTTAGGGGGCAGCAAAGGCTGAAAAAGAGGGGCCTGGCAGGTCCCTCTGGCTGTAGCTGCAGTTGAAAGGTTGAATCAGGATATTGGTCCTCTCTGCTTTCTAGTACTCCGTCAAACATAAGACTTAAAACACTTCACCCTGCAAGTAGATATTTTTAAACAACTCTTCTAAGACATGCAAGGAAAAGGCTGAAAAAACCCTCTGTGCATATGTGCCTGATTTACTCAGCTGCACGTGTGGAGATGTGGATGTTGAAATAAGCAGTGTCCTGACCTTGGTCCCGAGACTTCATAGAACATAGCACTCAGAGACATTTGTGTCGCTAGTAACTATATCCTAAGTATTTCTATGGAAACACTACAACAGTAGGTATAAAAGAGAGAAAATGGGGTGAGATAGCTTGCTCTAGTTGGTTTGAGGATTATGAAAGTAGGTTTTTAAGGTTACAGGAAAGGAGATACCTTCAACAGATGGTATAATGATGCATAGGAAGGCATATATTCATGAAGTCTATTCAAATTTTTCCATATTTTAGAACACGTTTTGAAAGAAAAGTCACACCAAGAAGTTACATTACAGCAATATTGTGATGATGCTTAAATTGTATTTAAATTGATGCTTAAAGTCTGGAAATGATATGGTGATGGATTTTCTTCTAGGGAAAGGGACAGCTAGGCTCCCAGATCTCACTAAAAGTCAAAGGCAGTCAGGCCTTTCATTCTCAGTTGTGTCTTAATCCTCATTGTCTTTCCTGATCCTGAGAGGGGCTCCACATGACCTTACAATTTAAGTTTTTCCTTACCTTCCATACACTTTAGAGTACAGTCCCTAATTTCATGATTACTTACCTATTTTCAAATCCCACAACATAAACAATATTGTTTCTATGAACACCTTTAATAATAGATTGAAATGCTTGAGCATTCTGTTCTCCCTTGTGCTTACAAGTGGAGAGCAATATGAATCTTACGACTGATGTGTTAGGTTTTTTTAATTGAGGCTTCTTGAAGATGCTCAGAACATTGTATTACAAGAGGTTCAAAATGCTCTACTAAAATAAAATACATGCAACACAGGTGTTGTTGATCGTGTGACTAATCAAAAGTTGTGTAATAAACGGAAGTCATACCTCTCTTCGGTTTGGAGAAGAGAGGGGGAAGGTGGCAGATGAGTGAATTTCCACCACAAAGGTGATAGGTAATGCAGAACTGTTGTTCACCAAACCCCACAGTATGAGAAGTAGAGGCTACTCAGTGAAAATAGTAGGAGTCTGGTTTAAAACAAAGAAGAGGCAGTTCTTTTTACCCACTGGATAGTGGACTTCCAGAACTTGCTGCCACAAGAGGTTGTGGAGGCAGTCCCTAAGAGGGTCTTCAAAACAAGAGTCAGAAAAATTCATGTACAGCAAGTCCATAAAGAGGTATAAAAGGACTAGACAGGGAGGTGCCCTCTAAAACCCCTAGTATAACTATTTGTGTGCTAGGGGAGTACAAAAGAAATGGACTGCAAATAATGACTAAGCTCACGTGCTGTCCCTGAATGACATCTCCTTTTGCCATTGAGACAAAATACTGGGCTAGATGGACAACTGGTACAACCCAGTAGCTTCTCATGTTCCCATGCATTTCACTGCTTGTTTCTTTGGGTGACCTTACCAACGTGCTATCTGCTAATCCATTCTTTTTGAAGGAGCTTCAGCAGCTCTTTTCCACCATACACTGAGGATTTCTCTGCTGACTGGCCACAGGGTGTCTCTTGTTGTGAAACAGTTGATTGGATGTAGGTGATGAGGTGGCTATTTGACTAAGCTAATCTGGGAAGATGGAGTATACATCAAGACTAAATCCTGCTCTGTACAGATTAAGTGTGAAGAGCTTGTCAGAGAGATAAAGAGACGGAGAAAAAAAAGACCATTTAGACTCAGCCTTGGATAACTACATTAAACCTGATTTTATTCTGTCACCAAGGGTCCCCATTATCCTTTGTAACTATGTGGTCAAGTCTGGATTTTGTAAAAAAAAAAAAAAAAAATTATTTGTTTCTACATTAGCCAATTTTGTGGTAAGGGTAATGTACAGACTAACTGGTACATAGCAATGCATAACATTCCTAGTGCTGAGGTGGTTACAAAAGCTGAGATACTGAAGCATTTCTGAAGTTCCCAGCAATGAGGGACCATTTGGTTGCACAGGCTGGCTTGAGCACTAGTGCTGCCAGCGTCTGTGTCAAAGAGGCACCTTCCTGCAAACATGTTTAGACAGATAAACTCCCTTAGCAATAGTAGGATAGAGGAATGGTGACTTAGTGAGATTTGTAACAGCAGCATGCAAAATCAGCGCAAAGATGTGAATTCTTAATGTTGTCCTTAACTGACTGCTTTGTCCCAGTTCAAATTTTCTCATGTTTTTCATCATTCAGAGTGATCCATATCATCACTTCAGTCATACATTCCTGGTTGGGAATTATTTGACATCGTTTAACTAAGAGAATTCAGTTACAGGTCTTCTCTAAGTTGAACAAAGTCTATAGGAGTAAGCAGGGAATGCAACTCACTGTAGATGGTGCTTGAGTGGGAATCTGGGGCTCTCAATCCTTGTTTTTCTACTGATCTGGCAAGTCACTTCACTAGCAGCCTCAGTCCTGCTTGTTTTCTCCAGACAAGAAGAGGGAGATCGTAAGACAGAAAGCGTGACTAGATGTTGCCATTTAGTATTTGGAGTTTTGCTCAGGCCTTTTTCTAATTCAGAATTCAAATTCCTGTGTTCAGATACATGGTTCACGCGCTATGTTTCTGTCTCCTGATAGGAAGGGGGAAGGATTTAGGAAGAGGTGAACTTCCGCTTACTAAAAACTCACTTCTAGTGAATATTCTGCAATATATGTTTAAACAGTCCTGTTTGGTTAATATTCTTACCAATAAACTTAATTATGTGAGCATTTTTAGAAGAAAAAGTATATAAGCCTAAAAACATATCAAAAGGAAGATCGCTTAAAACATGAATATTTGTGCACATCTTCTTTAGATGTGGTGTTTACTTTTCATTATTATCCCATTCCTGGCAAGCATACAAAGTTTGGGAGTACAAACTTTGATATGAGAAAAGCTTTCTGTTAAAGCAATGTCTGTAGGGCAGAGCCCACGGTCTGGTGTACTTTCCAGGCAGTTGTGCACTGGTGGACCAGTCTGCAGAGTATATTGTGGCCAGCTTCATATAGTGAGTCAGAATCTTTTATTTATGTAACACTGACTGCCATTTTTTTATTTATGTGACTCCGACTCCCATTTTTTTATTAAACAGGGTTCTGTAATATCCAACACAATATAAACTGTTTCTTAGAGCCACAGTAAAAGCAACTTGAACTACTTCATGTAGATGTTGTCCTTGTATGTTTTATTTCATTAGAATTTTAGATAAGTTTAATATTAAACATTTATCAGAAGACTATACAGTTTACATAAAAAGTATATCCTCTTACTAAGACCTCCATTCGCCTGAAGAGTTCTGATAACACATATAAACCACTCAAGTTCCATTTTTGTTTGGTTATTGCAATATCAGATTCTCAGTTGAACCAAACCTGCTTCTGCATTATCCCATATTAAATTTTTAAGCTTCCAGCTTAATATTGTTCCTTCTTACTATTTATCAAGTAGATAACTGAAAAAGTGTTCCCGTTTTTATTGTGATTTATATGCACTTTAAATACTTCAATCTGTTTTCTCTTAAAGTTTCCTGAAATACTAAGTTGAAAGCCAGTTGAAATTCACTCACTGAAGGCGCTGTGTTGAGCTGCCTCAGCTTTCTCTCTAAACCATGTGTTGCTTTTCTTTTAAATCACTGCACCAAACTTTGTTAGGGCTCATCTCCGAGTACTACGCACAATAAACTGGCAAAGCCCAGAAAAGTAAGGAAAGGAAATTCGGATCATCTGATGGAGCACAGCAATTTCTCTTCTTGCTCAGAGATCACCTTAACCGTTCCCCTTGCTACTGTGCATTACACGTGGTAGTCTTGGCTGTGGCCTTCTGCCACTCTTTTGCACACACTCCCTCACCATGTCAGGTTCTTTGTTGGTTTTTTTTTTTTTGCCTATAATTAGTAGTTGCAGACATTTTCTGTAGTCATTGGTTGTGCTGCGAAAGTGTAATTTGGTGAAGGGGCATTTGCACAAAGGAGAAAATGGAAGGCTGATTTCAGTAGTAGGGGGCCGAGTGATTATGAGGCAGAAAGAGTTTATGTCAGTTCCCAAGCAGTGTAAGGTCTACCGACAAAAAAAAGACTTTTATTCCAGAATAGTGTCTGTGCAGGAACACAGAGAGTTACACAAGCAGTAGCTGCTGCAGCATTATAATTATACTGCCATAGTTCTGCCAGTTAATTTCCTCACATGGACAAACCCTCAATTTTTTACTTGCAAGGTCTCACCAAGAATTCTTGTTCTGGATTACCTTCACAAATTCCTGGCCTCTTTTTAAAAATGTATTGCTTTTTGAAACTTCAATTGTTGGAAGAGCTATGAAGTCTCTCCCGGACATCACAATGTCTTTGAAGCACTGTGCAGATTTTATAATGTCCAGAAAACACTCTCTGGATTGCATTTTGTCATTGAAATGCTGTGCAGACATTATAAACCCCTGAGATGGATGAATGGACATGACAGCATTAATAATAACAGCCAGTCCCCTTTGCAAAAATCAGTATGGCTGCTAATTGCTCTTTAGACATTAGGCCCATTAAAGTTACAGAGTAAGGGGTATGCAACAGCAAAATGAGGGTGTGAGTTAAGAATGGGAGTCTGAAGGCTGAAACGATGCTTGGATAGCCAGACCGGCAGTTCCTCAGGAAAAAACAACTTTATGACCTGTGTAAGGAGCATTGCATTAATGCCTTCCTCAGCCCAAAGGGAGGGAAGGGAAGGAATAGGAGAGCACCACATTACCACCATTTCATCTACACAGAGATCTACTGTTCTTGCAGATAGGGCAGCAATACACACTCCACCCATGAAGGGGTAAGCTGTCTCTCATGCAAACCACTGGCTAAGAGACTGGCAATATCGATGTAGTTATCCAAATGAGTAAGTTTGACTTTGGTAGTGGTAGGGTATGACTGGAATTATTGGAAGAGGACACCTTTCTAGGAGTGTATGCAAACTTTTTAATGAATCTCTGCATTCATTTATGCTATACGGCCGGGGCACCTTCATCTCCTTGTTGCAGCTAGACATTTTGTTCACTTGAATATTTAAATAGTGTGAGTGTTTTGTTCTATTAGTGTAAGAAAGACAGAACATGACCTTGCTAAAAGCATACTTAATTTGAAATATATAATTAACTATGGAAGAAAAGTGTTAAAAACCTGGACCCAAAAGGGAAAGCCAGGAAGTTCTATGGTCAACATCCTAAATAAACTAGAGTAAATGCCCATATAACCCTGTCAGTACAACTGTACAAAGTGTTTTCACACTATTCTCAGGAGAGTTCTCAGGCAACAAAGTGCCTCCCTTTTTTCTGCTTCACTGGATTTCGTTATATTCCAAGGACAAATGTGCATTTGCTCCAGCATAAAGCTCTGATGTGTTCTCCTGTTACGTTAGGACTGTATTTTCAAATGGGAACAGCCTTTATGTTGGAGACAACCAGCTTGAGAGCCTTTAGGGATCTTCACTGTCAGAAGGTGAGTTCTCAGGCTCTTTCAGACACACCTACCAGCTACCAGCATCAGGTGTCACTGCAAATGGAAGCCATATTTGGGCTTTTAGACTTATTTTTCAGAAATACTTAGCTGTATAAAAAAGACTCTCTCTGCTTCAGCCAGCCCCCTTGGTAAGCAAAGATTCATTGTATTAGTGACCACTTACCCTATCCTGATCCACTAGTTCTTTCTGTGGACCTGGGCACAGCAGAAAAATGAGCTACTTCTTTGAAATTGTGTCTCCTTATGTTTGTGAATAGGATCATATGCGTGGAGTCAGCTAAACAAAGTAATGAACCTGATGATAAACTAAAAGGTCACTTCCAGTGCTGTTACTACCGAGTGAATCAAATGATACACCTAGAACCACACTAGCTTCAATCCATGATCCCCAAAGAAGGGCTGAGGACACACTGGTCTGTAAGAAGAATAATCTGTTTCAATAACGTTGCTTTTATTAGGCTGAAATAAGCTCTGTAAGGTACACTGACTTTGAAGTCTGTTTTGCCTATCTTAGGTAAAAGTTTTTGCACTGTATCTCCCTTGTTGGGTGAGCAGAGGGTGTATCCCCAACTGTTTTGTCTGAATATTCTTGGTAAAATTCAGAACAATTTAGGTTATTTTGTAATTTGTCTGTCACAAAATAGAAACTGGGAATTTGGCAGAGGGAAATACAGTTTTCCATTATAAATTCGTAGACAACAAAGTCAGAGTGACCACTGCAGTTGCTCGCTGCCTTGGAGAAGCAGACCACAGAACATCCTGGAGTTGTTCCCTGTTTGATCAACATCCACTCTATTTAAAATTTCCAGTCTTGGACAACCTGTCACAATCCCTTGACAGATAGGATATCCTCATCTCCTTCACCTCATTGAAAGGAGGAGGTAAAAAAGAACTTAGTTTTGTGTTTTGTAGACCTGCTAAAAGTACTGTTTTTTTCTATCTTTAACAGTAGTGTTGGGAGGGAGGTTGATTTTCTTTTTTACGGTTTTACCGGGGGGAGTGGAGACAGGCTTGCACAAATAGGAAACTACTTATTTTTTAAGTTCTGGTTTCAGACCCACAACTCATTGATTTAGTGGGAGTTGTAGTGCCAGAGCTAAAGCTCGAGTTTGGCAGTTTGCATTTATTTTACTTGCAGTCAATGTTCCAGATAAAGACTTCTGGGAAGACAAAAAAATCCCACAGTGTGGTGTAAAGCTGCCAAAACAGGAGAAAATGAGAGGAGAATAATATCAGAGCTCATAGGCCTCCAGTTCTAACAGTTCTGCTCCTAACGCTTTCTTCCTTCATTTAAGCTTCCAGTAAAGTCTCCTTGTGTTTACCTCTAATTTAAGAAACTGTCCCTTAATCCCATCCCTTCCTATTCTCTGTCATCCTCTTGTTACTTCCTTCCTCTTATCTTTTAAAAGCTTGCTCACTCGCTCTCCACTCCCACCCTGGCTTATTTCTTCCATATTAATAATAATCTTAGTACTGAGCACTTACATCGCGCTTTACATGTTCAAAGTGCTGTACAAACCTGAGCTAATTAATCCTCACAACACACTCCCCTCCCTCTGTAAGATAGGTAAGTATTATTATCTCAGTTTTACAGATGGGGAAATTGTCGCAATGACTCAGTGGCAGACACAAGCACAGTAACCTTGTTCTTGCAACCTCTATTTTGGAAATACCTTCTCCAACCCTGCTTGCCTCTATAAATACCTTCCCATCTCCTTTGTCTCCTAAATCGTCAAGATAAATCCACTGCCTACTCCTGCCGCCACAGCTCCCTTAATTGTTGCCATCCCTTTCGCTCCCTCAGACACCTCCTGCAGGAGCTTTGCCAATGTATTGCTCCTCTGGCTCTTTGAATACCTTCCTCTTACATCTGCAGTTTTCATCTCGCTTCCACCAGGCAAGATGAAAGTGACCCCTTGCCAGCCTCACCAGTTCATGGCTCTTCTTTCTTTCTCCTTGCCCGGGTTTCTGTCCCTGGATCGCATCAAATTCAAGGCGTAGGTGCCTGACACAAGGCTGCACGTTAGGGATCTGGATCAAAATGCCCTGAATTCCCTGCACATCATTTCTAGTAGTTTGGCATTTCTGAAGGCGTCCTGTACCAGCAGGAAAACAGCAGGTGTAGGTTTTTCAGTAGAATTTATGCCCTCTGTATACGTGCAGCTCCGAATCAGGCCACAGTGCTCCTGCTCAGGACCGTGTGTTGGTGCAGGTGCAATCCACTGCTTTGTGTTTTCTGTTGGTGAGCTGCTACTCACCCCGCAGGCCGAGGCACTGCTTGATCATTGAAGATGCCGACCTGTCCCACCCGACAGCTTTGTGTGGCCTGAACCACCTTCTAGGATCTGGCATTTTCATGCTTGAATAACCTTCTTAAAGTTGATGTCCTGAATGTGGCCCTGAGAGCAAGTGGACTGACAGAGGATATTCTTAAATTTAAGAAAGAAGCGTCCTCCGTTATAAGTAAGCACATCCAGGGTTTAACTGCCTCTGCGGTTCCCTGATGTGACGCTTCCTTGTTCCCGTATGTTGTAAACGGGTGATCCTTGCGGTCATGTCCCTGTGATCGCAGAATATGTGTGTCACTTGAAACACTGGATCCAACTACTAATTACTCAGATATTATCCTTGATTTGCTCTCTCCAGAGTGGTGCTCTTGGTCTTATCTGAGCAACAAGTAATGATAGATTCTGACGGTGTGGCTAACAAGGATCTTGCTTAGCTGCAACCGTAAGTTTTGTCAGTCTCTTGTTTCAGGCCAATTAATTAAGACATGATTACATGAATTTGCTCTTTAAAAGACTCCGCCATAATGTCATGCTCTGTCAGGAACAATCTGTTTAATGGATCAGTGCTCATTTTGTCATTTTCTGTTCTGTCATATGACGTGGTATCATACCTCCGCAGGTGAGCTATCAGTCTCTATGGTGCTGCACTGAGGATTTTTTTTTAAGATGCCTTCAAAGACTTGTTTTGATGAGACTCCACAGCAAGTTCTTACTCACGTTCATACTAATGAGAGGCTAACCGCAATGAACTGAACACAAAGGCACGTCTCTTTTTTCATCTTGTATATGCATCAGTGTCTGAGAAGTCAGAGACTTGGACAAAGAAGTTGCTGGCTTCTTGCAGCTAAGTTTTGCTGACCCATACCCACTTGTACTCCTGCCTTTTTCATTATTTTATGTCAGTTTAGTTTATACATGTGCTATCAGTCCATTACTTTGTCATGCATTGGGTCCTCACCTTCTGTGAAGAGTGAGCAATGAAACTGGCCTACCTCAGCAATGTTCTTCGGGAGTCTCGTCTCGGTGTCAAATGTTATTTACTCAGTGTTTGGCTTGATGCCCACAGTTGAGGTGATGGGACCAATGTGTACCTGAATGGCCCGCTTATGCATTTTTTCAGGTTTAATAAGGTCTCTGTTATGCCAGGTTTCTGGGGCACAAAATGTGGCATCACTGCATAATTTTGCATAAGTGTTTGTTCTCAAAAACACATGATACCCTCTTCCTACATTGTGCCCTCCTCCTTCTGCATAAAATGAACGCTAGAGGGTGTAACCCACAAACCTCTCAGCTCTCCAGGGGCTATTCACTGTGGTTAGGATTGGCATCACTTTTGGATGCAAGTGGTCTTATCAGTTTACCACCTGTACACTTTTGTGGGTGCTCTTCCCAGTGCTCTGCTTCCTCCTCAGCAGCAGCACCCTCTGCATAGAGACCTCCGTGCCTCACTGTACTTCCCAGACCAAGTGACCTTGAATACTAGCTCTAACTTCCTCTCTCCTCCTCTTCCCCCACCCTAGCCTGTTTTCTGACTCTTAACTCTCCTCAGCAAAAATGGACACCAGCTACTTAGGCTAAGAAATAGCTGGGTTGTTTGCTTGAGGGGTGGGGGACTGTTTTTCCTAAGGACCACAGGTTATTCATTGGCCTTAGAGCCTCTTAAACCTGCAGCTGGAAGTCTCTGCATTATTTCCTGGGAGCTGGGGCAATCGTTTGTGGCTCTGGGAGGTTGTTCTGCCCAGTGGCGAGTGCAAAGATCCTTGGTCTTTTCAAAGCCTGCTTCTGACCTCAACAGTCAATATATTCATTGTGCTCTTTGACTGCTCTGTGGAAAACCTTAATATGAAAAGAGCAATCGGGAATCAAACAAGCTCAGCACAAGGCACAGGGAGAGAGAGTGCTACAAGTGTTTGAATGCCAGCTCTGGCACCAGCCCCCATGCCTTCAGCCACTTCAATTGATTTTTTTTTTGCCTTTCTTTCCTACCTGCCAGAGAATAATGAACAAGGCTGTGGCATTAGCCCATGTGTGTGTGCTTACTCATACCTATTTACCATGAGTATAGTTACTGCTGTCTGCTAGAGTGGACCCAGGGCCTTCTAGATGCTCATTCAGCTAGGCGGCTGTCAAAACCTGTTGGAAAACAATGGCTGGGTGAAACCTGTTCATTGCTGGGTTTTTTCAATTGTGTTTTCACAAGGAATTATATTCGGTGTTTCACTGAAAAGCTCTGTACTCTAAAGTAGAGTTTTGATGGGAAATCCAGATTATTGCTAAAATTTTTCCCTTTTCCCGTTTCCAATGGGTATTTTCCTATTTTGAAACTCCTTTTTTATTTCCATTTTCTAAATTCAAATGCTATTTATTTTTCCTATGAAAAATGTCAGTTTAAGCAAAACCCACATTTAAGGGAATCTTTTTTTAATTCCAAACATTTCTACACTCCTTTCTAGTTATCTCTTTAAAATGATAGCAAGTTCTATCAGGCCCCCACATAAACAGTTTCAGCAGGAAGAACTGGCTCTTTAAAAATATTTAGTTAGGTTTTTGAAGATGCTCCAAGAATAGTCTTGCTGATGCCACCAAAGCCCGCAGCTTCCTTTTGGAGCACTCCTTGAATGAGGGTACCACACAGCCCTCTGCAGACTCAGCATTGGTGTCTTGCTGAAGGTCTAAGGTGCTACTTCAGGGAAGTATACAGGCAGGTGCTTCATGTTAAAGTTAGGTCTGTCAGAGTTAAGATGGAGGCTTTAAGCTGTCTTGCTCATGTGCCGACACAGCAAAGGTGCAGCCACGCTGGCTGCAACTGCTCAGGACTGTGCTTTTCACTTGGACGATTACCTTGTATTGCAAACTCTGTTACTAGATCTTCTTTGCTCCCGGGGCCAGTTCGTTGTGTTTGTGTGTGTGGCAGTCAGACTTCTGCCTTCCTGTAATCATGCTCTCGACACCCACTGTCCCACTTTGGCCGCTGAGCTTCTGGGCCAGTCAAACAGCCAGCTGCCCGGTGCGGCAGTACTGGCCCGCAGCACTCGCTCCCAGAGCGACGCTCAGAGCGTTCCTCGGCACGATTTCCTCAATGCAATATGGCCACAGCCATGAAGACCCATCAGATTTTTTCCAAGCCATGTTCATTATTAAGTGCTTTGCTGGATCAGAGCAATGTTTAATAAAATCCAATATGAAATAACAAGGAGAATCGCATGCTTTCAGGGCTACTGTAGACTACCTGCATTCAAAGAATAATGACAGTACTGTATCTCCTTATTCCACCCGTATTCTGCCAGGGTGTCTAAAAGTGCCACGTGCATTGCTGGTGTTTATACTGATTTCTCATCCCCAGTATTTACTTCTCAAAGTGCTGAATATTTCATTCCAAAAAGTTGCAGTGGTAGAGGATTTTGGGTTTTGCCAGCTTCTTGTATAGCAGAAATAATTTCTTGCGTAATTGGCTAGCAAAGTAGAAAGTCTCTACAATTTTTCAAGAGTAGAATTCCTCTAAAAAGTTATCTGATATGACCAAAACATTAACATTTCATTCAGAGAATTTGTTAGCCTGTGTAAGCTGCCTTTCAGACTACAAATTCATGTTTAAATAGCAAACAAAGGAAAAAAACCAGTCTAGAGAGGTCAGTGCTTTGTATCTAATATGCTTTTGCAGTTTACTTTTGTTCTGGTAAGCAGATGCTTTGAAAACTGTTCAGCTGCAGTTCAGACAAAGGTCAATATCGGGCCAGTCAATATATCATACAAAGCTCCAAATCAATATCCTATGAAAGGAGGCTCAGCACCTTCTGCCTAAAAAAGTGTCTAAAATAGAACTTACTTCTCAGACTCAAGCTGTCCTGGGGGATTTCCTTCTTCGTGTTCCCGCTGGAGGAGCCCATCGTGATATTGCAGTAATTGGTAATCTTTTAACCACCTATCCATGTACTGAATTTTGTGATTTAAGTGAGCATATTGATAACCAGCCTTTGCTTTTTTGTACATAAATGTTACGGCACCAGGCTTATATTTTCCACATAAAAGATCAGCAACTTTATTACCCGCAAAAGGTGGTTATTAGGGTCTAAGACTAGAATTCATCATAGTAAGTATGGTTATTTACTTTATACATTTATGCAGTATATCAGCCACAGCTTTGACAGTGCTCTGCAATTTTTTTCACGCGAAGGCATTCAAATCCAAGAAATATATTCATACCTGCTGTCAACAAGTGCAACTCCCTTGGAAAGCTCTGAGCCAATTTCAGCAGTGACGTGAACGGCAGCATAAATTTTAGGTCTAAATTGGTCAGAAAATATGTGAAAGTGGGCATAATTTGCATGCTGAGGACTGGAAGAGGAAAAGTAGCTAGCAAAAAAGAGAGCAATTAAGTAGGGGGGGGACTAGAGGATCTACTGGCATGAGTGTAGTGCATCGAATTTGGTTCTGAATTCAGACAACTACAAGCAAATGTAAATGTTATACTTAATGCAACTAGTTATTTATAGCAGAGTGAACACACTTTCTCTACCTGTTATGCTCATTGCTATGGTAAAGGATGGACTAGATTATGTCATACCTAGGCTGGCAGACATTTAGCACATACCTGTATGTATGTGCTGAATATAAGTTTCCCAGCTCCCCAGTGGGGTCTATAGTACGATCGCAAATACACTGACTCTTTATGGCAGGGAAATCTTCAGAAATTAAAAAAAAAATTATCTTGAATGCCTTGAATATGTTTTGGGGGTCTTTTGCTTAAAGCAGCCTTTCCTGTATTCCAGGCCACTGTGGTAGATCATGGAAGGTGAGGGATATTTGTCACAGAAGCATGAGTTCTTTGGTACCTGCTGAAAGGAAATGGCTAAGAACTGTGTAATGAAATGAAGGCAGTATTCAGACTGCCAACAGGAACTGCTCAGCTTGGGTGCTGCTGTGCTTCCAGGCAGCCCCTGGCCCAGCAGGATGATTCAGTGCATCTGAGGTAGAGATCTCAATTCCAAATGCAATGGGTGGGGAAAGGTGGTCACCTCTGAAATCATTCAAAGTGGCTAGGACCCTATCTCTCTCCACTGCCTGAGCAGGTCACTGAGACTCCCACCTACCAGTCACCTGGGAAACCTCTCAGTTTAGATCTGAACAAGTGTTGAACCTCAGTCACCTTCATCCACTTGAAATCCAGAGCACTGAGTCCTCTCTTGAGAGCAAGCAGCTAATGATGGAGGAGGAAGAGGCAGCAGCCACTTCAGAATAACTTCATTGTTTGAACACTCTTACAAGAAGTGGGAAACATGGATTTTAAGCCTTTCTCAGACTGAAGGGGTTTGAACCGCAATTCCCTTTTCCTCAGAGCTTATCCTACCCATCAAGCTAGAGAAGTTCTTCATTCTGCTCACTGTGTGAGGCTACGGAGCAGAGAGAGAATAGGTAAGAGGGAGCTTGATTTTGCAGCCTATTGGTGAGGGCAGGCATGAGAGAGTCCTGAGGCTTGGTCACAGCTGTCACTGCTGTTTAAGTATTCTTTACTGTTAATTTTTAATACAGGCACTCATACAGTCAAGCAGCCATGGTTGACAGACTGTAGAGACTGTAGTGTTTAATTCTGCCTGAATTTGTATTAAGCACCAAAACCATGTGAACCAGATACTGCCCTAAGCCCTGAACTTACCACACCCAATGATAAGCATCTAGCTGAGACTGTAGCAGCATAGTTGCCTACTTAGGAGCAGAGTTGTTCAAGGCCTTCTGCAAAGGTAATTGAGAGAGAAAGGAAACCTCTGGAGCAAAAGCGAGTCCATTCTTCATCTGAATCACATTCCGGAAGTGCCTGTTCTTCTCTGTTGATTACAAAGGGAGCCTAGGATGACAATTTTCCCCAAATAAGCCTCTCAGTTGAATTTAGCATGCCCAAATCACAGGAATATCATTTCTTTCTCCAGTTGTTTTGCAGTTTATTGCTGTTAGTTTCCTTTGTGTCCACCTCAGAGTGGTGTGGACCTCTGGAGAAGGATACAGTGGAATCATCTAGATTCAACCAAAGTGCAAAGACTGCTACTTAGCACCAACCTTTGAAGGTGACATGTGGGAGGTTTTTAACCTTCCCTTTGCCCCAGGGAGCTTGTGCACAGCAAAGCCCTCACTCTTTCATGAAACCAGCACACCAAGAACAGATCCCACTGGAAAGATACACTGCATAGTCAGTCTTGAAATGTAATGTCAGTCAGCTAATCTACCTGCTTTTGTATCATTAAATGCATCTTGTCCATCAAAGCATTGTGCAATTTCAAAGTGTAAAATGCATTCATCATGCTCTTTTTTTTTACCTGAGAACATTTTCATTATTCCAAACAGTGGCTCTCCTAAAAAACAAGAAGTCCTAGAAAGGTAGCGACAAGGTATGCAACACTGCTGGACTGCCGGTGTAGCTTGTGGAGTGGTGTGTAGTGCAGAACCACAGAAATCCCCTTTGAGGTTCTGTCTTACTTGTTTTCAGTATTTTATGACCAAGAAGAAACAAACTTCATATTATCAATGTGCTTATTTAAGAAAGGTTGCCAATACCAGAGAGGAAGAAACTCATTGCTGTGAGAGTATAAACTGGCATAGTACCATTTAGCCAAATATATAGAGGAAAGCTGCCCTCAACTGCAGTTATTTCAAGGCCATATCCGTATTACAGACTGGGTCCTGTGGATAATTCTGGGACCATAAGGTCTTTTGTGGCAGACACTGCATCTTCCTATATGCTTCCAAAAGCCCTTGTTTCTGGCTGGGGCCTCATGTCATTGTTGTAATAGTAATGACAGCAAAACCAAAATTAGGCCATTATAGATTATTTTCATTTTTTCTGAGATGTGCCTTTTAGGAGCTTTAAGTGGCGGAACAACATTTTGTAACTGTAATCCAGAATATATACAACCAGACACTGTCCCCAACAAAAGACTTTTCTAAATCATACAGATCTCTTCAGTCCTCACCACTGGTGTAACTGGCCTGTGCTTCCACCAGTGGAGCTGAAAAGAAACTCTGACTATGTAGGGGTATTTTCCTTTTTCCTAAATCACAGAGCAAATAACAATTGTAGGGGAAATGGTGGTTGATGGGGAAGACCATATTAAATTGGGGTTAGCCAGCTTCAGCAAACTAGTAGAGACAGTGAGAAGGCTTGCCATTTTTGTTTGGGAAAGGCTTCAGTAATAATGTCACAGAAACGGCTCATCAGCCTTTATATCTCTCTGGGCAGTGTTTTTCACCTTTCTCATTCAAAGAGTATGTTAACCTGTTAGCAAGAACCGAATAAAGGTCGTGTAACTTGAGTTCTCTGATGGTCTCCACCTATTCATCACCATCTTTCATGACCATAATGATCCTATCATCCGGAGTAAGCTGTGCATAACCTAACTATGAAAGAGGTGTTATCAGTGGCCCAGGGAAACTTCTGGAGGAGCTGGTTATGACACAGTTACTGTCTCCCTTCAGTCTGCCATGTACAGTCACTTTTACTGCAGTCTGAACACAAAATTTGAGGCTTTTTTCATCTCTTGTGCCTTTGGGATTTAGGAGTTGTCCTTTCAACAAATTTTCCTAGGATGATATATATTATATCTTCATAATACTCAGATGAGATGACTGATGGTATATCTTCCCAAAGATACTGGGAATATATATTGGTAGGGTTGGTCTTCCCAAAACCATTCACAGGGCTTGAAGGTGAACCATCCTTTTTGCTGATCAGTTCAAGAACCATGGCAATGGTGTTTGCCTGCTCATTTCAGTGTATCAGTTGACTTTACTCCAAAAATAAGTAGCACTGATTGGAGAGGAAGGTACTAGGGAAGAAGCAAGGATGTACTATAACACAGACACTTCTTGTTATGGATAAAGAAAACACAGACCCTCTCTTTGATTTTCCTTAAACGTCCTCCCTCTTCTGTGTTACCTTTAAAACCCTTCAAAACTATGATGGTAAAAAACTAAGGCCAGTGTGTTCCCTCCTGTACTATCTAATTTAAATGTGAGTTTGAACAATTATTCACATTAATAACTTCAGGTTAAATCTACCAGCCTTGCCAGAAAGCTCAGATAGAGAAGCAGCAAAGGTACCAGCTGAACGCTATTCTAAATGGGAAATTTCCCCCCAGGGCACAGCTTTCCCCTCATTTGAGATCTCTTCCATACTGGTAGGGATGATTTTGCCTATGGATTTTGGCAGCTTCCCTTCTCATTGTTTTGTTGTGACAGTGTGTTATGGGAATGTTTAATTTCATTTAGCAGTTCTTGTTTCCTGTTAGAAATTTTCAGATTATTTCACCAGCATTATGTAGCAATTATCACATCACCTTCTGTGTGGAGAGCTGAAAAGATTGCATTTTAACTGATAGGATCAATTCAGGAAGAGACTCTTTCTCTCTCTAAAACTAGCTATTCCAAAAAAGTATACTGAAGTTATCAATAATTTAATAATCTGTGTGCTAATTCAGTCTGTGGTTTCATCTTTATTGTTATTGCTGTTACTGATGTTATTAATCACTAGAGTTGCTTTCTGCTGCTTTCTTCACTGTACTTAGGTGTTGTTACTTCTTGCGTCTCTATGAATAAGCTTTGCTCTCCCGATCCCATAAAACTCAGTGTCTCTGCCTACGCTACCCTAAGCTGTCCCAGGACAGCTGTACGCATACAGCATTGGACCTCCTGCCAGCTTTCCACCCATACGGCTGCTCCACGTCTAGCCCAGGGACGCCAGCGGGGCCATGCCTGGCTGGCTGCACTCGGGCAGAGAGGATGCTGCGCAGCACTGAGGGCTTGCTCCTGCTGCGCCAAAGGCTGCGCTTGCAGGTTCAGAAATCAGAGAGCAGGTAGGGTTATGCCGGCAGCCTCAGGATCCCCGTAAAGGCAGTAAAATCCTAAAGCCACTGATGCGCTCGTTGGTGTCAGGATTTAATCCAAAGTCTTTCTCCTGATGTAAAAGCCGGGGTGGCTTCCACACAGCAGTTCTGAAGGCAGAGGTCTGTACTCAGGCAGGATCTTCCATGTGATCCTTCCTATTTGGAAATTTTGGCTTATTATAATCTATGGATTTTTTTCAGGTGCTAGGTCACTCCCACACCTCTTCTGTCACAGTCTGTTCTCTCTGTATGGCTATGTGCGTGACAAACGATGTCCCGTTGTTTTGTGACTCCACCATGCTTCAGTTATGCAGATTATAGGTTCTTCTCCAATGCCTGGCAATCTGGTTTTTGTTTTTAGGCCTCCTGTAACGGTGCATAGACATTTACAGGAATTTTATCTTTATCTACATACCAGTCTTTATTTAGCTCCTTTATTTGATACTATTATTTTTATACAACCTTCCGCCTATGATCTTATCCATATCACTTGCATTTTAGTTGTTGCATGAGCTTGAGAGAGTTACTTTTGTTCCTCAGTCTATCTGTAACTGTTACAGCTTTTTTCCTTGGGTGTTACTATTCCAGAAAGTGCAGTTACCTTTGCATCTCCAACAGATGTCTTAATAGGACCTCAGTGCTTCTCAGCACCTGTTTCTTCCCACTCCTGGTTTAAGTAAACACACATAATAATTAGTTTTCCAAGGTAGTAATCTGATTTCATTTTGGTTAGGCAAAAATCTACCCTTGCTGTACAAGTGTTCTCTTTTAAAGAGGAGCCCAAATACCTTACAAATATAGTTATGTTCTCTTGCTGCCTCTTTCCCCCCTGAAGTGGGAACCTTGACATCTCCTGTCCTTGCCATCCCATTTATAAGGTCCTAAACAAAGAACTGTCAGAGAAAACTACCTGGAGGCCTGCAGCATCAGTGTTTGATAATATGAGCATGACTCCTAGATTTCTGCCTTTCTCTCTGTCATTAGTATCAATCTATACCTAAGAGCGCAAGACACCTGCTCTGTCTACAGATGTAGACATTAAATGAGATCCATGGCCTGCACAGCATAAGTCACAGAAGTACTGATATTTCTACATGGCTGAAATCACTATAGCAAAAACTCATCTGTACCAGGACACTTTCTTGGAAAGTCCTCTTTGAGATAGAAGGCATGTTTGCTTTCTTCTACCTGCACACTACAAGTGAAGTGGGCTTGTTTCATGTGTACGTTTATGATCCCCTTTCACTATGAAAAAAAGGGGATCTTTAGGATCAGCAAATTGAGAGCCCTCGTTTTGCAAGCACTGCATCATGCAGCACCCTTGTTGGCCTTTCAGGGACCTTTTACAAAGTCAAGGCTGCCAGACCATGTGGGAATAAATGCCTAGAGTGTGAAGATTCGGTAGATTAAAGATCAAGAAGAGATACAAACCTGTCATTTTTACACAGAATACTTTTTTAAAGCTTCTTTGGTCCAAACAGAGTGTCAAATCAGTTCAAATTTCGTAGACTTGGTTGGAGGAATTTCAATGCCCGTATCAAGAGCTCAATAATTCCCCAAGCTGATTAAATTTGCAACAGTATTATAACCATTCTGTGGCATTAGATCATGCAACACCATTAGTGTATGATAAAGGTAACAAATTAACTGAGTTAGACAACAAATGAGCTAGATGAAAAATGGTTCAAGAGCTGGGCTTCAAGCTTCCCAAAAGTCTCCTAGATATCTTCTACCATGACATGTAGTTAAGATACCATAATACAAATGAGACATAACCCAAAACTGAATCTACTCCATGTACTTAAGTAGAAGCAAAGAAGGGGGAACTTTACTTATGTAAACTGACATGGCTGTCAGCATACAAAAGTGTGACATTTGTAAGCCTTTGTTCACTAGAGAAAATAAAAAATAAGAAGTATTCATGCCCCAAGATAGCTCTGGAGAATAAATTGATAGAAAAAAGGTAAGAGTTGGGTTTTACTGCATGCTGGAGATCAGTGTCTCATGAAAGTTGGTAGTTTGATGGGGTGGTTTCTGTAATTGATATGCCATTACAGAGTATTAGAGATTTACATTAGCGAGAAGTATGTAGAAAAGAAAGAGGTACTGAAGGGAGAAGGATGAGATATCTTGTTCAGCTGAAGAGAGGCCTAGCCTTCTATTTTGTACTTGCAAAAGAGCCTTTTCAAATTTATGATCACAGAATAAATACATTAATCTATATCTGAACACTTGCACTTTCAGCTACCTGTTTGCTGATGGCCATAGCCCAGGAAAAGAGGCTGGTCCCCAGAATTGAATTGTGAGTACAAAACATGAACATTTCAAACATCCAAATAGCTGAAAATCACAGTGGAAAAATATTTTTATAATAATGCAGATTACAAAGCACAGCATTACAGTGCATTCCCCAAATCAAACGGAGAAGTGCAATAAAACCAGCAGGACATATACACTTCTAAATAAGCACCTACAAAACCTAACTTAAAACCAGCTGAAGGTGTTTGGGAGTCTGTGAAGTAGATATCTCTTCAAGGAAGCCTATCAACAGCCCGAGCAACAGATAATGGCTTCATCTCGGTGTATATTTTTGAGTCAACAATAAAAGCAAATCTAAGGCTTCTTAGGGCTAAAGATTTGTGGTCCTGCTCCGTTTGCTTCATGCATCACTAAGCAATGTAAGAGCACATTGCTCCCTGAGGATTTCTCCTTTCAAGACTGCTTTGATGTATACTGCCAATTTAGTAGTTCATACAGCAGGTTTGATCTAGGTGCAAGTCACATGACTTCAGCCTTCTTAAAGTTAAGCGTGTAATCCTGGTTAGGCACCTTCAACAGTCAGCGGGAAGAGACAACTGTCTCCAAATGGTGGTTCATCCCAGCTGGTATAGGTGACTCTCGAGTCTCACTGTTTGGAGAAGACTATCTCATGCTATCAATTAGAGAGACTCTCTGGATGACAGGTTTAGATTAGAGACCATTGATAGGTGTCTGTGCACGAGTGCTGCCTATGGTGTGAGTGAGGTGTTTCTGAGCACTTGCCATTCCCAGCAGGTGATTCAGAATAATCTCTTAGAACAACAGGTCATTGGGCCATAGTCTACCTTCACCTTCATAGGTGGCTGGGCTGCTCTCAAGGTGCTTTGACTGGCAGAAGAAATGGACCCAAAGAAGGAAAGGAACTTGGCCTTCTCGGGTATTGTATTTGCAGCTTTGATTTCTGTTTCTCCTCCCAGCAAAGTCAAGAGATGGAAGAAATCTTCCAAAGAGTTAAGCAAGACACTAGTAGCAGCAGCAAGCACTGCTGCAATTTAAAAAGGACAGGGGAGTTTGAACAATTTTCAGTTGAAAATTTATTATGTAAGTGCTGCAGGGAAAGACAAAATGTGTTCTAACAGTGTGGTTGAAGTTTTGGTATTAGCCACTGGCAGAATTTTACTTTAGCCCTAAGAACTGAAAATTATTCCAGCATACACAGGATTGTTAGTTTTTGTTTGTAATCACAATCGATAACTGAATTGAAACGGGGGGGGCCAAAATTCTAGGGGGGAAGAAAACTAATTTTTAATTGTATTTACAAGACAAAATTACCAACCCTACTTGAACAACAGTAGCCTTTCCCACCTGACTCGAGACATCCCTTGCTTGCTCCAAATATTTTGTAAGCCTTGTCTACAATGGGAAGAGATATTGCACTCAGTTTGGAGAAATAGTCAGCTGCTAGATGAATTAATTTTAAAGTAAACATAAGGAAATTAATTATCCTTTAATAGCCTTGGCAAGAGCAAACTGAGTAGGAGAAAGATGCAGATCATGAAACAAGAGTCCTCTTTCTAACTTTGGGACCACAGTATATAGCCGGCATATATCCTACAAAAGCAAGGACTGGCGTAATTGCTAAGTTTATGTAGTGTTGCTGGTTGCTCCTGAAGTTCCCCGCTAACGACCTGGTGTGGCAGCAGCTGGCAGGTGTCAAAGGCTGTTACTCCCTGGTCTTCCCTTGTTCCACCTACACTGCTGCTGGTTTTCCAGCATCAGAGATTCCTTTGGTGGGATTTACATCATCTAATTTTAGATGTCCACATCTGAACTTGTTACCTCCAGGTCTCTTCATATCCAGTGAAGAAAAATAGGTGTGGTTCTAGAGAACTACATTTTAGACA
The DNA here is from genome assembly GCA_035582835.1 of Phoebastria nigripes. Taxonomy (NCBI): domain Eukaryota; kingdom Metazoa; phylum Chordata; class Aves; order Procellariiformes; family Diomedeidae; genus Phoebastria; species Phoebastria nigripes. The sequence continues at coordinate 3,012,647 of JAYKAV010003154.1, forward strand.
TGTATTTTAGGAAGAAATCAGTCATGCCCTTGAAAAAACTCTTTCCTTCCACTGACTTTACAGAGGGTTCCGATCACCAGCTCAGATGATGTAGACTTTGAGAACACAGACTTTTGGCAAGGTGCATCCCACTCAGTTTGTCTGTATATATTTTCAATCACAGAACCATCTGCAACTCAATTCTGATTATCTGAAAATAAGAAAATGGTATGTCATTTTTCAGTTTCTTCAACGCAGGTCATCCAAATGGCCATTCTTTGGCAGCTATTTCACTTCCCAGCATTGCTTGCAGTGCTACTGTTAAATTAAGCCCAGCTGCTTCCTTTTCTCTTCATTGACCTTCTAGCAATTACCCTGTTCTCTTTATTACACCTTATTTTAATGTCAACAGTTTTATGCCAGAGCTCAATCATTTGGATGCTCGAATGACTTCACAGAAGACTAAGAATGAGAAAAACGTCCCTTTAATATATTTAGATGGAAATTATAGTAGATAATTAACTTTAAAACACATTTGTATAAGTGAGATTTACTGAGTCCATACACCCAAACCAAACACCATTAAAGTTATTCCATTCATTACTTGGACTGTGTTTTTATTTTCTGCATTCTCTAAGATGTGCCATTGATTCTCATAAGACAACTTTGCAGCTTTTATTTCCAAGCCAGGCCAGCAGAAAAAAGGCATTCAGTGTGAGGGACTCTGAGTTCCTAAGGATTCTCCATGTACACCCATGTCTGTAGGAAATACCTGGTTTCACTAAGAGATGGAGAGCTTAACACATAAAGTGTCTTTGGGAGTGGAGAGAGAGATGGAAGAAGCAGAGATGGAGATTAAGAATGGCCATATTTTGAATAAGACTCTTTTCTCTGTGCTGGATATTAAGCATCCCAGATTAGCCATTTCTGGCTGCTTGGAAGAATCACAACTTTTTGTTATCACAGGGACTTCAGAGAAGTACAATGAAAAGAGCCTTATCATTTATTTCAGTGTCTTTATTCTGAAAAAAAATCATAAAAATCATTAACAAGCACAGTAGTCCCCATAATGAATCTAATATCCTTGCATGCATTTGTGTTTTTTTCTGGTTGGACGTAGACAGAATAAGGGGAATCTTTATAAATTTCTGCATGGAGTTTGCCTGCAATAAAGCACCGAAACAGAAATGCATAAAGACCAAAAAAACAAACAAAAAAAAGTCTAAAAAACTTTGGGAGATATCTTTTTTTCTGAGATGTCTATCTCGGGTCCTGTCCACAAACATTTATTTGGGCTTAAGTTGTGTTTCTCTCTGTCCAGACAAACCTGCCACCAGCTATCCACGACCATTTGCTTTTAAAAACATGTGTACACATCTCACTGAAATGCATACATTCTGTCATCCAATGAAATACTACAATAAACAGAAATATGTATCCTTCCTTTAAAAAGATGTTATTAAAATGCACAGAAAGCTACACAATAGGTGTTCTAGACTTCTGTAATAAAATACATTCCAGGAGAGATAAAATATAGCATAATTAGGTTTTGGGGGGGGTTGGGGGGTTTTTTAGAGAGAGCAACTGAGCTGGGATAGTAAAACTCTCAAAATCTTGTGTAATCACTTAGAATTTTTTTTTTACCATAACACACATTCGTTTCTACTCTAAGTTTTCAAAACATTTAAAAATTACATTTATGTAAATTTTTATTTGTCCAAGCAAATGTACAGAAGTTCTCTGCCAATAATGCTCATGCCCCTGCTGTGCAACTGGCAAGTTGCTTTTCTCATATGAAGAAACAGTTGAAGATCTCACAATATGTATCTTAATGTGGTAAAGCACACTCTTAAGGCACWTTTACATGGACACCAGACAAAATATTCTTTACACGTTAAGACTCAAATAAGGAAGCAGGAGTGAGATGCCAACTCTGTAGCTTGTATCTCATAACCTCAATGAAAACAGCAGGGCTGTGTGGAGGAAAAAAAAAAAAAAAAAACACAGAAAAAAAGGATACCAGTAGGTACACGAGGTAGAACTTGGTTGACTGTGACTCTAAAAGTCTTAACTGATGAGAGTTTAATCGGTATTTTTCATGTTGCATGCAGGTATGTGAGTAGCTTGTTAGCCACCATGATTAATAGAACCAGAGAGCTTGTTGCTTTGTGGCAAATTGCAGTCCAATGCAGCAGCACCGGTGCCCGGGAGGAGGAGAGGTACCACAGCCCTTGCTGTACCAGGGGACCCAGCACTGCGGACAGGTGGGCTGCAGGCTCAACGTCTGCCCTCCCTTCCCCTCTCATAAATCCACCTCTGGTGGACACCTGGCCAACAGAGCCCATTGCACAGAAAGGGTTAGCTGCAGACAGCTGTTCGGAGAATTCCCAAATCTTTGATTTACTGTGATCAATTGCATGATTAGGCTGGATGTTGTGGAGAGTGGTGATTATCTAATGGGGGCACTGTGATCTCTGTTACAAAGAAACTCTGCTGGGGAGGAAAAACTTGCATGAGACATCAATATGCATTTATACAAAATACCTCGGGGCATCTGTGCAACCAACAGGCTGTAAGTTAATAGAGCTTTTTCTCTGTTAAGTCAGTGGAAGGACACACACTTGCATTACATCTGTGTCAGAAAGTGAATTTTAGTGTTAGCGGTGTTCTTTCAGCTAATGCATTTAGCCACACTAAGGTACGAACTTAATCACTGAGCTATTCAGGAGGTATCAAGCACAGACATTAAATAGGATTATGCAACAGCCGTCTGCTGTTACTAATTAAAATGTGGAAAACAGCCAGTATCAAATTATTTTGTTTGACAATTCCTGGCTGTTTTAGGTAGTTCGGCATATACTGCAGTGGTTTCACTATTTGCTAAGACTTTTAAGATTTCACAATCATAGAATCATAGAATCATAGAATCATTAAGGTTGGAAAAGACCTCTAAGAAATGACACAATGACCCGTGTCATTCTAATATACAGACTTTAAGTACAACCAATGTCATTTTGCCCAAAAAGAAACTTAGAACTTCTTTACTGAATTAGGGTTTTTAATAAATAATTGTCATTTTATTTATGTATTTTGGAAAAAATACTCTTAGGTCTGCAATCTATAAATTATGTTCACCAGTAGCTTCAGCTACCAGTTTCATCTACATTTCAACTAAATTATGGGCCATCAGTGCTTTTAAAAAACTCTTCTTCAGTTTAAAAAAAAACATATTTGAGCTACCTTTTTGCTTTTAAATGGACTCACCTGAGTCCTATAGGTTTTGCTTTCTAACAGTCCCTTATTCCAGCAGAATTTGCTTTTGCAAGACTGAGTTGTAGGAATGAGTTGTACCGATGTGCTTAGCATGTGTCCAGCAGGCAAGACCCAGTCGAGAAAAACATTCATTCAAACCTGTAGCCTCTTCCCTGTGACCCACCGTCTTGCCCCAGGGAGGGAGCTGTAGTCTGGATGTATTGTTCCGGCAGTTCGTGTCCTGTAACCTTCTTTCCCAAGGGACCCAGCACACCCCCCCTGCCCTGACAACATGACTAAAAGTGCATCCTTTGCATGCACACACTGCACACAGCCCCTGCCAAATGCCCCGTGCATGTGGGAATGTGTGTGTGCTACGCATATCCGCAACATGGTACAGGGACCACCTTCCTTTATGTTTTTTTGTTGAATGTTCTCCCGCCACCTTGGGTGAGTGCGGCTGTATCCCTTGTAGGGTGCACATGCTCAGCAGCACACCCAACAGCCACAAGTCTAGATGGTTTAGATCAGGGAACCCACGGGCATACGTGCCACAGCTCTTTGCCAATGCCTCCGATGAAAAGCTGAACACAGGAACAGGATGGTGTGTGTCTCAGTCTACCTCCATCAGGGAGTTAGTTACATGTCTGGGCTGTCTCTCCAGAGCAAAGGGCTAGGAAAGCACACCTATGTCCTACAGTGTGATACAGCTCATGTGGCCCACTGTAGCCAAAAGGTTGGGCACCACTTTATTACTGCTTGAAAGCTCAGTATGTGCCATCTCTCAGAGCCTTGTCAGATAAGTGAAACCCCAAAAGAACCCTGGTGCAAAACCACATGTGACCGTGGGTAGGGTTATGATGACTACTGTAGCGACTTCAGTGGCCAGTGTAGGAGATATGGAAGACCTCACGGTCGTTTTGTTGGGCCCCAAGTTCCTTGTTCCTCTGAAGAAACCACGCATTGCAATTAGTTCTCTCTCAGGTATACCACCCTGTGTCCACCTCAGCATTCAACCAAGATAAGTAGGTTGGTGTATTCATTAGACACATCGCTGAAATGATCAGCAGGAGCACAACTTAAAAAATGACATTTATGTTGTCACCATTATGATTCAGAGTCAATGCCTGCTACAGATGAAGAGAACTCCTGCCCCTGCAAGACTTGTATCTGCCCTACCATCTGTAGATGGTTTTGCATCCTCTTCACATTTGGACAGTTATCATTAGCAACCCAAGTATTAAAAACTTTTAAAATGAAATCTTGGATTTCACTGCACAGTTCTGTGGCAGAGTCAATTCAGTGACAACTCTGCAGCCCCTGCAAAGGAGTAAAAGGAAGCTGGAGTTCTTCAAACTTCAGATTTAGAAGAAAAGATGGTTTGAATAACCCTTCTAACAAAACAAGATGGGTTTTAAGCAACATAGATCCAGTAGAGAGTCTTAAAATCAATGAGCAGAAAGCTTTAATAACTTCCCAACCACTGTTTTCCTCCTTGCATGAAAATGACTCATTAAAAGGACACATCAAATTGCTCTCCATGTCTGTGAAAGCGAACACCAACACAATTGGAGAATTTGCTAAACTGTTACATTGAATGCGATATATAACAAGAGGGCTAGGAAGCTGCTGCATTAACATGTGGGAGATGTTAAGAGAAAAACACAAATGTCGATGAAAGAATGGGGAGGAAATTTGAATTTGCAATTATGCTGTAGATTTTTTTAAACAAACGTTGCAGTTTGTAAAATGGAAAGAAGCCTAGTTTGGTAGTTCGTGCTCCCAATTTTCAATATAGTTTTAATGTAAGTATATAAAATGTTTGGTTCCATGCTTTAGGTTTGTTTAGGTTTTGTTGTAGTATTTTTGCCCTCCGTCCTACACAGAGCACTCATGACATTCATCTATCTCAGCTGTTGTGGGAAACAGAACCACATTTTTAGGCCCACGTACTGATACAAAGTGAGGCTTTATGTTTATATCCAGTGATTAGACTGTTAAATATAGAGATTTCATAGCAAAGAAGTCCTTTAAATGGAGTGTCATACTAATCACAGAAAATAACTTCTACCCATCCTTCTGTAGGCAAACCCCTAAAAGAGCCAAGAGTGAGAAAACTGGGCTGTAAAAAGAAGAAAAAAAATCTGCCTCTCTCTCACAAAGATCACAAAGTCCCAAAATCACAATAGTCTTTTTTTTTTTTGGCTGGAAAGGGAAGTCCCACCGTGCTTGGGTTTGGAGCATGGGTAGGAGCATGACAAGCACATCCAGGAATACCATTACTTGACAGCCCAATGCTATCAGAGAATGCCCATCAAACTGCATGCGCGGTGCTTCTCTCTCGTTTAAAAAACTGCCATCTAAATCATCTAGCAGTGGATCAGGCTGAGGTTTCACTTTCTCAAGCCCAAAATACATTTCCCCTTCAAGCATGCAGAATTGATACAAAATACAGCCCTATGTCCTTGAAAGAGCCACAAAGTACTCATATTGCTCCACAAACTAAAAGGATGAGCATCTCCCAGAGTCTGCTCCACAGGCTGCAGAGGGAGACTTCTCCAGTCCTCCTCCTTGCCACCTACCCTCTTGGGGACTTTTGTTTCAGGCTTTTGGTCAGGGAAAGGTGGGTGAGCTCCCAAGGACCTGAAGATAACTGGAATCAATAGGGAGTCATGCAAGGGTCTCTCCTCTTGAGAGCATTGAAAGAGTGTATTTATGGACATTATTTCGCACTCCGTGAGAAAGGTGTAAACCTTGTGAAACTCAGTGCAGTTATTCCTTATTAATACGCCTAGCTGAAAGCAGCATTTGAATCAATGTTTTAGCAGAAAAAGCTGTTTACTCTGACAATTAAGGAGAGTCAAACAGTTAGCCTATCAATAAGAGCTGTGCCAGTCAATTCAATAGAAGATCTCATTTTCATAAGGAATTCAGGTGGAAGACTCTGCATGCTATTCTGTTTCAGAAAAGAATCTAGTAATACTGCAATTTTTTTTTTTAAATATTGTTTGAAGCAAATATTTCATTAATTTGACCCATCTGGGATAACATTTTTCCTGACACAATAATTTGTGTGAATTTTACTACTTGCCGAGGGTGGCATGTTGCTATCAGAATGCATCCTGAATGTGTTCAGCTAGTTCAGCTCAAAGGAAACAATGGAGCTTATAGACATGGTAGGCTACCATTCAAATTGGCAAGGTTCCCGCTACAAATATTCCTTCCTTTGAGTATCTCTTGCCATCCAAGTCCGACATGATGCATATAATTTAAGCGTTCTCCTTAATGAATCACAAATAAAGAGCAATGTCTACAAGGGAATTTCAGGGGAGGTGTGGGTCGTATCCTGTGTTAGACTCAGCAAGCGTCTCCAGAGGAGGCAGTGGGAGTAGAGGTCCTGATCCAGAGACTCTTGGTGGGAATATGACCACAGCAAGCTTTGGGTCTAGCCCAGAGAGTGCACAGCACCTCTCCAGAGGTGTTCAGCTGCTAGCAGGATAAAGCCTCAGCTAAGTGTGTATAAAACTAGTGGCCTTTATACGGTTTTTGACATTTAAGGGTAGTCCTGCAGAGCTTGACAAGCTGAGCTTTGTCAGATTGAAGAGCACGGGATGGGACCCTAAATTACTGAAAAGAAAATGTGTATTGTTATATATTGCTACTATATGTTTTCTACAGTTTGTATATGAGAAAGTATGATTAAAAGTCGATGAGAGACTGTTTATAAATTTTGATTGCTTCATAATTTTAACTCTGAGCAACATTTTTATCATAATTATAGGCTTTCTTAAAGCATTTATGCAGATTGTTTTATTCAAAAGGGGTTTATTCCATATAAACTCCACTCTTTTATCTCTCCATAAAATCAGTGTGTGAATTCCCAGCAACCACAACTCCACTAGACAGTCATCACATTAGTAGCAGAGATATTTTCAAACAAGGCAACATTCCTCAGATATTCTGAACATTATTTCCCGCTTTCCCGTCCCAGTGAGTGTCGTGGTGGTAAATAGTAATAATAATCCTTAGCACATTTGTTACCTCTTTATCTCTCTTTAAAAGTATTAGCAAGTTTATACTCGTAATTCCTCTGTGATATTCCTGTGTATTATGGTAGCCAGTGTATCCATGGTTCAGTGGAGGCTTGGGGAGATTAAGTCAGACATCTCAAATCTTCAGCTCAAGGACCCTTAAATCCAGAGACTTAGATGCAGAGCTTCTGTTCATTTCAGTGAGAATTTTGTGTCTAAATACCCTGGATGCCTACAAATATTGAAGTCTAAAGGACTTACCCAAGGAGCTCAGGCTGTTTCTTAATCATTAACATTCAGTTTATTGCATGCTGTGAACTGCTTTTGTGGTCTGCAGCAGGGAATGAGTCCATGGCTCCCAGTTCAGATTGGTTCCTGTCCATATTGCCTATAAGGAGAGGGCTCCAGAGCAAACCGTCTTCTGTCCTTCCTCCAGGATTCCTCACAAAGGATGTGAGACATCCATCCCAGCCAAAAGTTTTCTGCGGTGGGGACAATCAGGGCATCAGGACGCCTGGGTGAAGCTTGAGGCAACAAATTGACAGCACAGCTGGACCTAATGTGACAGAAAAGCAGTTCAACCCACTGGATGAATCAGTGGCAGTCCTGATAATACAACTGAGGACCTCAGCAGAAGTGAATCATCTTCAGTGGAAGAGGAGCTGAAAGGTTCGAACAGTTTCATAGCAGTCACTGTCTCAGCAAGCTATGCCTCAATATGGTCTTCTCATCCCGATGACCCAAGAAGACGCTTCTCCAGCACTGGAACATCTATAGAGTTAATAGAACAAAATACATACCCTCTATTTGTATATACAGCTAGGGCATCAAATGGACAATGTGCTATCACCTCCCCCAGGAAATACAAATATATAATGTTAAGTATAAATAAAATACGTGCAAACGTTTTTGCCATCGCAGTAAAAGTTAGACCTTTTGGTACACATGCTTGGATGCCAGAAAGAAACTGATTTCTTAAAGTTGTAACATGTTCTAGTGGTCTCAGGACAGTGGTGACGGAGTGTCTAAATGCTTCATTCATCGATGAGGAGTGTTAGTTTTCCTCAGTCTTTTTGATAAGCCATGAGGCCTGATGCTAAGCCATGCTCCATTTTTACAGCACTACCTTCAAGTTTCATGATTTCCTCAAATGACTGGATCCCTTTGGAGTGGGATGACCTGATCCTCACCCCATACTTTCTACTCACAAGCCACTTGAAAAACTGATTTGCACCTCGGTCCTGGAAAGTATATTCTGCACTTGAATGGTTCAGACTTCAGACCCTGTTCAAAGGCCTAAAAAAGCCCACTAAGAAAACAATTCAATGACTATCTGCTGCTCTAAAATGAAATGAGAGAATCAACACAAACAGTGTAAATACCGAGTTCTGTGCAGCAATGCAATTAGATTTCACCTGTTTTATATCTTGCAGCCTTCATGTTACAGGTCTTGTAGCTTCCCTCTGATTTCCCTCCGGCGTAGATCAGGCATAATTCCACTGCAGTCACAGGAACCAAGCCCATGGAAGACACAATTTTAGCAGTCTTTGTGTTTCCTATCTACAGCACAAGCCCCAGATAATCCTTGAACAGTAAAATCATAGTCATCTTTATTTCCATTTCCCATGTTATTTTAGAGTCATTTTCCAGCTCTGTCATCTGAATTTGTGCCGTAATATTTCCACCCTGAAAACATACTAATATTAACGTTTGAAGTATGGGAATAAATACAAGTTGAGTGCCTGGATTTCCGATGACACTGCAGCTAGAGAGGGTGCAGATCTGTATTTCAGAGCAATTTTAGGACAGTCAGGTTGTCACTGCACTTAATTTCAAGACTTAATAAACTGCTACATCTGAGAAAAACTATTTATCTAGGTCAATCATCTTTTTACTTCTGAGGTTCAGAACTGTTTCACGGCAGTATTCTGAAAAAGGGACAGCTGTGTCTGTGTTGGAAAGCAATTAAATACTCATACAAGTATACTGGTAAAAAAGCAGTCACATTAGAGGTAACAGAATGTCCATTTTTAGGTGGCAAGAGGAGGTTTTTATTATCTATCAAGGATATCAATAAATGTTTTTTCCAGATTTGTTGGTCAGTTTCTTGTTTGAAAATAAGGGTCATGGTTTTATCATAGCCTTTCTTTGCAGGCAAATGGGCTGGATAATAGCTACAGGCATTTTTCTGCGTGAGGGAATTGAATAAAGACTGTCCACGGCTCCACTCTAGAGCCAGGGACCGGCCGCAGAGCCAGCCTGTGTATTTTAACAACCTGCTGCACGCCAAAGTTGCAGCTACAATTGACTTATAAAAACTCGGAGGCAATTGTTCCAGAATAAAACCTGATTTCTTCTTCCACGATTTTACGCGATGCTAGGCTGTAGTTGGCGTTGTCAAGGCATGGAAGAAAGCTTACCTCAGGGCTGGTGCTTGTGACCCGAGGAGTCCCCAGTAACCTCAGCCTGGAGCACTCTAGGCACCACTGGGCTTTTTTTTTACATATTTTTTTGAAATCTGGGGTTTCTGATCAAAAAAAGGCAGCAACTTTCAGGTCAGTCTCGAAAGCAGTGTGTCTGCTGTGCTGACCCAAGAGCCCTGGCTAGGGCTGGGGGCAGCTCTGAGCCCCTCTCCGAGAGCCCGGGGGTGCTACCTGCAGCCCCGGAGCTGCGGCCGGGGGCTGCTGCCCACCGCCCACGCCCACGGAGCAGGGGGAACCTCCCAGCCGCGCCGGGCGGGGGGCTGCGGGCATTCCCGGCTCCCCGTATTTTCTGAACACCTGAAGCAGGGTTAGCTAGCGTCCCAGGCATTCATTGTCGTTCTGCAAAAGTAAGACTCGAAAGCCCCTGCAAAACAACAAACAAACAAAAACCTGCAAGGAGGAAAACGCTGTAATCAAGCAGCAGAGATTTGGGGGGTAGCGGGGGGAGAGTTCAGATCAAATGGGACTTCAAGATAGCAGACAGCAGTGACTGCATATGATCAATAATCATTCCGTGTGCATTCCTCTACTCATTTAACATCAGCTAGGACCATGCAACCAAATATTGCAACTGAGTACTCGACAAGGAAATCAGCTGAGCGTGTGTTTAAACTATGGTTAATTATTAATATGAACAATTCTTTTCAATTAAATGTTTCATTTAATCCCCTCATGTCGACTTGTTTAGGAAGCTACGTGTTTATCTTCCAAAACAATAATGTGGGTGCAGACTTATTCTAGGGAATTTGATATCATCCATATGATATCATTCCTGCGATGAATTATCATCTTTTCTCTTCTTGCTTCGTTCTAGCCATCTGAGGCAACGAACAATTTTTGGTATAAATATTTATGACATTTTTTAAATGTTCAAAGGAAATTTGTCAGGGGGGTCCCTCGAAGCACAGGGGAAAATCACATCTCGGTGAAGAGACGAGTCTTGGAAATGTGAGTTCAAAAAGACTAGCAGCTCGTATTTCGAATAGTAACTTCAGAAGAAATTAACCGTGACTAATGTTTTTTCCTGCTACCGCTCCTAATCTCTCTTGCCACGTCTTAGGCGGGTGCCTGCCACCCTTGGCAGCGGGTCTGGCCGCCTCCTCGCACGGTCCTTCGCTCACCCTACGGAGGCTGTGGTTGTGCAGCTGCCTGCTCGCTGCGTTTGTGGTTTTTCCTTCCCCTGCCGCCTTCCCCTAAATCAAGCCCCTCGGGTCCCGCTGCAGAAAGCAGTCCCTGCAAACTCGGACCCTGACAAGCCCTCCTTTCCTTTCCTTTCCTTTCCTTTCCTTTCCTTTCCTTTCCTTTCCTTTCCTTTCCTTCCCTTCCCTTCCCTTCCCTTCCCTTCCCTTCCCTTCCCTTCCCTTCCCTTCCCTTCCCTTCCCTTCCCTTCCTTTAAGCACTTCAGATTTGGAAGAGCGACGGCGAGTTGTGGAAATGCGGAGCCGCGGTTTTTCAGTATATACGGCAATCAGCCCCTTTCAATGAGCCATCATATTTGTCCTTAATTTCGACTTTCCCAAGCACTGTTCTCATATTCCACTGTTTGAAATGTGGGAAGATTTAGCATAATTTGGAGGTCAGATTTCTAAATAAGCCTACTTTAAATAACAAGCCCACACGGGAGATTGTCAGTATCTCTGTTTTGTATACAGTTTACACACTGGCACCGCTTTTTAAAACCCTATATGTGGGTTAAAACTCAATTTTACAACCCCCATTTATATGAGATGTAGGTTTGACATCTGTTTGCCAGAGTGTTTTGCACTTAGCCTAACACCCACTATTAAATGACAAAATTGTGGCAGGCTGTCAAAGCCAGCTGACTGACAGCTGCTCTACTTTACAAAAAAGCCCCATTCAAATATTTGCAGGGTTTGAAGCTTTCTGTAACGCTGTCGCCATTCTCCCCGTTATTTAGCATGTAAAATATAAGTCAAAAGTTTTAAAGCTGCTTTCCAAAATGTTGCCATTTTTCCATATAAAAAGAGCGAGCGGTGGTTGCTGGCGGGGATCCAGCGCCAAACGCATTGGATGGGTATTTCGCTGGGTCCCCGCGTTCCTCCTATCTGCACAAACCCGATAAAACTGTCATTTAGCAGCGTTTCTTAATATTGCAGCTAATTAGAGCCGGCGTGCTATTGAAGTGAGAGCAAAAATCCACTTAAAAGAGAGGGGAGGGAAAAAAAAGGCGGGGGGGGGGGGACACGACACTAAAATGTTTCTGCGCAGGCAGAGGAGCGCACTCGGGCACGGCGCACAGCGAGACCCCCCGGGGAACGGACGGGCTCCGGGGAAGGGACACCGAGGGCACTCTTGCAGCCCCGTGGCCGTGCCCCTTCCTGCCCCCACCTCCGGGGGTCCCTCTGGGTGCTCGCCAGCCCAGGGCAGCTCTGGAAGGACGTGCCAGGGACGGCGCTGATGGAGGGCGAGCGCTGTGCTTTGGCCGAGGTCGCTCCCACTTCCAGCCCTACTGATGCGGACGTAGGATTTCATTCAGGTCGTTAATACATGCCCGTCCGTTCCCCTGTTCCCCCTCCAAGCGCGAATACAAGTCTGTAAATGGCAACGGTGGTTTAAACTTAAAAGCCAGTTGCTTTTTATTCCAAGATGTCTAATGATTGTATGTGACTGAGCAACGGAAAATAGCTGGCGAGGTAACAACCTCTGCATGTTAAGGAGTCTTTGCAGCAATTGCTGCGGTTTATTTGAACCTCGGGTGCTTTCCGCAGCCTTTGCGAGACACGCAGGGCTCTAGCTGTCAAGCGAATCGGAGGTTAATGTTGGGGGGGGGGGGGGTATTTATTAATTTATTTTTTTAATGAGGACTAGGTCCACACACACCCCCCATAAAAGAAGAAGACACTCCGGCGATAGGAAGGCGACTGTCCCCAGTCTCCGTTCCCAGTGCTCTGGCCCCGGCGAGGCTGGTCCCCCCGCGGGGTAAAGGCATCCACGACCCGCCTGGCCGCTACCGCCGGCCCCGGCAGCGGGCAAAAACATCCCCTTCTGCCCCCCTCCTCCCTCCCCGCCACACACCTCCCTCCTCCCGGCACACACGGGCAGGCACACACCCTCACACAGCCAGAGCGGAACAGAAAACGGGTTACTCTCAGCTTTACCTGGAAATCTTTAGCTGATTTGTGTCCATTTTAATAACCTCTATCGACTGTCTTTCCTAGAGCGGTTGTCATGTTGATAGAAAGGGACTGGAACAGAGTATTAAGGGGAGGGAAAAAAAAATGCAGGAAGAAAACTAACGGCGCTGTCTAGGAAAGGGGAGGTTATCGCAGTGAGCGGTACAGGGCGGAGAAGGTGCGGACCCTCCGCAGCGATCCCGGGCGGAGAGGGGGAGGCTGACAAAGCCCGGCTCCATCCCGGGGAAAGCGAGGGGAGGCAGGGAGAGAGGGGGAGCGAGAGGGCGGAGGGGGGGTCTGAGCCTCCCTGGGAAGTCCAAGTTTATTGTCAGCAAAGGAGGGTCTGGCCGGGCTCGGAGCCTCCGCGGCCCCGAGCTGCCGGGACCGGCAGGGCACGGCGGGGGGCACGGCGGCGGGGTCGCCGGGCGGCCGGGGCGGACGCGGCGAGGGACGGGGGGAGGCGGGGGGACCCCCGCGGCCGTCACGGCGCCGCACAGGTGCGGGGAGCAGCACCTGGGGGTGGCTCTTCCCTTGCCGGAGGCATCTCCCCCGAGAAAGGGGCAGGGGAGAGCGGCCCAGCAGGAGCGGGGAGGGAGAAAGGCAAGGCTAGAGGAGAAAGTGCGTGTGAGAGAGGGAAAGGGGAAGAGAAAGAGGAGGAAGGCTCCGGGCTCCACCTCCCCGCTCGGCGCGGCGCTCCAGCTGCTCTCAAACCAACTGCTCAATTCTATTCACTGCCGCGACGGAACAAAAAAGTGGCTATTTATTAGAATACTTGTTTGGTATTGTTCGGCGCCACACAAAAGGCGTTTCATTATGTTGGGGTGGGGAGAAAAGCCCCTCTCCTTTTTTTTCCCCCTTTCCTTTTCTTTTTTTTTCTTTTCTCTCCAGACCGAAACAATAACTTGAAATTGTCTTTAAAGTCTTTTCTATCAATAATAAATTTCATTTTCTTCTCTCTCTCCCGCTCTCCCGCTCTCCCCCTCTCCCGTGCAGAGGGGGGGAGCGTGTGCGTGTGCGTGTGTGTGTGTGGGGGGGAGAGAGAGAGAGAGAGAGAGAGAGAGCGCGGATGGTGAGTGTGCGTGTGTCGCCGGGCACTCGTGGCTCGGGCACAGCCGCCTGGGAGCTGCGGCTGGGCGAGGGGCGAGGAGGAGTGCTCGCCGGCCCCGCCGCACCGCCGCGCTCGGCCGGGTCGCGCTGCCCTGCGCCTGCCCGGGCACGGTCGGAGGAAGGTGTGAGCTAGGCTAGGGGAGAGGAAAAAACTAATAATAATAATAATAATAATAATAATAATAATAATAATAATAAGGCTGCCCCTTGAGCTGATATGTTGGGAGGAGGCTGGAGCTGGAAGAGCAACTGTAAGTGTGCCTCTAACTTTTGAGGGGGTCTTCACCCTGTCTTGGGAAGGGAGGAGGGGAAGCCGGCGAGGGGAGGGCTTCCGAGTTACTTTTGCTGCAAGGAGGGAAGAGCCGTTTGCAATCACTGGGTTATCGGCTGTGACACGGATTGGGGGGGGGGGGGGGGGGGCGAGAGTGTTTTGGGCTGCCCCCCTCCGCCTTCCCGGGGAAGACGCCTCACTGGGTTTTGAGGCGGGGGAGGGAAGCGGCGGCCGGGGCCGGGGGCTGCGGGCGGGCTGGGGCGGGGAGGGCGCCGGGGGCGGCGGCGCCCGGCGCTGCCTCCCGAGCGCGCAGCGCTCGCTCCGGTTACACGTTCAAAAATTAACATGTCGGTACGCGGGTGCCATTTAGCGAAAGGTGTTTTGGGCAAAGAATCAATTTCGCTGTGACTGACCGACGGGCTTGGCTGTATTAATACTGCCAAAAAAAGGGAAATCGATAGGCAGAGCAGCCCTCGGCTATTACAACTAATGCCTGCTTAATCTCTGCCCCTCGGAGCGAGCATTCACATGGGCTCTTAGCATTGCTAATGCGGCCGGGCTGAGCCCGGCTCCATCTTCCCAGGGAACGGGGGATCCCCGGATCTGGTCCCCTGTGAAGGTGACAGCTGCCGGGACCTTTCGACGGGGAGGCTGTGCCCAGCCTCTCGAAGTAAAGTCCCGGCGAAAAGAAACTCCCGGGGGTTAGGGCTACTTGGGGCGGTCCGACCCGGGGTCTTACCCTCCCTCCCCAGCTCCAAGGTGGCTGTACAGCGTCCCCCCATTGCCATAAGTATCGGGATGCTTAAAAGGTGAAATTGATTTTTCCTTTCCTATTTGCCGGTGGCGTTTGGGGTCGATCAACAGGCAATGGAGCAAGGCTGTGCATCTATCGATCAGGGAGGGGACGGGTTTTGGCTGAATCTCTTTTCAGAAACAGGTGTTTAAACATGATAGCGGCTCCAGTCAATTAACCCATTAAAAACCCGTTTTATCGCATTGATTCCCGCAAGCTGCCATAAAAGGTTGTGGTTTGAAAGCCTCTTTGTTAAGGGGGGGGTGGGGGGGTTATAGATGGATGGATGGATGGATGGATGGATGGATGGTTGGGGGGGAAGGGTGCAAATTGTCCCCAAATGTACAGTATCGAGCAGGCGAGTAAGATGCCAAACTACCGTTTCTTGTTTGCCTTCCCACCAAGCCAGGCTGCCCCGGCAGCTCAGCGCGCCCCGTCTCAGCCCCGGCTGCTCCCGGGCCCGGCTCCGCGGAGGGGCAGAGCGGCCGCTGCGGGCCCGAGGGGCTGCCGCCGCCACGCTCTGCCCGCCGTGGGCCGCCCGGCTGCGCAGCCCCCGTGGCAAAAGTTGACACATCCCCCTCGGGAAAGGGGGCTCCCGTGGGGGGGGGGGGGGGGGTGGGTGCAGGGAGACACCCGCCCGGGGAGGAGGGGTCGGGCCGGGGGCGGGGGCTGCCGCCCTGCACGGACTGCGGGCCGGGGCGGGCTGGGGGTGCAGCCAAACAGTAGCCCCAGAAAGTTGCAAGCGCTGTTTTTCCCTAAACAGGAGAGTCTGTGAACAGCCTGCCCCCCCACACACCCACCCCAGCACCTTTTTCAGGTTTGCCAGTGATAGCGCTATAAAATATTTAGTCGCTAAAGGCGTCGGTAGCCGTGTTATTATCCCGCCTTACGGTGACTGCCAGGGAATCCATGTAAGGGTAATGTGAAGTATCAGTCAGTGATCTGGTGGAAAATAGGTCTGTGAAAATCACCCCTTTTCCAAAAGGCAAATAAGCACTGGATCCCGTCTCCGGGCAAGCAGCCGGTATCTCCAGCTGGTGGGAAGGAAACCGGGTTTTTCTCCTCCCCTCACCGGGGTTCGTTATCCGCCTTCCCACGGCCAGAGTGCTGCGCTGGATGGAGCAAGAGGATCATGTATTTCCTCTGGGTACCTTTAATTTCCAGACTGGCGGTCTGAGATTATTTAGATGTTTCTAGTTTTCCCCCTTGTTTGCTGTTTTCTGAAGTAAGCACTGGATGCGACTGAAAAGGTTTGAAATCGTGTCAAAGTGATGTTTTAATGTCATTGAAAAGTGTATTAAAGGAGAAGATGTAATTTGTGGGGGATGTTTCGATGAAAGGAGAGATTGGAGTGGATGATACTTTCGCTCTCCTGTGAACCTCATGTCATGTTTATATTGAAGCCTGTGTAGCTAATCTAATTTGCAATAACAGGATGGCCTGCAAGAAAGAAGCTTCTATATGATTTCATTTCTTTCTTTCCTCATTTATTTTTTACACAAATTCATTCTGACTTGCCCTGAATGATGCCTCTGCAATTTGGGGATAACTGACGAGGATGCAAACCAGAAATATTTCCTTTATGGTGTTCTAAACCCCACATCCAAGCGATGCGCCACAGACATAAAGAGCCAGGTTGCCCTGCTGTAAGTGGGATGCCGCACTTTGGCTTGTGAAGCTCTTTTTTCGTGACTGACATTTCAACAGCGCAATTTTAAAGATTAACTTCGTAATAACTCCCGTGTCGTACCAGTCCGACGAGCTCTCCATCCCCGCAGCTCTTCTTCTTCCTTTAAAAGTTTGCCGTTACAAAACTATACTTTCAAAACATTTTCCTTATGGTAGAAAGTAAATTGCTGGGTAGGTATTTTTTGTCTACAGGGGCTCTGGATTAACACATCTTGTAAAAAGTAAAAGGTCTGGCCATCCCTTTAGATGGAAAATCTAGAAAATAAGACAGTGCAAACCCTCATCTCCCGCGAGATGTTTTGCCATCTGATTAGCGCATATTCCCGGCGTGTGCCTTCGTAATAATAATAAAAAAAAAAAATTAAAAATCTGAACAGACTTGAAAATTACAACTTTTGTGTAACGTAAAAAGGTGTATTCAGCCTGTTAATTACAGGGGGTTGTGTCATTGGAATGTTATCAATGACCCGTTTAATTTTACTGTAATTACTGACAAAATAAGATAAGGATAGATCACAATACAGAATATTCCTCTTTCGGAACAATATTGTGCTGGAAGTCGAGCTAATACGTAACATAAACAAACATTTTAGAAAATGCTCCTGCTGGCACAACTTCGTTAAGACCCGATTCTGCTTTCTCTACCGATTCGGAACTCCCACCGGGCCCGTTTCAAGGCGAGGGGGCACTCGGTATATCCCGCAAGGGTGAGCGGGGGGAAGGAAATCTCTTCTTTGGCGCGGGCTGACCGTCCCGCCGTCCCACCGAGGTGCGCCTCGCCGTTCCTCCCGCAGTGTCGGCCCCGGGAGCCGTGCTGGGAGGTGGCACCCCACGCCCCGGCCCCGCCGGCCCACCCGCCAGCCGGGACCCGCTGTCGCCTTGGGGCGGCTGCCGGCTGCAGCGGAGATCAAACGGGCGGGGAGATCGATACTACTTCTTTTAGGCGCAACGAAAAAATAAAGCCCATTCTCAAAGCCAGTAAAAACTAGAAAGGAAGGAGCGAAAACAAAAGGCTGGGATATACAAACTCTTCGGAAAGGGACGATTTATCGATACTGGGGAGGGAGGGTGATGCAGAATTCCTTTAGAAAAATGGCTCCAGCCGTCCTCTTACCTGACACAATAAATAAATAAATGGAAGTACCTACACGGAGCAGCCGGATGCCCTCCGGACGCTTTGATTTTGTCCAGAGCAGGCTGGCCCTGAGCACACCCCTGTGCTCCGTGTCGCGCCCCCTCCCCAGCGCCCGCTCCCCGCAGGGCGGGCGGCTCCCGGCAGCCGAGCCCCGGCGCCAGCCTCGCCGGCCCCGGGCGCGGAGGGCCCCTGCCTGCTCTCGCTAGGACTTCAGAGACCTTTCGGCCCCGTCTCGTACCCACCCTCGGTGTGTCCCCGCCGTGCTCCCCGCCTTTGCCCCGGGGCACCCCCGCAGGGCAGTCGCAGCGCCGGTGGCCCGGGCTGCCCCTTCTCCGCGTGTTCCCAGCGCGGCGGTGGGCGACCCGTCGGTTGGGGGGGAAATACAGGGAAAACGGCCTGGCAGCCGAGCCGCCCCCCCGAGCCGCTCCGGGGAACCGCAGCGAGGTCCCGCAGTGGGGCCGCCGCTCGGGTCGCGCTGCTGTCGCGACAGTCCGGGCTGTCCGGGAGCGGCGGCCGGGAGCGGGGCGCGCCGGGGCGGCGGCAGGACAGCCCTTACCCTCGTCACGCTTCCCGTTGGTTGGCACGGCTCTCCTGGGCGAAGGGGGGAGACATTTCTCGTCAGGGAATTTTAGCCCTTTCCTTCCCCCCCCTCCCCCCYTTCCTTTTCCCCCCTTCCTTTTCATTCATAAACCTGGTGGCTATAGACGCAGCTTGAATATTGACGTCTCTTCCCCCAACTGCTCCTCCGTTAACCCAATTACAGAATTCATCAAGAACTGTGTTGAATTATCTCTTTCCATACAGTATCAGCATTAGCCTAATTAAAAGCTATAATGTCTGATATAATGATTAAATCGTTAGCTCTGCTGTAGGGAAGCAATATTTTGTTTTCCCTTCAATTAGAAGCTGATTGAGGTTTTCAGAGCAGGTCAGCTGTGAAATTTGAATTATATGTGTGAGTACCGTTCACAGGGTGAGCCCCTACTCGAAAGCTCCAGAGATTCTCCAAACGCTTTTACCCAGCAAGCTGGGAAAAGACAACAAAACACACAGAGAGCGCCTGTAGCTGATTTGGGACTGGGGCTGTAGGATCCTCCGGAACAGTTGTTAGTGCTGGAAAAGAAAGCGGGACTTTATTCAGGCGCCCTTTTTCCCCCATCCCATCCCATCCCGGCTGGGTAGCAATTCGTGTTCAAAACTGTGATCCCCGAGACGCCAAGTCACCGAGGCGGGAAGGGGCTTCCCCTCCCTCCCTTGCCTGCCCTCCCTGCTCCCTCCCGGTTGCTCGCTTTGGCCCAGGTGACGGCTCCGCGGAAGCGAGGGAGCGGTTTGCATTTCGCGCTGGCCAAGCGGGTTTTGCAGCAAAGTGCCAGAGGAGCTGCAAGCGATCCCCCCCGTCCCGCGTTTCAGACAGGGCTGGCGGGGGATCAGTCAGCATCTCCCCCGAGCATCTCCCCGGCGCGGGCTGGCGCTCGCCGGCCCCGGGCGGGGCGAGGGAGGCACGGCGGCAGCCAGCAGACGGCGATCGCCGCCTGCTCCGGGGCGCCCGGCTCGGCCCCGCCGCCCCCCTGCCCCCTCCTCGCCCTCAGGGCCGAGCACGGCGGGGGCACAGGGGGCACAGTGCCTGCCGGGCCCGCGGCGGGCGACCCCCGCCCCGAGGGGGCGGCCCTCCCGCCGCAGCCAGTAGCGGACGCGGGGGGAGCGGTGGCCGGGGGAGGCACTCGTCACTCCGGCCGGCCTGCGGGCGGGCCACGCCGGCACCTGCCCCCTCCGCGGGCCCGGCGGGCGGCCAGCTCTCCCCGGCCCTGTTCTCCTCCCCGCTTCCCCTCTGGCTTCCCTGCAGCGTTCACTCACGCACACACCGCTCCCCATCCCCCCCACCCCCGGACCCCCCTCTATTCCCGCCACCACCCGGCTCCTGGCTGTTTGCAACTCCACTTTCCTCCGGGGGAAGTCCAAGGACCTCTTATCTCTGGGCGCAGCCCCCGCCTGCACCACCCTAGCCCCCGCAGACCACTCCTGGCTTGTCGCTTCTGTCAAACGGCACTCGCAAAAGTGCTTGACCTCGTCCCTGTCCCGCCAGTCGGGATCTGCACCACTTTTACCACGGAAGAAAAGCCCCTGTCTGCCTCCCGAGCTGGTTTTTACCGCCCCCCCACCCCGGCCGCCGAGGAGCGAGGTGCGCCTGGGGCAGAGGCAAGGGGGCTCACGCCAACAGCATCTTCTCGCCCTCCGCTCCCTGTCCGCGTTTATCCACCCTAAAGGACCGTGTTCATGGCGGTTTGGCTGCTTTTAGGGGAGGGAAGAGGCTCTCGGTGTTTATTTGCCAGGGCGGAGGAGGGGGAAGCCCCACACCGAGAGAAAAAACGCGGGAGGGGGGCAGCCCCCGGGGGGTTGGGGATGAAGGGCTGCCCCCCACAGCGGGGAAGGGAGGGGCAGGGTCAGCCTCGGCCGCGGTTTCCCTGCGTGTGAGGGGGAGGGAGGCAGGAGTGTATCCCCCATTCCCAGGGATGAGCCCACGGGATCCACCAGCACGCGGGGGGCACGGGACTCGTCCGGAAAAGGTTGCCCCTGTCTGATTCGTCCCATTTATTTGTCAGGAGGCCTTCGGGTACCTTTATGTCAAATTTCAAGTTAAAAATACCACTAGGGCTTTGGGTGGATAATGTGCGAGCCATGTCATTTATCTCACAGTTTTTACTCCTAATATCTTCGTTTGGCCATCCAAGTGGAAATGCGCCTTTCTGCAGTAACCTTCTCTCCCCTTCCCCCGCCTCTCCTACCCCAACCAATTACATTTTTAATACATCATTTAGCAATCACAGCGGCCTTGTTTGTTTTGCCCCTGCAGATGTGGCAACCCATCAGCTCGGGAAAGTATCAGCTGGAACAGAACGGGCCCGATCCCGCACCACCTGCCCCCCCCTTCTTTGCACCCTTAGGGCCGACTGGAAGGGAACAGACACACACCCCCCCCGAAAGCATCCCCACCAGCCCACCGAGCCAACGGCAACACTCTGGCTGAGCTCAAAGGGCCCAGAAGCAGGCCGAGCCTTCAGCTATGAGAAATGAAGAGAGAGGCGCTTTCCTCTCCTCGGCAAACCCAGATTATCATGATGAGATCACTATTTCATGACGAGTCGTTGAAAATGGGGGGGGGGAAGTCTAATCCTAGCCCAGCGCCTGAGGCTGGTGCTTTGTGCACGGTGCGCGCTCCTCCTGCAGAAAACTTCTGGCGGTAATAACAGTAATTGGGGGAGCTGCCGCGTGATTCCACCCCTTGGATGGCCACTAGGGTCAGGAAAATTAACACTCGCTGAGCGGGGAAAGAGCAGGGATGCCGTGTGTCCCCTTCTCCACCTGGYGAAAGACGATGGGGGTGGCGGTTTGTGTGCGTGGGCGTCTGTGCGACGGGCCGGCCATTCCTATGGCTGCAATTAAAGATCAGAGCGTGAATTTCAGCGCGGACCATTTTCTCCCCTCTATAAAATAATCTACCTCACAGGGCAGCCATGGCACAAAGATAGTCTTTTAATATTTTCAGGGGAAAAAAGTCATAGGCCTATACTTAATTTATACAAATATAACATGTTTCCGCGTACCTTCATTAGTCTCAGAGGCTCTTAACTCCCCCCGGACTAAGTGCACAACGACGCCCTCCAGCCTCCGCCTAGGCCCGGGAGCAGTTTTAGTGCCGGGGAGAGCCGTCAGCCCCCACCCGCCCAGGCGGTTCCGGGGAAAGCTCCAGAACGGGTGAAGTCCCCGGGAAAAGGCGTCTTTAGGTGCCGCTCGCACGGGTGCGGACAGCCCGGGGCGGCCCAACCTCCCCAAACACCGCTCTCCGGCCGTCTAAGTTTGGGCGCGCCCGGCGGGGACGGGGCACCCGCGGCACAAGGCCTCCCTCCAGCGATGCCCGGCGGGGAGGGGGTGGCCGGTGTCCCCCCCCGGCCCCCCCGCCCCTGGGGCCGGAGCGCGAGGCGGGGGTGCCGTCGGCGGGGCGGGGCGCGCCGTGACCCCGCCGCCCGCCCCCACGCCCGCCCGCCCGCCGCCCCCCCCTCCCCGGGCGCGGCGCGCCCCGCCGGACGTCACTGCTCAGCGCGCGCCATGCAAATCGCCGCCCGCCGGCGCGCCCCCATTGGCCGCCGCCAGGCGATTTAAGGCGGGCTCGGCGCCTCCTGTATGGCTGCAGCGCCGCTCGCCCGCGCGCGCCCGGCGGCTCCTCCTCTCCCGTCCCGTCCCGTCCCGTCCCGTCCCGTCCCGTCCCGTCCCGCCCGGGCCGCGGGAGGGAGACCGCCGCCAGCAAATTGGTGTGCCCCGGCTGCCGGGCTCGGCGATC
>JAYKAV010003154.1:3041731-3108664 GCA_035582835.1 Phoebastria nigripes
GGGGAGGAGGGGGCCGGTGTTTGGAAAGCGAGGGATTAGCGAGGAGAGTCCTGACCCCGAGATCAACGGCCAGTCAAACCCGTTTACAATCACCCAGCGGAACACCGACGGCTCCCGCTGCAAGCCAGCGGCCGGCCGGGCAGCCAGCGAAACCAGAGCCCCCCGCGGAGCGGGAGGCTGGTGGGGGAGGCCCCGGCCCGGCTCCGGGGAGAAGGGAGACGCCATAGCCTTTTGCGGGGCGGCGGGGGCTGGGAAGAGAGGTGCCAGCGGGAGGGCAGGGGGCTGCAGGGGGTGGCGGTGGGGAGGATGTGGCGGTGCGCCCCGTCTCCCGGCCGCAGGCTTCTGGCCCCTCACCGACGAGCAGGGGGAAGGGAAGGCGGGGAATCCGGGCCGAGATGGCTGGGAAAAACAAGCGCGTTGCTGTCAGCCGGGAAAAGCCGCTCTTGAACTCCACACGGGACCCTCCCGGGCTGGGCCGCGGGGCTGCCGGCGACAGCAAAGCCCGGCTCCAATGATGCGTTCAGCGACGGGCGGGCGCAGGCCGCCCTCCCGGACCGGAGGCCATCTGCTGCACGGCTACCGTGGGCGGGGGGTGGGAGGGGAGCCGCCCCCGACGGGCCGCCGAGCGGGGCCGGCAGCGACGGGTGGGCGCCTCGGCCGCCGCTCCACGCCCCGCGGGGCACCGGCGCCGCCGCTCCGCCGTGCCGCTCACACCCCACGCACACAGACGCTGCACGGGGCGGGAGGCGACACACAGTAGCTTTCTTTTTTTTGGGGGGAAAGCAAGCGATCCCTCCACCTCGCGACATTTTGGCCCCTCCTCTTCCAGAAAACACAGCCCTCCCAAAGTGAGGATGCTCGGTGGCTCGGCGCTACCCCACGACCACCACCGAGCACCTGTGCGCCCGTCGTCCGAGCCAAAGGCGAGCTAAAGCAGATGGGCCTAGCCTGCTTCGGAGACACTTCCCTCCGAGGAGGGCGGGCGCCCGGGGCCGGCAGGCAGGGACTGGGAGGTACGGGTCAAGACTAAGCGAGTCTCCGTGGGTTGGTGGTGAGGTTCAGAGGTGGATGCTGCTTTCCGGGGGGAAACTGAGGTCTGGGGCGAGTGGTTTCAGACGACTGAGGGGGAGAGGAGTCGGACAGCAAAGCGCTTAGCTTGGCTGAAAAGTCACTTCTGGAGAGGCGAGGCCAAAAGAAAGGCAGAGGAGACGAAACAGAAAACGGGGCAGGACGCGGTCTTGCAGAGCTCCGAGCCGGGCACGGAGCGGACGGCTGGCGTGAACCGGGCCGGTTGCACCGAGGGGCGTGGGGGAACGGTGGGAGCCGACCCCCGCTGCCCGGGCGGCGAGAGGGAAAGCAGAGATTATGCATACGGGGCGGGCAGGGCCTTGCCTGCCTGCCTGCCTGCCTGCCTGCCTGCCTGCTGGCTCCGGCCCCGCCGCGCCTCTGCTGAGTAATGTCAGGAGGAGCCGTGAAACAGGGGCGGCCCCGAAGGGGAGGGCGGCTGGCAAAGGAGCCGAGGCCCCGAGCACCGGGTGTAACAGGAGGCTTTCGTTAGCAGAGGGTGAAGGGAAAGCCCGTTGACTTTTACGTGCAGTGAGCCAGTCTGCTGTTGGAGGAAACTTCGCGAAAGTGAGGATTAGCAAACCAAAGTTTGGAGACTCTCAAGGCACTTTGCTGTAACAGCGGTGTATGGAGATGGTAAGGGGTGCTAGCAGGCGACCTGGAAGTCCTTCCTAGTCCTCATGCCTAAAATTGGGACACCTCTGCCAAAGTCAGTAGGAGCTGGCTGAACTGAGTCGCACCGCTGTACATGCCGTCAAAAAGTCTGGAGGTACCAAAGGGAAAGGGCCAGAGAAAACCCCAGCCTTTAAACGGCCCAGAGCTGGTGTGGAGTGAGGAGCAGCCGCCCACGGAAAGCATGCTAGTCCCTGGCTTTGGGATGGAAGCGGTGGGGCCTTGCGACAAAGAACCCCCCGCGTCCTATTTACAAAGCCTTGGGGTGCCCCCGTGCAGTTTCATGCCTATCTTTCCTGGACRGTGTAATTCCCTGAAGGGAGGAGCCTTCAGAAAGGTCTCGTTTCAAGAAAGTCATTCAAGTGCTTTAGCACGGCCTGTCAGGACGGGTTTGGGGGTAATATGCTTCATGCTCGGTAAAATCCCATTGTCCACGCTTTCAGCCCGGGCACCTCTCATTGATTTGGAGAAGACGTGTGCCACGGTTAACTGCGGCTCTCAGCTAGAGCGACTATCCTTCAGAAACCTTCAAAAAAAAAAAAGGGGGACAATGAAACCGAGGAGAAGCAGGAGAGCATCTGGCGGTGGTCAAACAATTGGGCAAGTGCTAGAGGGCGAGCTGAGCTCCGAGGAGTGGGAAAACGCGACTTCAGCCCGGGGCAGACCAGCGTGGGCTGAGGAAGTGCAGCCGACACGGGGGGGAAGGACCGGAGTCTGCGAAGTGTGCATTTAGGAAAAGAATAGCTTTCACCGGGAGGAGGTGAAATATAGTTTACTAAGGCGTAAAACTCTCCATAGCAACTAGGAACTAGTGGTGAACAAAGGCATCATACATTTTGGGCAGTATAATTTATCCACGGGGGGGGTGAGGATGCGGGAAGGGTGCGGGCGGAGTAGGGAGACGTTTATTTCCTGCCCAAATATAGTTTCGCACAAATTTCAGAAGTACTGAATTCAGCTCATTTATTTACTCCAATACAGAAAAAGTGTGCAGGAAGATTGTCTTGCTAAAACTGTTGGACAGTGGATAGTTCAATCCTAATCAGATTAGCAGAATGAGGTAACAGGCTCTTCAGGCTTGGAGCTGCAAACACAAGCTGCCCAAGGCGGGAGGAGAGACCTAAAACTCCAGACACGGGAGTTCAAAATGAAGGAGCGACAAGAAAACACAATTCCGACCCGGTGCGGAAAGCTGCAGGCTCCGAAACCATCTACGGTGCCTCAGAGTTACATACACCCCAACCATGGTCTCCCCCTTCTGCCTTACACACAGGTTAATATTTTTATCTTTTGGACAAATCTTGAGTAATCACTTGATCAAGTGATAGGATTAGCTTTCCGCATTACCCGTCGTTTTACCTGTACGTAGCAGAAGACAGAAAGGGGCTTTGCTGAGGTTTAGGGTTTGTTTGCGGTTTTTTTCACTATCTGTGCCTTCGTGCATTATCGGTCCTACCTTCCTCTAAATTGCTTTTCAGCCACAGGGCAGGTGAGGGCTGCGTGTTTCCCTGCTCGATGTTAGAATGTAGAAAATAATGCGAAAAACGAGATGCTTGTACAATCGAGTCACTGTGAACTCGTATATTTCCTACCTTGAAGGAAGTGAAAATGAAAAGAAAACTAGGTGGGAAACCCTTTTAAAATACACAGCTGTAGGGGAGGTGAAGCCTGCATGTTTCAAGACGGAGAAGTCTGGAGGAGAACTGTGAATCTCAGATTCCAGAAAATAGCTCAGGAAGATTAAAATTCGAAAAAAAAGAAAAAAAAAAAAAAAGAAAAAAGAAAAAAGAGCCGAACAAGGGAAGCGTGGAGTTTAGGCTAACAAACTTCTCAGCGGTGTATCTTGAACTGCCACAAGGGTGAAGAGGAAGGGATACAGACATGCAGTGCATTTTCCAAACGGGGACTTTCCATGCTCTGGTGTCACATCATTACTTGGGTGTCTTGCGGAATAGCCGAAAGAACGAAGATACGAGAACAGAACACGCATTTCTCCCCCCAAAAGCACTTCATCTGTTAATGTTCCTCTCAGTTTCTAACTTTCTAGCAAGCCTGAGGAAGTTTCTGCTAACTCTCCATCCAAAAGGTCCATTTAGCAGACCAACTTTTGGGTCATAACATAGGGACAAATAGTCTCCTAATCTTTTTGCTTTGACTAGACAAGCTGCAGGGAAAAGTCCTGCATGATTTTTCCGAACATCTTCTTAGTTTTAGGAGTCGCAGACCAAAGCTCACTAGATAAGTGGGACAATCTCATCATGATAAACGTGCCACAGATCCAGATACTTAAGATAAGGAAAGCAATGAAATGGCGTTATTGCAAAAGATATCCTTCGGAGACCAAACGAGCTATTCGGAACAATTTGGTAGGAGCTTGTTATTTAGTTGTATTATTTAGTGGGTAGTTCCAGGTAGATAAACTAAACGTATTCGTGCGTCTCAGACATGTTTTAAATGTTTCGTAATGCCTACATCTTGTGTTCATGTATTTACAGTTACGATGGGTGCCTATTTAGACGGCTGTATTTATCATCTATCTTAGAGTAGCCTTAGATGCTGAATAAGAGAAGATACTACAGTTGAAAGGTAAACTTATTTTCATCAGAAGGGCCAAACTCGGAGTCCCTTGTTCAAAACACGGTCTCTGCTCCTCAGGATATTCTTGCTGACCTCCTTTAACCACCAAAAAAAAAAAAAAAAAAAAAAAAAAAAAAAAAAAAAAAGGTCATTCAGCTTTAATAAAAATCTGCCAGGGTGTGGATAGCAACTCCTTCATAAATATATGTCATGGCGTCATTTACTTGCGAAGATCCCATCATAATTTTCCTGACGTTTGCTGGAGAATGCAAATCTCTCTCCATGCGCTCACGGTTGCACACCAGATTCAGGTACTGGCGAGCCGAGGTGTCTTGTCATACCTTCTAGTTTTAATGTCACATGCCCATTGCCTAACAGGTAGAGGACTCGCTTCAGACGTGAAAACTGAATGATGAATGGAAGTATGGAGGTGGAAAATCAGAGCTAAAATTCATAGAGGATCCAGTTTGGCTTTTGTGGTACAAGGCATAATAATAAAAATCTGAAGAAAGGGCAGAAAACGTATTACAGAAACTCCGTTCCCATTCTCTGAAACAGCTGAGCAACACCTGGAATGGAGTCCCTTCCCTCCTCGGACATCACACAGTAAGCACAGCCGCAAAACTCTTGAAGGGGAAACTTCGGCGTTCCCTCCGCCGGTGCGCACGCCTCGGTTAGCAAGAACACCCGGATTAGAGGGGTTTCCAGTGTCTCTCTGGGGATGACAGATGGAACTGTGAAATGTTACTTTAAAAAACTCGTCGAGTTTGCTGTGGAGCACGACTGCCTTTTTCCCACGAAGAGGAAGAAAAACTCTTTTGCGTGGAAAGCAGGGGAGAAGGCAGCTGCGGGGGAGGCTTTGCGGGTCAGCCGTGCCTCCTGCGAAAGGGGCTGCTGATTAAAACCGGGTCAGGCTTTAGCGTCCGTTACTTACTCTGAAAATCAACCTGATTAGCCTAACTAGTTGCCAAACGTCATTTAATGAAGTCCAGGACCCGGCTATCCTATGCGTCCACCCCCCCCGCCCCTCCGCGACAGCGCCAGAAACCGCTGTGAGTGGCCCCTTCCCCCCCTGCTGTGGCACTGCCACCCGGGGGACAGCCGCCCCACGGCCGTGGTTCTTTCGCGGAGCAGGTTCAAGTCCTCCTCCCCCACGCCCACCCCCATCTTGCGTGGGGGGGCGCTGCCCCTGCCGTGGGGCGAGCGGGCTGCGGGCGGCCCCAACGGGATGCGGGTGTGCGGGGGCCGGCCGGGGGGAGAGGGGGAGGCCGGGCGGTGGCACCGTGCGTGCGGGCGGGGAGCTCCACGTCCCCGGGGAGCAGCTCCGGAGTTAGGCTATCGCGTCGCAGCGGAGAGAACCGCCTCTTGCCCATGGAGAGGGGACACGGGACAAAGCCGTGCCCCGGACCGAGGTCAGGGAAACGGCGGCAGCCGGACTGCGAGGGCTTTCCACGCTGCACTTTCCGGAGTGGGAGAGGCGGGTCTGGCCCCTGGTTGATTTTAGTCAGGGCTGGATCAGGGGAGCCCGGAGGTGGCTCCTGCGCAGGCACCGACTGCACCTGGCAGCCCTAGACCCAGCCGTGCCCCGGAGGCTGTCGTGCTCCACAGACTTTCTCCTCTCCTGACCCCCTTTATTTTTCTCCACTAGTGACCAAATGGCAACTTCCATGACCTAAGCTGCAGCCTGTCTGCTTGCCTACCTTCTTTCCCTAACAATATGTTTTGGGTCATTTTGAGGGAAGCCAGCTACTTATGGGAATTTGAAAAAGCACAAGTGCTTTCAGAAACATTTTTAGGAAACCTGTGAAAATGTTAAGCTTGGGACTGCAGTATTTTTGCCCATGCACAAGACACAAAATATGAACCAATTTAAAGGAACACCTCAGAGAGGGAGAGAAATAAATCCAGAGTCATTCTGCAGTAAAACAAAAGGCCAGAAAAAAAATCTCATCTTAAACCAGTAGTCACTAAAGAAATATCTTTCCTTATATCAAATGAGAGATATTTTGAAGAGTTTTCCTAAATGAAGCGCCTCTGAGACGTGTATTTTCTGCTTCAGCAGCAGGGTTCTGTGTTTTGCTGAGTATCGTCGTACCACCAACACAGSAAAAATACAGCTAGAGAAGCAAGGAGTGTTGACATACAATTTAACAGTTAGTGACTTTGTCAAAGTACAGGTTATCTCCACCTGACAGCAAGATGCTAATAGAAAATAACAGTAAGAATTTTGCCACTGTACAGAATACTTTCTGAACTTAAATAAACATAAACTCAACAAATATTATTCTCATTTTGGAAACTTTACAATACAATTACTGCAGACTACTAAGATCACTCCACTGACCCTCATCTATACTACAGAGATATTGCCAAACTGAATTCCCTCATTATTTCTCAGAGCCAACACTTGTTAAAAGGAGAATGCAGCATCCCTAATTTAAATGTTAGTTTTCCCGGGGNAAAAAAAAAAAAAAAAAAAAAAAAAAAAAAAAAGAGAAAGCAAGAAAAAATGGGGAAAAGCTGTCTTTTAAAGTGAAAGAAATTTGAGAAGTCTGTAGGAAAACGGTCTAAAGCTGTCTAGACTAGCGTTGTCTCTTGTCCAACCTGCAAGTCTTCTGCAGGTTATTTTTCTCTAGTACAAATGTAATTCAATAGCCGAGATGGATATTGTTTCACTTTCAGCTATCTGCTCTGTACTCCGGTCTCATTCTACACTAGATGATTACCTTACTGTCCTATATGCACAATTTAAAGGGAATTACCTATTACTTCAATTATTTGTTTCTTATCAACTGATGTTACACTACAAGGATTTGCATTGAAAGGACACAAAGAAAGAGCAAGTCATGGCACATTGCCAAATAAAAGAGTAATGTTCTGGTGAATTTAGCCTAAATAATTTACTGCTATATAAAAGTGGAAAAGTGGAAGGTGAACCCTTTGACCAATAAATCTCTTCTGCATGTGAAACCCTTATCTTGTCCCCTCCAATATATTCCACACTAGGAAGCCATCATCATTGGCTCTGGTTTGTTATTTGTAAACCTTGATCTTCTGCACTCGGTGTCCTAAATATGGATAATTAGCATCAGTTTATCACGCCTCTGCATATTTTCTCTTCTCTCCAAACATGCATGCTTCTATTGGCTGCCATTCTGTCACAGAAGATTATGGAGACAGATTGCAGAGAATGAATGTGCTAAACGAGATTAGGAAGGAATAGAAATAGCAACTTGGCCAATAAATTCCTCGTGAGAGCCTTATCATACAATTACACGTTGACTTGCTTCACACTCTCCCAGCCTCTTAATCCAACGCCCCCACCAAGAATAAAATTTCACTAATTTCTGAATTACTGCATATCCTCATGACTTGTCACTGAGAATGGTTGGAAGAAGCAACACCGTCGAAAATAGCACATCGAACTTCCAAACAGAAAAGAAACTTTACAGACAGAAAGAGATGTGGCTTTAGACCATTTGTGGGCATATGGAGAAGTTTTTGTGCCGCCGCAGTTCCACAGGTCAAGATTTCAACATCAGACGTGTTGCTCTACGCTTTTACTCCCTAACTCTTCCCATTGGGTGTTACGTTATCCTTTAGAGGGACTTGGGGATCAGAATACGATGCACTGATGCTGCTAAACTACCTTACGTGATCGTCTGCTGTGCAATCCACTCCCACCGCTAAGTCTTTACAAACTTCTCAGACAACGATGGTGAAAACACCTACTGCTGTTACCGATTTCTTGGACATTCCTGCAAATGCGGTAATTGAGAAGATGCCAAAAGCACGACAGCAGAGTGAGTCAAAATCCTGCTGAACTTACAAGAAACATCTACCAACTCTGTGGAGTTAGTTTTGTCCATTCTGCCGCGGGTATTTCAATGTGGACGTCAAGAAAACATGATTTGCATGGCGTAATTAAGAGGCATGGCAAAACCCTTCAAAAGAGATCGTCTCTGGAAATGCTGGAAGTCTCCATTTTCGCCCTTACACTAGCCCAGGAGAAGGACTTGCAAAAAATATTAACGTTATGGTAATGTTGTTTTCATTGTTTTAGATACGTGTAGAAGAAGGACATAACTGGAATTTAAAAGCCCCAAGATCTGAAGAGAAAGCCTTGCTCAGTCGATCTATACTCATAGATTTCATGCCACAGTGCACTTGTCTTACGATTTTAGGAGATTTAAGGATATTTTACAGCGTTTATTACCGCGAAAGGACTGCTTTAGAAAGCAGGATATTTGTATAACTCGAGTAATTTTTTCCCCTAACAAATGCGAGTCTACAACCACATACAGACTTTCAGAACCCGGAGGAAAAGTATGACGAAGTCGTGCTACGTATTCCGGAGTTGCTTAGCGTCACGCCTGCCTGTGCAATCAGATGCTGGGAAAGTTTTAACGTAGCAGTGAAGCGGTACATGTCGCAAGTGTTAAGGATGCTCAAAATATGGGGATTCCCTCGAGTGGGACCTTCCCTGCGCCCTTTTCCCCGGGGTGGAAAGGATCCAGGCGGCAGCGGAGCATCCCCGCTCCCCCTGAGCTGGGGACCGCGGGGAGCGGGGCGGCGGCCACGACCCTCGAGTATGGCAAACCCATCCTGCGAGTACCATAGAGCACGAAGCGCCCTGTGAAAACTTCACGCCTGGGCCCTCTGAGTTATCTTAATCACAAAGCGGGTTTATTCGTGGTGGTGGTGGGGTTATTGTTGATTTTTTTTTTTTAACCTGCCCATTGCTCAGGTTCATAGCGGTGTTGGGCATTTATTTCTCTCTTACTCTCCCACGGGTTTTTCCTCTCGATGGAAAACCGGACTGCAGTTGAGTGTCACCTTCATCCAGAGCCTTAAAACAATACCGTTGCAGAAAATATTGAGATGATATAAGCGTGACCTTGTGGGATATCAAGACAGCCCGCTACCTGTTTGCTGTCACAAGAGCCTTTGAACGCTTGTGGTCACATAAAGTAAACAATTAACGTTCCCTCATTTCCTTCTTCCTTTTCTCGTTATACACGTAGGCATGCATACATATTCATATGCACGTATATCTATATGTATACACACTACACACACACACACATATATATATGTACACACACATCTCCCGAGTGAACTGGTTAGCTGCATCAGGGAGAGAGGCGTTTGCCATTAATCTGGGAACAAACCGCTAACCTCGGTGACTGGTATTTTAGCTTTTCTTTTCTCGCTTCTCTCAGTGCGGGGAGAGCAGTAAAGCTTGTGTGGACTGATTGTGAGGGGCTCTGCTGGAATTTGGCAGGCCAGGGGCTTGGAGAGAAGCCCCATGCTGACTCCTATTCAGCGGGCCAGTTTTCTGCGAGCTTTGGAAGTTTCACTCAGCCGTGCACTCAATGGCTTCACAAAGCTGATTACAAGCTTCAGCGCATTCCTGAAGGAGCCAAAAGCGACGCAGGTGCAAACGAGCCGAGGGAGCCCCTTATCCCGGTGACAGAATGGGACAAGCTGGGAAAGGCTTGGACCACACAAATCCAAGGCTCACCAGGCAGCAGCAAGCCTGCCTTGGGAACCGGGGATCATTATCCGCTCTATTCAGCGGGGACCCAGCGGCGGCAGCGGCACGTCCCGGGGCTGGGGACGGCTCCCGGGGCTCTCCGTCCCGGGTGGGAGCAGCGCCGCTTCACCTGACATCCCCTCCCCGCTCCCTTCGCCGCTGCCTCATGGATGGACCTGAGGTGCCCCTGCTCCCCCGAGCTGGTTTCTACCCCAGCATCTGTTCGGCTTCAGTCCGACGCCTGAAGTACCTCGCCGGTTTTTTCCCTATCGCCCCATCACACACGAAAAGCCCTTCTCCGCCCCCCCCCCCCCCCCCCCCGCCCTTCCAGTGACAAGCACCACTAGCACCCAGGATACACCTCACAGAACCTGAACATGCCCAGCACCCACCACCCCCACCCCCCCCCACCGCCCCGCGTCCCTCTTCCCTTCCCCATATAAACACGGTGCTTAAGGGTCTGTCTGGAAATCCAGCACAGAAAACGCGCTGATCCGAAATGGCAGGTTTTCCTCCCGACTGAAGTTCTCTAACAAACACCCTATTTTGAAGACTGCCTTTAATTCCAGAGAGAAACCAGCCGAGAGTGCACCCGCCTCTCCCCCCTCCCCATTACTTGAGCCACCCGATTCCCACCGAAACCTCCCGCAACACAAACGCCTGGTGAATGCTTTCCGACTTCGTGAAAGCAACCCACGGTCCCTGCCCTTCCTGCCTCCCCGGGGAGCGAGGGGGTGGCGAGGAGTCGAGGGGGGTCTCGGTGCCGGAGAGGGTGAGGCGTGATTTCCTTTAATTGGGGGTTCTCGGGGGGAGTTCCTCTCGCCTCCGCTCCCTCGCCCCCTTTCCTCTCTCCTAGCCCTTCCCCTCCAGCCGGGAGAAGAAGCTGCACTTTACTGCGCTGCGAAATTAATTACGGCCCTTCCCCGCTATCAGTTACGGAGGAATCAGCCTTTCCTAGGAAGAGAAGAAATAATCAAAAGGCTTTTCAGTCTGGGGGGGGACCTCGGACCGCCGAGCACATAATGCGGCAAGGGGACTGCCGCGCTTCTGGCCGCTGGTTTCATATGCAAATGGCGAGCTGCCTCCAAGTTATCATTATGGTTTTATTTTTTTTTTTTAATGTTATTATTGTGTCGGGGTTTTAATAGCCACATGCTCTCCCCTTCCCTTTCAGCGAGGTTTCCTTGGCGATCCGCCACGCCGCTTCTTCCCCGGGCGCGCCGCCTCCCGCCCCAGCGCCTGCCCCACGTCCATGTTAATTTCGCCCTATGGAAATGAAAGCGGCCCGGCCGGGCAGCTGATATTAAAGCGATCCCCCGGCCCCGGGGCTCGCGCTCCCCGCTCCTCGGAGCGGCCGTGCCTCCGCATGAGCGTGGCGTGTCGCTGCCGTGAACCTCCCCCGGCCCCCCCGGAGCCCCCCAGCCCGCCGCCCCTTTCACGCTTGCGAGATGCTGGGGAGGCAGCGGTGCGTTTGCTTGTGCGGAGCACACCGCCTGCAAGCGGTTGCCTTGGCAGAAAGGTGCAGCTTTCTGATGTTCTTTTGTCTGATAACTAATTCAAGTTAATGCGATCTTTATGTAAAGCTAACAGCGGATAATTGTCTATTTTCTCGCCAACAATCTCCATCACAATCACTTATCTGGAAACCTGCGGTTGTATTAATCGTTATATTCCCCGAGATAAGCGTCTCTCGAATTATCAGTAAACACTGGAGGGAAATTAAACAAACTCCAGAGCCACTTAAGTTTCCTCGGCAGCTTTTAACCCCCTTCTCTGAGGGGGGGAACCCCAAACCAATCTGGGACCGGAGCATAAGATGTGAGGGGGGGGGTGTGTGAAACAGTGGAGAAGGGCCTGAACTTTGGGGATAATTTTGAAGAGCCGAGTCCCGCTCAACGCCCCTTCCCTTCGAGGTGCCCGTGTTGCAGAGGCAGGCACGCACCTTACGCCCTGCTCGCCGGGCGGGGGTCGGTCTTTAGCAGCCCCTGGGACCTTGTTGGCAATTCTTGTAAATCATGTAATTAAGTGTATTAGTCGCTGTAGGGGAAGGACGGGCAGCTAGGAGAGAATACACCGAGAGACTAAGCAGAAGTCGCATAGCTGTAGGTCTGCTATACGAGGAGGAGAGAGTTCTGCTTCCTTCTGAGAATCACCATATTAGCACGATTATTGGCAATATTTATACTAGAGAGTGATCCGAACCCCAGGAGGGTAACAGAGAGTGCGAGAGAGAGAAACTACTGTGGGAATATGTTTTACTGCTCAGATCCCATCAGTTCCGTTAGGTGTAAAGAAATTACAGCAAATTGTGCTGGAAACCCCTCCAGGGAAAACATACTTGTATGACAAAGATTTTGTCTTTTTGAGATGAAGTCAAAACATCGGTGTCAAATGAAACTCATTTTAGGGGCGCTGCCGTGTGTGTGTTTACTCGAGTACCTGGGGGGGGGGGGGGGGGGGGGGGAAGCCCAAACCATGACATTTCAGTCGGGAATCTGGGACAGCAGAGAGTTTGCAACTTCTCCGGGCAAAACGAGGCGTGCTGCAGCCTCCCCTCGCTCCCCGCCGCCCCCAGCCCGGCGCCCAGGCTGGAAAACACCGCAGTCCCGCCCGCCTTGTGCGGTGCTGGCTAACAGCTCTCTTCGCGCATTTCTAGGAGGGTTTCTCACGTCGAAAGCGCTTTATGAACATGAACTAATTAATCCTGGCACTGAGTTACGGAGCAGGCACCAAGGAATTTCAAAACTTGCCTCTATGATGAGCTTTATTTATTGTCGACTTATGATTTTAGTAAGGAAGCTGTGATTTGCAAAGGTTTCCAATAGCACGGCTCCCATCTTAGCCGGGGGAAGGTGAGGTCTGGGATGGAAGAAAAAAAAACAAAAAACAAAAAACCAAAAACCACAACACAACCAAACACAAACCAAACCAAATAGCACAACGAAACACACAAACGTCCTGTTACTAGTTTGTGTGTCAAGGCAGCGTATTTCCAAATACGATCAGTTTCTTAAAAAAAGAAATAAATAAAAAAAAATCCTTTAACTGCTTGAATTCTCCAACTATTTCTCTTGCGCTAAAAGTTCCCAGGGTAGCTTTTTCTTATGGCATTTGAGAATCATCCCACTTCATCTCTCACCTGAATCTTGTCATCTGTGCCATCTTGAAGTGATCTGTGAACAATGCTGGTCCCTTGGACAGCCCAAGCTGGTCAATCAGGCAGAACAGACTATGCAAATGGAATGGAAAGGCGAAGCGATGGAGAACAGTGGCCTCCATTGTCTTGGGCATTTCAAAGCGAAGCCCAGCTGCAGCAGGCGTTGCTGTCTCGGACCCTTGGTTGCTACTCTAATGTCATCATTGCAAAACATCACATTTTGAAAACTCTACAGTCTGAATGCATGAGCAACCCTCCGCAAAGATTTCACTTTGCCGCGACATCTTTCGAAGTCACCAAAAAAAAAAAAAAAAAAAAGGGAAAAAAAGAAAAAACCAAACCACCACAACAACTGGGGACTGGGATCCCAGCCACATTGCCCGCTCACATCCCTCAGTCCCTTTCCCTCCGCTCCTAATAACTGCGGTGCAGCTGACGCTAAATGCCTTTTGCAACCTTTTGGTGAAAGCCTCGCCTTTCTCGTTGTTTTAAGAGTCGAATCCGATGATGATTTAAGTTGCATTTAACTTATTTTCTGTCGGGTCTTTTTCAGGCACTCTAATGAGCTAACGCCGAGGAAACGTTGCTGTGAGCAGGCAGTGAAGTATTTATTCACAATCGCTTCCAAAACTTCAGATACGCGGGGCTTTAAAAGAGTCAGGCAGTGTCTTTGCGAGTGATTAAACCGGCAGCTAAGCTGGCTATTTACGGGTCYGTTAGGAGTTTTTTTGAATAGTCGGTTTCATAATAACACTCACGCAGTTGCCGCTTCTAAATATTGCTGCCAGCCCTGCTCCAGCTCCGCTTCCCAGCACTGGTCCCAAAGTTAGCCCCGCCATGAGAAACAAACTTTCACTGCAGTAAAGCTGAGGGCTGTCGGATGATTAATGTGCATTTTCAAGGGACTAAATCATTGCCCATGTTTCACTTATTGTTCCTTTTCATTTTCTTTTGTCTGTAGGTGACATTTGTGATCACCATGTGGTGAGCAGAGGAAACTCCCCTCTCTTCCACCCTCATGTCAGGAATCTGCGCTCAAGGAGCAAAGGTCTGTGCCACCGGTATCTTAAAATGTTGGGGGTTACCTTTCCCTCCTCCCCATCCCTTATCTCGCAGGAATTAGTGAATCCAAAGCTTCTTCTCCGACAACAGCCTTACTACAGTGAGCCTACAGAGATGGACAATACCATAGCCAGCCTCAGACACTGCTGAGCTCATAGACGGAGTGGTCACACATTTTAGCGGTCACCCTTGAGTGCGGACTATGTTTAGCGTTCACGCAGGAACAGAGAAGAAAGTTTCATCGGACTAAGAGAGCTGAGCTAAGAAACTCTTAATTACATTCTTTGCAGGACCAAGAATAATTCAGTGCTTCTTTCCCACTCCTTAAACTGGCTCTCTCCCTTTTGCTTGGGTAATGCATTCTGTAATAATGTCACGTAAGTTACAAAGGAAGCAAAGGATGGAATTATTTAAAACTAAATAATTATCCACTGCGATTTGATTAGCTTCCTAAATTAAAGTTTGCCCCTTTCAGAATGCAGTGTGTCGGTAAGAAGGAAAAGATGAGAGTAACAAACAAAAGCAAAGAGAGGTTGAAGTGAATGGGGCAAATAAATTACTGCATAAGTGCCATTTCATCTTCTGACCGGAAGTTTCTTTCTCCTCACTAAAGAGAGTTTTCCAAGGACAAGTACTGGGTTAAAAGAAAACCAGTTTCCAACTACATCGGCCTCTTGGTCACATGAGTAGCAGCAGGAACTCAGACTGCTACCTGCTTCATACAAATGTTTCAATACAGATGATACGCACTGTAAGCACCCTTCCCTGCCAGGTATTTGTTAGCAGATGTCCCCAAGACTCTTTCACCTATCAGTTCACCACCTTAAAACTTTGCCTACTAGACAAATGGATCCCCAAAAATCTAAGTCCTAGGAGGTCTTGGGCATGCTTCAGGTACGCTCTGGGCCCCTCGCTTGCTACTCAAATGCAGAAACCCAGAGGAAAAGCAATGCTGTGCAACCAATGCCTACACAGAGGACAACAGCAATGCACGTGGCCAGGGGCCAAATGTCCTGTTGCTGTAAGTGGGCACATCTCCATCTGGAACTCTGCTAAAGTACTTCCAGAAAGAGGTTGTGAAGGAGGAGGATGCAGCGGCTTTCAAAGAGGAGCAGCGGCTCCGTACACCTCCCATGGAGGTGTTGCCATGGGACTACACAGAGCTGGGGGTCCTCTTTGTGGATACCCCAGCTCCCACTCGATGGTGGGATGGATGATGTTCATGAGGGCCCAGACCATGGGTGGGGGATGGGGGCCCACAAGGTCATCCCACCACCCTTGACCCAGACAGGTCCCTCTCCCCCAGCAGCCCTATTCCCAGCCCATGTTGCCAGCCGGACCTCACCTCCCCTCTGCAGCCTGCCGGCCTCACACCCCAGGGGTGGAGAGCCCAGAGGCGGGTTAGCCACCCCGTGCTCAGGCCCGCTGTCCCTCCAGAGCACCAAGCAGATTCCCATCACCCCAGGTTAATGGGGAAATGGCTCCAAATCTGCCCCTCGGGCAGTGTGCTGGGATAACCAGGGACAACCTCCTTTCCCAGTGCCCCCACGTCCCCCTGCCCACGCAAGCTAATTAGAAACAAGAGCAGCTCCTCCCATGAGGAGCTGAACTTCGCTTTTCTCTCACAGCTGGAACTTCTGCCCCTTCCCCCTACCAGCCCCAGCCCTGGTACATTCAGCCGCAGTTATCTCTGCTCGTGCACTGACTGTATTTTTCATGTTTATTATCATCCAACCCAGTGTAGTGCCATCTGGCACATGCACACACGGGGGAAGAAAACCATATATTCAGCAAATGGAGCATACAGGGTTTAGGTTTTGTTTTGTCTTGTTTTCCTTATTCTTCCAGTTTCCGTTTAAAATTATGTGGAAAGGATAGCCGAGCAATTTACTCTCATGAAAAATGATCAGAAACCCCAGTTATGAAATTAAAAATTACAGGAGAGCAGTGACGCCAGGAAGGCACAAGAACACCCCTTCTGCTGAAATACAGCTGCTTCTTTTCCTCCCTCTGTATTTCATTTCGCCTCGTGCTCAGATAAGGAACAGAATTACTTTAAAATGTTTGTGTTACCTCTTTTTACCCAGGATTTGTTTTGGTCTTTCAAATCATTATTTTACTGTAAGACATGTATTTTAAGAAAGTGATAGGTAACAAACTGCACTCCTCCGAAGCACTAGGGCATTGCGAGCCACGCTGCAGCCCTCGAGATCTTTGCTATTTTCACTGCTACAATAAAAATGGATGTAAAAATACATCTGCAGAGTGGATGTAAAAACGCACGTAGTAGTTTCAGTGAAAGSTAGCAACTAAAGCATTGCCACCTTATTTCAAAGATAGTTTTGTAACAGTTGTATAATCAAAGCATTTTTCTTCCCTGATAATTCATGCACTGTAAGATTATCAGTGGAGTTGCCCGTGGAAAAAGTACTACACAATGTATTGTATTACTTGATTCATTTTCTTTCAATTTTTACTTTAATTTTGTCTAATTACTGTATTGTGATCTAAGTCAGCAATCTTAAATTAACTATCAAGTTAACTTCTGAAGAAACCCTACAAATGCATGATAATGATGAAATTTAAATTACTGTCGGTTATTGTGTAATGTCTACACCATGGAAAAGCAAACCTTCAGGTATTTTAATTCCATTTGCATATATAGCATTGTATTTTTCAGAGCAGAATTCTCTGCCATTTCCAAACTATAAAAATACTGTTAAAAAAACCTGTTTGGGGTAGGTTTTTTTTTTCTAAACTGAATGATAGCTTTGATGAAAATATGAAAGAAAATAGTTCCTGGGACTAAATTGTCAGCTACTCAGATTTCTTCAGAAAAACAAYTTGTTGTTTTACAGATACACATGCAGAGTGGTAAAACTGTTCCCTGATCCTGCTAAAATAGAGAAAGACATTTCAGTGCAATTGATCCAGTATCTGTATATTGAGCTAGATTCTGGTCTCACATCTGTTTACAATTCAATATATCCTTTGCTCAAGCCTGGATCCAAGGCTCCGTGATGTCACTGTAATGACTTCAAGTGGGCTTTGGATCAAGGCCTTTTACACCACTATGCCTCACGCCACTAGGCTGAGAAAGGCTATTTTTACTACATCTTTCTTTTCCTGTGAAATCAGATTAATTTGGAATGAATTAGAAATGCTTCAACAGAGATGCTCGGGGTTACTTTTTATGGCAATACTTTTCATTTGAAATATTTCTCACAAATACAATTTGATAGCAAAATAAAATTTTGCACTTTCCAGTATATTTCCGCTCATCTTTGATTTTTGGGTGAATCGCAYTTTACTTTTACATGCATGTGTTCATTGCCTTATTTCTGGCAACAGAGCATTGCAATTTTTATGTAAATAACAAGTGAAAAGAGAATCTATTGTAAAACACAATGTATGACAAATTCATTGAAACAAGCAAAATAATTTAAATAATGGTTATTCAATAAATGTCAGGAAAGCAATCCCACACCTTCGCTGATCGAGGCTGCTACGTAACCTGGAAGAAAGCGATCAAGGGAGACTTTTTATCCAGTAATATATGGAGCCTGTTCCATTTGTTAGGCACATAATTAGAAATTCAGCAAGTCTTAGCAAAGAGGGTCGTAAACAACCACAATTAAAAACTCAAATCTCTCTCTGCTTTGTATGGCAACGTGTACGGGGGAAAAAAAAGTGTTTGTTTTTTTTGGTGATGACTCCGATTAGCTCCAATTAAACTTAGCTTTAACTCTGAGAGTCAGCTACTCAGATTTCTTCAGAAAAGCAACTTGTTGTTTTACAGATATACATGCAGAGTGGTGAAACTGTTCCCTGATCCTGCTAAAATAGAGAAAGACATTTCTGTATGCAAAGCAAAGCAAGCAGAACTTTGCCGCTTCCTGTTAGAGATTGTTTTACTTACAGATGGGTAGAATTGCTTTTAAGCATCTCCAACAAAAGAGGTATAACAGAGAAATCAAAGTGGAAGAAACAGGCAGAATGCTACAAGTATAATGCAAAATCCTTGTGTGTCGGTAAGGATTAATGGGTAACAAAGCCAACCTGAATCTACCCATCGCTTTGCTTCATCCTGTATGCACTGAACAGGTTGATTTATAACAAGATTTTGTTGATGACCTTAGTTTCAGAGTTTACAGTGTTTCCATAAATATTATTAATTCGAATATCCAGAATCAATATAGTCTGGTTAAATGATCTATAATCAATGAAATTTTAGCAGTGATCAGACAGTGGCAGAATGATATTTCCATATGTGGAAACTATCTCGTGCCATTTATGTGAACTGAAATGGCAGAACAGACTTGCCTCATTAAACCGTGTCTGGGAAGACAATATGTGGGGAAAGAAACCCCGTCATAATTAAGCGTCCCATCTAGATTATCATATTAGTGTTAGGTCATTATAAATGGGGGGTAAGTGAAGCAATGTTTCTTTTCAGCGGTAAGTGCTTTGAAAATTTTAAGGAATTTAAATGCTTGAAAACGTTTTCCAGCTCACCTACTTTCAACGTTAAGTTTAGCCCCTGATTTCCCTGTTTATTCCTCTAACTCTCCTGAAGTGGCCTTCAAAATGCATAAGCGTGGATTTATTGTAAACTTTGCTGTTGCAGCTTCACTGTGGTTGTTCTGATCATTTCAGGACAAATGTGACAGTTTAAACTAATGACTGAACATCTATTGTGTTAGTGCTGTTTCCTGGTTATCTAGTTATTATTTATTTCCTGCTTGTTCTATTGTTTCTTGCCTTACGAAGACTCCTGTTCACTCTGATAAAATTCCTTATAACATGGCTGCAACACCAAGGGTTGGGTAAAAGGGGTCCTCTGAACGATAACACAAAGAGCATATAAAGAATCCATCACAGCAGTCAGTAGTATAATGCAATTTATTTTCACTAGACATCCTCTTCACTACTGGATTAGTCACTTCACTAATGAGCAAATGACCCATAACTCACAGGAGTGGGAACTTAATGTGCAGGTCTTGCCTTCACCAGTGCAGATGAACTGCAGCATGCTCACCATTATACAATCACTTAATATTTATGGCTCCTTCCCCTCTTTCTTGGGCATTCCATACACGGTGACAGTCTCAGGTGGGTGAAAAATGCAGGACCCGATGGCAAAACAGATACTGGGCTTTATATTTTTTATTGTTCCAGAAAACATTAATAAAAGATGCCTCTTGCATCTAGATTCCACCAGGAGCCCATAAACAGACAATGAACCGGTTTTAAAAAGTGATCTTTGTATGTGCTAATACCTTCAAGATGCTATTTTCTACCACTATACGCTAGGCATCCTTCGAATTTATTGTCCAGATCTCACTTTAGCATGACTTTAAGTTTGAAGAGAATTTATCAGGTCATTCATTCACTGTATGAATGCAGCTTGTCTCCCTGTGCTAGGAAAAGTTGACACTGTGAAATCTAAAAAATTCTGAGTTTGTTGGTAAAAGGAGAGTTTACAGTTTCAGTGGAATCAAAGAACTTGTGAGATCTTGCTTTTAATTGTGTTTTTTTTTCCCTTTCCTTAATTTCAAATTTTTGATTATTTGTATTTACAGAGCCCAGAAATTTGAGTCTATGTTTATTAACTATTMGTAACTCAGAGTTCAAAATGAAGTTCAACCAAAAGTATAAAATATTCAAAATTTTGAAGTTGGTGGATCACCCTATGTGACCAGGGAAGCAGAAACGGAAGCAGAAGTACGTTCTGTACCTCATTTGATAAAGAATGATGACAAGATTTCCATACCCAGCATTATTTTTAACATTTCAAAGTAAATTCTAGGACTCATTTTGCACACTTAATCCAGAAATAGTTTCCTAGAGACAAAATAACTTTTAGCTTTGATGATAGGGCTGAAACTCTTCTGCTGAAATCCCCAAGATAAGTTTATCCCCAACTTTATACCCAGCAGATCACAGAAAATTTACCTGCCTGACACAATAAACCCCATGGTAATTAGAAGGATTCTAACTAGAAATACTTTAAGCCTTTACCCGCTTACACATAAGGCCAGAAAACAAAATTGTTCCGGTTTTCTCAAATCCTAAGTAAGACGCTGGATCAAATCCCACCGAAGTCAGCTGTACTCTTTTCCATTGACTACCATAGATCTGAAATCAGGACGTACCTGCAGCTCTCTTTTGTTGTTCTGCATCAGTGATGGTTTTGTGCAAAACCTTGGATAAAGTGTTGCCAATGACTCGCAGGATAGAATTAGCTGAGCAGTAAAATGGAACAATTGGCCTGCTGCTGTGTTATGTATTACATTTTATTGACGTGGCAAGTACCATAGGTGTTAGGTGTATGAATGCCTCTGATCTTTCCTGAATTAATTCCTCTTTCAAATCAAAAAGCTGTGGTTAAACTGGAGTATACTTTAGAAATATGTTTTATTTGGAGAATTTTCAAGGATGAAAAATCCACCACAGCCTTCGGTACACATTTTCAGTGGTTAGTTGCAGTCACCATTAACCATTTAGGCCTTTTTTTTAGTCAGAATTTGTCTAGCCTGAACTTCCAGGTGCAGTGTGACATGTATTCCTTTGTCTGCTAGACTGAAGAGTCCTCTACAGCCATCCTTCTGCCCCCACATAGATACTTATGTGATCAAGTCACCCCTTAGCCTAGGCTTTAATATGATTTATCTAAACTGAGTACCTTCCCTTTCTTCTACGTACACTGTCAATAATGCTTTCCAGTCTTTTAACCATGCTGCTTGCTCTCCTCTGAAATCTTTCCAACATCCTCTAGGTTTATAGCAAGGTGTTCTCAAGCAGCTATGCAGAATTAAGACTATTTTAAACCTGGAGTAGTGGCTTGTGTTAAGTTCTTATTAGAATCATATTAGTCATGAAAGCATTAGAAATAAATAGCAACAGCTGGAAAAAAAAGGTGACGTATCAGGTGGTACTTCAGAGTTAGAACTTTAGGGACAGGGGCTTAATGGGAAAATAAAAAGTATTTGTGCCTTCAGCACATATAAACCCTCTTCATTTGRGTTTCTAAATATAGGTGCAGGAGCCTGACAAGAGGCACTATTTCATAACCTAGAAAACTCCTCCTTTTATTTATTTGTAAATGTGGTTTAACAGCCTAAAATTTTCCATGTTGCACCATGGGCACCATTCTTCATCTTGCTCTTGGAAGGTTGCCTAATGTTTGTGTCCGATGTTAAGGTCACTGCAGAAACACGGTCGGAGGACTGATGCTATGCAAAGCAACGATCCCAGTAAAGTTTATAAAGCGCTTGCCTGGGCGGCAAAAGTAACATGTTAAAGTTTATCATAATTGCATTTTCTTTGGAAAATTATGTTGTTATAATTCATACCTGCTATAAGATCTCCAGTGCAACTGCTCCGTGAAAATGCTGCTATGTCACGTGAAGAGGCTTATAAAACTTATTTTAGGTATTCCAGCCAGTAATTGACAGYCGGTAGACTGGTCTCTGGCACAGATATTTCGTGCAATGAGTGTTTGGCATTTTTCACCCAATCACGCTGGTATTTTACAAAGTTGCTCTAACAAAAAAAAATCCCATCAAATTTGGAGGAGTGAAATATTCTACTTTTCTTTGTTTTGCTGAAATACATCCTACCAGTAAAGCAAGCAATACCCCTGTAAAACTGTATATCTGTTCAAACAAAC
Source organism: Phoebastria nigripes (assembly GCA_035582835.1). Classification (NCBI taxonomy): domain Eukaryota; kingdom Metazoa; phylum Chordata; class Aves; order Procellariiformes; family Diomedeidae; genus Phoebastria; species Phoebastria nigripes. The sequence goes on from JAYKAV010003154.1 coordinate 3,063,473, forward strand.
AAACAAACAATTCAATGTGTTATTTAAGCAAAAATGCTCAGTCGCTCAGTTTTCCCATGATCGAGTTTTTCTTCTAGCCTTTTCTGTCAGGCTTTTTACTTCTGCTTCTGTTGGTTTTGTTCATGCTTTCAGTCTGTCACGGTTTCTTATGCTCCTCCTGTTTTTCTCTCTCCTCTGTTTCCTTCTGCCTTACCAAGTCCATGCGGGATGAGCAGAAGCACAGACTCCTCTGACCACCCCGGTTTTCGAACACGGGGATTTTGTGCTCTAAATAGAGGTAAGCCAGGGAACGGCTGAGATCAGGGCTACATTGTTTGTTCAGAGAATTAAAAATGAGACTACAGGGAGAAAGAAGGCAGGACTGAAAAATAAATCCCGACAAGAGGGGGTTTAAGAAAACCCTCTCTGTTGTGCAACTCTACAGCTGGTTTCTGAGGGGGGACCGTATATCTGTGCGGTCCCCCTAAGACCTGGTTGTGTCAGGGCAATTTCTCCCATTTTACAACTTCAACGCCGCACTAAAATTGAGACACGGTTTCGTAAGTCAGTTCAGTGCACAGCCATTTCACCTTCCCTCATCCCCCCTCGCTCCTGCAAGATGAGTCTAGGGTGCAGCAACAGCCACGAGTCAATCAAGGATGGTTCTGATTGTAAATGCCTGCAATGGTATAAATGACAGTGCCGAAGGAGATTATATTCAGAGYCACATACATGCTGCAGAGGTCCCACCTCGAGATTAGCCTAAAATACCACCCAGATCTCTAGGTCCCTCCCAATTAGCACAGCCAGGCAATCTTCCTGGCACTACAGAGGCAAAGACGTATTTTTAGCTCAGTGCCGTGCGCTCTCCCCTGAACTCTTGGAGCCCTGCTGAGCCAATGGAGTCCCAATCAGTGGGCTAGCTCTGATGCTGCCCCTTCACAAAATTGCCTGTAAAGCCAGTTCAGCGAAGGGATCTGTAATGAGCTCAGCAGCTTGGGGCTCTCAGTAAACTGCAGTGGTGAAGTGAGTTCGTGGCTGAAATACCAGCCCTTTTATTCATCAGTAGCACATCAATTAGTAGTTTAACAGGCAGAGGAAAGATACATTGAGTATTTATTTAATATTAGGCTGATCATAGTCTGCATTTATGCTAATTCTGGCAAGTTTTCCACATTTTGGTACTCGAGGAGAGCTATTTCTCCATTGCCCACGCTACAAGGAACCTGCCAGTTAAGTTCAGTTGCAATGTATAGAATCAAAATGTAAAGATTAGTAAATAAGAAGTTAAAACAATTCTTCTTACAGATGGAACAATTCAYGAAGAAAGAAAGATGTCCTAGGATCCTGTAGGATTCATATATGATTCGTGATATTGTTGTTATACTTACGATTCTGGTTTATTACTCTCAGAGAGCATTATGCATTRATGATTTGCATTATACAGGAAACACTTGTGAGTTAATCAGTGCCTCAAGTTCTTCAGTGGTTCCACTCTTTCTTTCTTCCTGTCTTACAAAGAGCTGTTTCTATTACTTAATTAGTTCCTCTGGTCAAGGACTATGGACCCAAGTGTTGTCAAAGTCAGCAGAAAGAAACATCTGTCCACTCAGCCGGAGTTCTCTCCCATCAGCGGGAGATGGCAAACAGTATGTTCACCAAATGATGGGCCATTATTATTTTACAAACCGATTGGAACAGTTTAGGTTTTTTGTATTTTGTTGTTATTTATAAGTATTCGAGAATACTCGCTGGGAACATATTTCAGCCAATTTCAGTCTATTGCGTGTTGGATCTCTGCCTTCACTATTCATTGCTTGCCACTCTGCCAGAGTAACTAGTCCCCCAAGTCACATGGGGTTGTTTCTTGTCCATTACTGGGTGAGTGGAACTAATAAATAGGGGGGTGGAATTATGAATTAATATCTGCTTTCTCACTGGAAAATAGAATCCCCTTTTCTAGGTAGGCAAGCACAAGCCTACCCAGATCAAGCTTAATATGTGATATCAGAAGTTCAAGATTCCTGGGGCCTTGATTCCCTCTGAAAAAGAGAAGATTTTTTTGAAAGTCAGCAGTTATAACGAATATTTCAGATTTTAAGTTTTTTTTTGTTATGCTGTTCTTATGACTTTATGATGTGAAGTCACAAGCTTAGGACAAATTTAATATTAATTCTCATTCACCAATATTGCAAAAAAGTCTTATTCTCAAATATTTCTTTGCTCTGTTCTCAGGTAGAAAAAGAACAAAACAGTTCAGAACTTTCTACTATCCCTATTTTTTAATACACCTGCATAATCACTGCTTTTTCTGTTATCTTAAAATGTATTCTGTAGATCAACTTCAGTTTTCTCCCGACCTCTACCACATGGCAGAATGCTGACACCTTTTTCTACTAAATACCCCCCATCCTCCCCAGCAGTCTCTATTATAGCCCATCAGCCAGTGTTACTGGGCTATACAAGCATCTCTGTGTCTCTGCCACGTGCTGGGGCTCCCTAGAAATGCGGCTTGGTCTCTCCACCTCATTCACCTTTTAATGGCTCAGATTTTCAACAAACACTGCTGTATTTCTCATAGTCCCACCTGTCTATGTTTTCTGAGACTAAAATAGTCCTTTCCAACAAGGCGATATTATATTCCATACTATGATGTTTTCTTTTCATTTATTACATGCCTATTATTCTGATGGTTATGTATTTTGTGTTTTCTGAAACTCCTCTCTCACAGTTGCTTCACCCATCTGACCCATTCTTCAGTCACAGGTCTAGCCCCATGATGTGTCTGTTGCCTATGAAATCAAAGCTTTTCTCTCTGTGCCTTCAAGGATCTGCATTGCTTGGCTCCGGCCTTTTTCCTAACTTCCCTCCTAAGGCTGGTCAGAATGATTGTCATGCAAGGTTTTTCCATAAAAATACGTTCTTTTTTTTGTGAAGATGGCTGAGTTCTTGCCAGCAAGAACAAAATTGAATGTTATAACTTTGGAAACTGTCAGAATATAAAACTGTTGCCGATGGCCATGTCTGCTTCCACCCGTTGTCCCTGTTGTCTCCTTCCTTCTCTGCTCCCCAGCGGACGTCAGATCCAATATCCATTTTATCTTCCTTCTTCATAGACACCTATACTCAGTCTCCCAGACCAACCTTTATACCAGGAATATTATTTCCCAGGTGCTCTAAGTATTTCACTCTGTGTTTTTTCCTAATTCTCCTCCATTTTAAGAGGAACAAGTAAGGAGGAACAGCTGAGAAAGCAGTCAATATTTCATTGATAGGACTCATCATATGGATTTCTTATTAGATCCATGGTCCCAATGCTCCTTTTCCCCTCCTCTTCCTTTTGCTGTCATCTTTGATTTCTCACCATGTTGCTTGTTTCCCATCAGATTCAGACTTCATGCTATTCTGGGGAAGAAGAACATTGTGTCTTCTTTGGGCTTTTTCTGGAACATCTGTCACATTTTTGAGTCATTAAAATATTAATAAATGTTATAAATTATATAATACAAAGTATAATAATATAAGCACACGACAAYGGCGTCTACTAATGCAAGTAATTGCACGTGGCACATATATGTAAGTCCTTCTGAATGTCATGACCAGATCTTTGTTTGCTCCTCAGGCCTCTTGGGAGGGGTTCCTTCAGAATTTGTGGTTATGAAAATGATGCCCACACAGTTTTGTCAGTTTTGCATAAATGCAGAGCTACCAAGGCTTTGCTTGGTAGGATCTTTGCTCCATGGTGCTGTTCCTCACCTCATTCCCTCCCAAATTAAAACCCTACATATTAATATATTCGCAAACTGAGTTATATYGGGTCCAGTCTCCAGTTTATGGACAGGCAATAGGAACAACTGCGTGGAATCCCAGGCCAGGGAAGGGAGAAGATGTTGAGGTGACCACMGCAAATTTCACCCTAATTTGGAAGGACCTGTGCCTCGCCTCCTCAGAAGCCTGATGCTGTCTGCACTGTTGAGGTTGCCACAAACATTTGCCACCCAGTGTGGGTCCCTCTACATTTTCTGAGCTGGGAAAGACACAGCTGCGTCCCTGCAATAGCCTCACCATCACAGTTCCAGCTGAGACTACGAGAAGCAACTCCACAAGGCTCTTCTTCTGCTGTGGTATTGACAAGTGCACAAGAAGAAGCAACAAATGCAGAAGACCACAGGGACAGGCACGTGGTCCTCTTGTGGGTACCATCGGCACAGCTTTCTCTTTCTCTGCTGCCCAGAAATGAAGGCAATAGGTGAGCTTGGCTGAGGGAGGCAGCAGTCAGGGAGAGAGGGAAGTTTCTTTAATTAATCAAGATACTGCATGATCTGTCATGCTTTTACAGGATGCTAGTGGAGACAAATTCAACGTAACTGGGGGAAAAGTGGTTATGTGTAGAAGACACCTGTAATATGTCTTTTTCTGAGGGAGCAAGAATCATGCCTGTTCCCTCTGTGGAGATGGGATAGGGAAAGATTTCAGGTCACGGTCCTCAAGATGAGGGCATGCAGAGAAACAACAGGACATGGGCTACTAATAGCAATATATCCCCATATATGTCCCAGAAAGAAAATCTACAAGTAATGGTGTTCATTAAAACATAAACTTGTGGTTCTTTTAATGGTAATCAATAAGTCAAAGGAGTGCAGGGATGAAGGTCCTTTGCAGAGCGCTCAAGAATCGAAGTGTCGGTGCTAGCCTGACACCGAAAAGGGTGCACAGGGTCCAACCTAAGCCTGGCAGCCGGCTCCCTACGACTGTCTTCCTCAGAGGCTGCAACTGGTATTCAAAAGCTGCATTCATGCACAAGCTGGTGAGCATCCAGCAGATTCTGGAAGGCAGATGAAGCATGGCTTCATTTTCTAGTATATTCATGATTTTAGAGGGGGCTTTAAATAGCATATGATACGAGAGAAGAAAACCTGATGCTATTCCTCAGATTTCTGTGGTTTAAAGATGAACAGGGTACTTCTTTGGCCCAGCAGACTAGGCCTTACTGTGAAACTGCTTCTGGGAAAAACTGAGAGGATAAGTGGTCTTGCCATCTGAGATATACTACATCCATGAGCCTGAACTGAATTACGTACAGGAAAAACAAAGAGAGTTTTGCTTTCCTGAGCGTTTGTGAAAAGTCAGCAGAAAAGGATAGTTTAGATTTAAAATTAACCTAAGTATTTTAAATCTGAGTTTAGATAAAAATTCAATTTCTGCTTTCCTCAGTTGTTGCTCCTGGAGTCTTCCCATTATGTTTTCAATTTCTGCTCAGCAGCCTCGTTTTCAGAGTCGTATAACTTTAAAGTTTCAAGGAAATGTATTAGCCAGCAGCCTCACATTAGCGACCGTATTTTTTCTGGTATGTGGTCTTGTAAATATGACTAGGTCTAATAATCTTCTGCATTACAGCTCCATTAAGATCCAAAACTCATTAAGATCCAAAGGTCTGCATAGGTGGAAAATTTGACTCATGGTTATTTAAGAAATTTTTATATTATTTCTAGGCCTTTATAGGGTCTTTGGCATTATTGTACATAGTAATAGTACAGTATTATTACCGTATTATTGCACAGTAATAGTAGGAGCTACATACTTAGGAAAACTTCTTAGCAGCATTATAAAACACATTTAAAATTGTCAACACTTTTGAAATTATGATACCACTTGCTTTGACCTTGATACAGAGTGCATTTATCTTCCCTTCTGTATTTGTATAAACTTGTCAACACCTTATTTGGAATAGAAAAAACTGCAATGTATCTTTTTTAGTTCATAAATAGGAAACCTCTCTCTTTATACAGTAATGAACTGTACAGTATAATGCTAATACAAATGGTATCATAAAATCCCGCTTCAAGAAGATTTCACTGAAAAATAAAAAGTAAATCTGTCTTAAATGTATTAGATTAGCAGAAGTAAAAAATAATTGACATCAGATTGTTACATATTAAGATAAGCAGCTACTACCTCATTTGGACATAGCCACTGTTTTTTTACTCATTAGAGATCCGTTGCCAGTTTTCAGAACATATATTACGATGGCAACTGGTCTGTATGGCATCGTAAATACTGTGTGAATATAGCACAGGTTACTGGCACAGATGCAGTACTTGATGAAGTTCTTGAAGCCATCAAGTAATGGCAAAGGATATCTTTGTTTTAGACTGAGAGACAATTGGAGTTTAAACAACTGATCACAGCACTGCTCTCTAGTGACTGTCACCTAATGCTTTAGACAACAGCCTGGGGTGTTCAAGGCTATTTTTTCTCTACTCCTCAGTAACTGTCCAAAACACTGGGTGCCTCACTGTTCAGCCTGAGTTTGTTAGGTGCCCAAAGTTAGCTTTCAAACACCTTCAGAAACCCTGAGTCTGGAAATTTTGGTGACTAATCTCTTGCCTGAGATACTTTATGATCTAAATGGATTCAGGGGGATCTAAATGCCACCTAAGTCCTGGAAGAGGAATTCTCTCTCTCTCTCAAAAATAAACAAAAACATTTTTGCCAGGACTGTCTACTCCTCAGTGAGAGCCTAATCATGAAGCTGAAGTCCTTCACCTTTTTGCCTACCCTCTTGCTGGGAACCACGTAGTGGTACTCCTCTTCCAGTGTCAGGAAGACGGATGAAGAATGTGCCCACTGAGGTGACCCAAGGATCTAATATTAGGGGGCTACCTTGAGATGTGGGTGCTATAGGTTCAAACCTTGCCAGGGTCTCCCGATCCCTGTGGGGAGCACTGCAGAAATGGGAGAGAGAGAGTGCTTTCGCCTGTGCTTTGGACTGAATGTTGTTTAAATCTATGTTGTTTCATTTTTGGTTTGTGTGGTGTGAGCCAAAGGAGGCCTCCTCATCATCCCTTGGACAACACTCCTCCAAAATCGACTGGGCACTCTTGAACTGAGCAGACTGAGGTGGTTCATGTGCAGTGCAGAGCTGGGCCCTGCTGCCTGCAGAAGTGTCGAGGAGCTCAGACAGACCTCTGCTTCTGCGGCAGCTCTGGGCAGCTCCCTTTGCAGCATGCAGTCTTTGGAGGTCAGCTCTCTTCCCTGCTCTGAAGAGGGATCCCTTCACAGGGATCTCACACAGCACCTAACTGGGTGGGTTTGTGTCTCTTTTTTCAATGCTGGGAGCCTGCAATCTCAGCGCTCCACAGTAGGATCTTGCCCCTTGCATACCCATGGGACAATGTGTGAGTTTTCTTCTTTGGTGATGTTTTTGTTGTTGTTCTTCTTCTTACAGTTGTATTTATTTTCAATTAGAAAAAGAGCATAAAATAAAATGCACAGATACAGAGACTATGTTTTACGCTACATGCACACCTTCTGGGGAGGGCACTGGGGGGAGACCTTGGGGCCCTTGCATGATGGGGGGCTGGCTGGTGTCCCCACTGCCCTGGGATAATGCTGCCTGCAATAGCCTAATGCAGGTGTCTGCCAGGGCCCCTGTGGCTCTGAGACACCACTCTTCACAGCTTTTTGTGGACTTTCAGTGCAAAGTGACTGAAATARTGAGGTGCTGAGTCAGAGCCTGCTGGAGAGGGGTTCCCTAGCGTGATGCTGACAGTGTGTGCTGTGTGACATGGGAGGGGTCATGATGGCAYGTGGATGCCAGGTCATGCAAGGACCTCTGGGAGAGTTTTAAAGGATGACTCAAGGCAGAATGAGCCACAGTTGGTGCATCCCACAGCCAAGTGGTTTATTTGTTGTGTGTCCTTCAACAAGCTGCTTTATCAGCTGTGCTCAGATTTCCCTCCACAGGAAAACAAGTGACTTACTGGAGAAGGGATTTGGGTGTGAACTAGCATGTGTGCAGTGATGATGTCACGGTGACCATGTTCTGGGAGTAAAACTAGACTAGTGTGGACACAGCCTCTGTTGCAGAGTTAAACCCAGCTCCTGCACTCTTAATATCCCTCCCATCTATCCCAACAAGCTGTCACCTGAGTTTGATGGTGCTTTCAACCCAGGCTGACAATCCTGCCACAGTGTTTGGGTAGCAGCACTAGCAGTCACTTTCCCTTCAGCTGATGCTCAGCCTGTTCTGCAGTTAGAGAAAATGACAGGGAGTACCATCCCCTGGACACTGATGTTACTCTAACGCTTCATCACAATTATCCCCTGTGCTGCAGAAATCCAATGTGTTTTCCCAGTGGAAAAGAGTCACAGTCAAATTTACCAGAATTGAATGTGGTAAGGGTTGTCAAAGACAACAAGAAGGGCTTCTATAAGTACATAGGTGACAAAAGGAAGGCTAAGGAAAATATGGGCCCACTGCTGAAGGAGATGGGCGACCTGGTTATGCAGGACGTGAGGTACTGCATGCCTTCTTTGCCTCAGTCTTTACTAGCAAGACTGGCCTTTAGGAATCCCAGATCCCAGAGACCAGGGGGAAAGGTTGGAGCARGAAAGACGTGCCCTTGGTGGAAGAGGATCAGGTCATGGAGTGCTTAAACAAACTGGACATACATAAGTCCCTGGGCCCTGATGGGATATACCCACGAGTGCTGAGGGAGCTGGCAGCTGTCATTGTGAGGCCACTCTCGATGATCTTCGACCAATCATGGTGGTTGGGAGAAGTGCCCAAAGACTAGAGAAAAACAAAGATCACTCYGATCTTCAAGAAGGGCAAGAAGGAGGACCCAGGCAATTACAGACTTGTCAGCCTCACCTTGATCCTTTGGAAGGTGATGGAACCATCGTGGAAACCATTTCCAGGCACTTGAAGGACAAGAAAATCATCAGGAATAGTCAGCATGGCTTCACCAAAGGGAAGTCATACTTGACCAACCTGATAACCTTCTATGGTGAAATGACTGGCCTGGCAGATGAGGGGAGAGCAGTGGATATTGTCTACCTGGACTTCAGTAAGGCTTTTGACACTGTTTCCCATAAAATCCACATAGAGAAGCTGTTGAATTATGGGCTGGATGAGTAGACAGGGAGGTGGATTGAAAACTGGCTGAATGGCTGGGCCTAGGGGTGGCGGTCAGTCTCATGAAGTCTAGTTGGAGGCCAGTAACTAGCGGTGTACCCCAGGGGTCCAATCATGTTTAACATCTTCATTAATGATCTGGCTCATGGGGCAGAGTGCACCCTCAGCAAATTTGCAGATGACACAAAACTGGGAAGAGTGACTGATATGCCAGAGGGTCGTGCTGTCATCCAGAGGGACCTTGACAGGCTGGAGAAATGGGCTGACAGGAACCTCATGAAGTTCAACAAGGAGAAGTGCAAAGTGCTGCACCTGGGGAGGAACAACCCCAGGCACCAGTACATGCTGGGGGCTGCCCAGCTGAAAAGCAGCTCTGCAGAAAAGAACCTGGGGGTCCTGGTGGACACCAAGTTGAACTTGAGCCAGCAATGTGTCCTTGTCACAAAGAAGGTTAATGGTATCTTGGGCTGCATTAGACAAATATTGCCAGCAGGTCGAGGGAGGTGATCATTCCCCTCTACTCAGCACTGATGAGGCCACAAGAGGAGTAGTGTGTCCAGTTTTGGGCTCCCCAGTACAAGAGAGACATGGACATACTGGAGAAACTCCAATGAAGGGCCATGAAGATGATCAAGGGACTGGGGCACCTCCCATATGAGGACAGACTGAGAGAGCTGTGACTGTCCAGCCTGGAGAAGAGAAGGCTCGGGGGGATCTTATCAATGTACATAAATACCTGAAAGGAGGGTGCAAAGAGGACGAAGCCAGGCTCTTTTCAGTGGTGCCCAGTGACAGGACAAGAGGCAATGGGCGCAACCTGAAACACAGGAGACTCCTTTTAAATGTAAGAAAAGACTTTACTGTGAGGATGGTCAAGCACGGGCACAGGTTGCCCAGGGAGGTTGTGGAGTCTCCATCCTTGGAGACATGCCAGTTGCCCAGGCATGGTCCTGGGCAACTGGCTCTAGGTGTCCCTGAGCAGGACCATGAGCCTTGAGCAGGAGGGTTGGACCAGATGACCTCCGGAGGTCCCTTACAACCTCAACCATTCTGTGATTCTGTGAAGTTTATGCAGCTAAAAGAACCACATTCCCCCAGGAGTCTTAGTGGTATGGAGGAGCCCCAAGCCAATGAAGATGACATGCCACAAGTACATCTCTTCAGCACAGTTATGTACACGCTGGGTCAGCTAGTCAGCTACACTGGCCTGGTGAGAGGAAGCTTTAAGAGAGCCATTGACCATCAAGTGAGGGCAAATCTCACAGCCAAGGCAGGTTGATATTTGTCACAACAATGACAGAGCGCCGTGTTTTTGAGGACAATTAGCCAGAGTTAATGTTTACAGTAACATGCTTTTTCATAAAGAAAGGGGTCAAATTAGGAGCATGGGCTACTGTATTTTCTTTCTTCAGCAGTTGGGGATCACAACATGCTCTCACCATGTAAATGAGGGGTAAAATAACAGATCCTTTTACACTGTTTTTTGAGCAGACAGGATTACAGCACAGACTCTGTTGTGAAACAAAGAATAGCTCCACAGGAGCCATGACTCTTCCTATGAATCATTCTGTCCCCCCTCTCCCCTTCCAATATACCCTTTCTTTTTGTAATTTTTCTTAAAGGTAAATATCTTCTCGATGGGAATGCCATACTAACTGAATGGCTGGACTTAAAAATGGCTAAAGGTGGCTGCTTACTAGCTACAATTTTATTTAATAAGTAGTGACTGGTAATGGTTATTTGCCTTCCTACACAGAGACAGAAAATATACTTTAAACATAAGCATATGCATTGTCAAAATTATAAACATACCCTTCCCCTAAAGTGCCAAATAGAAATAAAAGTCATAATACACCTCTAATATCAGGAGAGATATTGGGGTGGAGGGCCTGGAGAGACGGGGTATATGTTTTTCTGCGTAATGTTATGTTAACAACAGCTACGAGTGAAGAGAAATTACATATGGAGCCATGCTGACATTTACAGGAACTGTCATGGAGAACTTGAAATATATAACAGAGAAAATAAGAGATTTGGAGTTAAAAGGTTACATCACATTTAGAATCGAAGGAAACAAGTGTTGCAGTTCATGATAATACAGGTGGAGAAAGGATTACAGGTGCGTCTAAGGACTGCTTGAAGAGCATTAATGGACATTGTTTCCCTGTAACCTTCAATGGGCGATTCGTCAAATACACCCTGATGTGTGTTTCGAAGTGAGTGCTTCTTTTTGTGCATCCAAGGTGCTCTGTTCATATCCCCAGGGGCTGGTTTTGCTCCCTGGAGCAAAGCAGGAGCAGTTATGAGTCTGCCCTGACTTGCACTGACTGGAGTAGCCTTTTTGGTCTGAGCCTAACATCCAGTGACTTACAACATAAAGCAATGACCAAATCTTATTTTTCCTGACCCTCTACCCTGGGAACAAGGACACAGCAGCTAGATCAGCAGTATAGCACACAAAGATAATTTTAAGCAAGAAAAATGCTATCTAGCTGCTGAAGCCTGCCCTGTCTCTCCTGCAATGCTCAGCGGCTGGCCACAATCTGGCCCGAGGTATATTCACTTGCAGTAACGCTGACAGACATTATGTGTCACATATCACTTCACAGTAATTTCCTGGATTCAGCAATTATTTCACTAATGTTTTGTTTCAAGTCTTCAAAAGTGTCTAAGTGTCCAGATTTGATTTTTCATGCATATAAGTAGTCTTAAGAAGCTGTGGCACTTTTGTACAAAAGATGATGCTTCAGGAGCTCACTGCAGGATGAATATCTGCTATAAATATTATTTCTGTGTTTGTGCTCATTAAAATGTGAAAAGGTTAACATTTGAATGCACACATATATTCCAGGTATTTTTCTGGGAAAGTATTTTTTCAAATTATTCTTACTGATTTACTGAGAAGCTGTTGACTTACGAATCAGCAACAAACAAGTGCAAATTCCTATGAAAAAGGAAAAGGAAAAAGGAAAAAGGGAAAGAAGGAAGGAGAGAAGAGGTGAGGAGAAGAAAAGGAAAAGGAGAAGAAAAAGAAGAAAAAGAAATCTAACACACAGAGGAGTGAATATGAGCCTTAAAACAGCCTAAGGACTGGTCACAGGAAAAACACAAAGTAGGTACGGCTTTATGTAGAAGATACAGTCACAAACAAGACAATCAACTCATTAAAAGACCTTTCTAAGTGCTTACGCTTCTAAAGTACCATCTCCAAAAGAAAACAAGATTTTCCTTTTAGTAAGTACATAGCACATTAAGGCTGATCAATTTGTTAACGTGAATGTTCGAGAGAAGAGAGATTACAGCAATATACGTTCTGACATGTAAATTGAAGTAGTTTGGTTAGACTAAAAGAATATTGTAAAATGCCACTGTGCCCAACTTTGTAGACAAAATCCGTATGATTTGGGGGGGGGCTTTGTGATCACATAATTAAGGACTGTGAGAGTACGAGCACACCCGGGTTAGAATGAGTTTTGTTGCTGGTTTTGTGAATGCAGGTTTAACTGCGCACGTAGCCCCAGGAACCCCATGTTCCCAGGCAGACTGGGGACAGAAGCTTCGCCGCTATATAAGTTCTATCTATCTGTTTCACTAAGATAATCCAGTGAGGGCTTTTGGACAGGAAAATTGCAGGATTTAGCCCAAATGTGAGGCAACTTTGGGTCCCTGGTTAATTATGATCCGCTTTGTTACAGTAGCAGAAATAGTGCTAGACAAAAAGAGACAGTTCTTGTCTTGAAGAGTATGCACTCTTACTATTATTTTATTTGTATTCTTCCTCCTTAAAATTAGCCACTGCTTATAAAGTATCCACAATAAATCCAAACAGTGGGATGGAGACAGAGATTGACTAAGTGAAACCTGCCCTAAGTGTGCACCCAAGAGATCAACAGAAATCAATTTGTCTTGCAGAGGTAGGTGGTTATACATAAAAGCTGAGAAAAATCATACTGGAAGCCACGGGAACACTTTCAAGTGGGAAAATTGGGGGTTGCCTACTGCATATGCCCTTGCTGCCGGAGAGTGTGTGTATGTGTGTGCGTGCGTGTGAGTCACGGAGAGAGATACTGAGAGACAGAGAGTGGAAGAGAGAGAACAAGAGCAAGGGGGGGAAAGAAAAAGGGAGGAAAAGAGAAATCACTAGACACACGCAGATGCAAAAGCACAGTGGTTGTATTAAATTATTTTGAGCTTTTCGTACAACTTACATAATTCTCAAGTAGAAGAAAATAAAGCCATAATTTATGCAGAGTTCTCCCTAGCAAGTAAAAAAAAAAAAAAACAGAAGTTATTTTTACAACCCCTTGTATCGATTGTATTTTTAGAACACTTTCTAAAATAAGTGGAGAATTCAATCCTACTCTCTGAGGCATGTCAATTTGTGCCCACATAGTGGATGGAAAGATTGAACCCTAAGTGCAGATCATGACATTCTGCTGTGATAAAAGCTGTTTCTGTTTGCTTTAACACTCATGCATAGTGGTAAATGCCACCTGTGACACATTGGGATAAGTATAACTATCTCTATTGCATCCAGTGATTCCAATACACTGAAAGTTGTTTCTGAAAGTTACCTGACTCTCTCTACTTAGATAACTTAATTTTCTTCAAGTGTTTTAAGACAGGAGAAGGCAGTCAAGCTATAGATACAAATAAATTTCACTTGCCAGGAGTTTTTTTCAGAACATGATACCCATTAACAAAAAATAATACATGTCTTAACAGAAAATCAGTCTGTGATCTACTTAGGCATGTGCTTGTTTCTAACCCTGTTCAGGAAAAGCCTTGAACTCTTGCTTAGATCCTTCTTAACCGTGCCTGTAGGCATTGCTTAATCAGCGCTATGGTAAATATCCATTCGCCCGACCGCTGCCCACCCTATGTTTTTATGCATGTAAGGACATGTATATATAAATAATCAAGATCTGAGCAGAAAAGCTTCCTTCAGCCTACTCTTTTCATTGCTTCCCAGACACTGGCCTCTTCTTGTACCATCAAATGAACTTGTTTCCACTATTGTTTAAGTTGCTGTGGCTATGAAGGCAGAACCAGAAACTACCAGAACCATCTAAATCAATGAAAATCTATTGCTCAGGAAACCTGAACATGTCTCACAACATTATCTTCCCAGAGATAAGGGCCATAAGATTGCTATGCTGCCAGTGGCGTATTTCTTTTTGTATGGTGTGGAAGCTCAGAGAGGGCAGCAGGGTGGCAGACGGCCTTCCCGTGAAAACTTGCGTAACTTTTCCGACTGTCTCTTCATCCTCCAGGTGCCTCCAGCTTCAGAAAGCTGCTCACTACCGTGGACCTCCCGAGGAAGCCTGTGTATGTGTTTTTAATTGACTTTGTTGGCTACTATAACTCTTACTTGTTAATCAGCTTTTTGGGTGGGGAACCAGCTGTCCCGTTTGTCTGGGAACTCACGTGCCGAGGTTCTGGTCCATGCGTGGAGCTCCTGGACCCAGTGCCAGCCCATGTGTTATGAATTACATGGCAGGAACCAGTTCTCTTCCTCTCTAGCCGTGCTGGCTGTCCAGGTCCTTGTCTGCTATAAGGATGAAGAACTGTCAGGTTCCAACTCCAAAAATCCTTCCTGCTCCCTCCTCTGTGCTGCAACCCACGCTGGCCTAGTTTTGAAGCATGCTGGATAATGGATGTGAGCAGCTAAAATTTCCTTCCTGTGTAAGATAATGTGCCCTTTCTCATATTAATTTCTGGAGGACCCCAAGCTGTTTAGCAATTTAATAAATCCAGGTGGGCACTAAAAAAAAAGGGAGTATTGACAGGCCCTCTGATAATAATAAATAAGTGAAAACGTCTCTKTGTTAAAATTTTGCTGAGAAACTATTTTTGTCCTTGGGCAACATTTTGTTACTCTGCTTGCATGCCTCGGTGTGTTTCCTACTGAGCTGGCTATATAGTTCTATAGATATAACAATACATATGCACGCATGCATTATCTATATATCACTTGTTTGCTAAACCTGAAGTAATTTATGTAATTATACACATAATGTATTTTATCCAAATACACAAAGAAGTTTTTTTTTTAAATGCCACTTAGGATCTAGATTTAACTTAAACCACTACTTAGTCTATCTTCCTTAATAGGATACTAAAAAGGAATTTTATGACAACATTATCAGTAGCATTTTGCTGATAATTAGAATAACAATAATAATACTGAGATATTTTTTCAGTAATAATGGTGTTATTAATGAGATTTTTATGAAAGACAGACTTCTTTAGTATAATTATGAAAATTGATCTTTTGCATTTTACTTATTCACTGAAATCAGATAAGTGGCTTAACTACATGTATTATTTCTAATAAATATTCAAAAGAATGCATTTAAACAAGGCACCTCATTCTATTCTTGCTCATATTCCTTGCATTTAAATAAAAGTGTAATTGCTCTGCTTTTTTAAACTGCTAGTTTGGATTAGCTGTCTAACCTGTACAGTGTAGCTGTTTGCTGTTTGCATTTTTAATAGCTTTATTACCATTTGGTGAAGCCTTAATTTCTCACTCCCTTGAAGAGTCCTGCCTTTAAGTCAGCTCTACAATTTAACCAGCAATAATCTGTCAAGATAAGATAAAGACCTACACCAGATGAAATGCAGTATTTTTGTGTAGCATTCTGTCATTGTTAAAGAAAAGATCTGAGTATGTCAAAATCTAACACCTGAAAGTTTAATAAACTTTGTAGCATAATTTTACAGTTCACATTTTAAAATAAATTGTTCTAGAATACATTAGCTTGTTCACTAGTGAAATCAGTTAAATATCTATATAAATATGTTTGGGTGAAGGGAGCCAGCAGTTTTTCAACAAGGATAAAAGTTCTTTCAGTTTTCAAGCCTCAGATTAAGTCACTTCTGAAAATCCTTGCTTCAATTCAGTTCTATTAACTCTGCATTTTTCTYGTAACTCCTTCATAATATTTGGCCATAACATCACTGCAGAGGTTCATTAAATATTGCAAACATTCTTTTTTTTAGAGTTGCTAATACTGAGGTAATTGAAGTGAAGCGTACTTAACTCCTCACTTTCAGGGGTCAGGCTGCTCTTCGAGTATTCCTGTTTCTTTTCACATTCCTGTTTCACTTATTCACGTGAGTAAGATTTTTCTAAAAAGAAATATATAAAGATGAGGTCCTAAACCCATGTTAGGGTAAAATAGTAACTGAACTGTTTCAGGTATATATGAACTAGTATATCTATAGGAAAGAAGAACAAAGAATGAGTTTCTCGATTCTACCTTAGCAGAATCTGCTATTCCACATGCAAATGGACATTAATGTCTTTTATCTCACCAGGCATATTCAACGAAAATGGCAGAAGTGTGGGTTCTGTGAGCTACTCCTGAGGCCATGAGAGTAGATTCAGGGTCAGATATGTGGTCGGGGAGGGAAGACCAGAGCACTGTGCATGGGAGTGTTTGGGCAGCCTTCTGTCCAAATCCTGCACCCCTATGCCCTCCGGGCAGCTTGGGCTGGGCTGTGATCCTCCTCTGCACAACCCAGGAAGGGGGGAGCTTTGGGATTGTACACTCAAGATTTTAGATGTGTTTTCTGAGCAACTGAACTCTTACGACTACTGCCTTTTTTTTTTTTTTTTTTTTTAAATAAAAAGGTGCAGTCAGATAAAAAGCCTGTGCTAGTAGCTCAGTTTGCAGACATTCAGCTCAGCTCATTCCTTGGGCTCCAGCTGTTGTCTCTCTCCACAGTGACCAGTACTCCCCTCTCAGGTTGGTTAAACTCTCCCAGGGCAGCTTTGCTAAAACATACACTTCCATGAAACGGTTCCATTTTGATGAACCACCATTTTGCAGTGAAAAAAATCTGATTTGCTGCCAAATTCCCCAATCCGTTTAACTTCAGTATTCCATCTTCCTGGGCTAGTTCTGCACTGAACTATATTAAGAAGCAGCCCGAAATGCTCTTTTGGAGGGCTCTGAAGGTTTGGCACCACAGACCCTGTTTTGATTACAAATACCATAGTACAGTGTATTTCCATTTCTCACAGTCAGTGATTTATGAGCTGCAGAGCCATCATTGAATAGGCTTTGCCTTATGAGAACCAGGCCCTGCCTGAAAGCACAAAGGTTGTTAATAATTTAGCTTCGCTTTGACATAAACTTGGTAGTTCTGTGGGCCTTGGTTATTAGTTATGAGGAAGAGAATCTGATTTTTAGAACAAACAGGAAAGATATATCTGCAGTAAATACATCCACTGTGTGCTTCATCAAACACACTGCTGTCAGAAAATCTGTTCAATTTTAAGGTTAAGGCCATAGGACTATTTTGTATTGCTCACATGAGAAAGGCCCATAGGACGTGGCCTTTCCAGGAAAAGGGCTGAGATACAAAACTCACATTTAAGAAACAGGTGCATCTAAAATTAGGCTCCCAAGTCCATTGTTAAGGACTTAAAAAATATTTAGGACTTAAAAAATATTTAGTAGTGGTTGCTACTTCATGGCAACCACAGAAGTCATTATCCCTATTCCATGAACAGTAGTATGGGATAAGTTAATAGCAATTCTAGCACTGATGTGTGTTGGAGAATTTTCCCATGATAGTGATACTGATTATTGGCCTGGCTTATAGCTGCTAAGATTCTTCAAGGAAGCTCAAAATATGTAAATATTTTCTAATCTGACCTTGCAGGGTGACCAGTCGGGTTTTTTTCTACATGGATATCTGGGAGTTGAAAATGGGAATAAAGGCAGCTTACGAACAATGTCACAAGCCCATAGTCTATGAAAAACCATGAGAAAACCTGCAGTGGGCGCAGCCCTTAACAAACGCTGAATGTCTGTGTGTCTGCCTGAAGTATACTTACTACAAGCACAGGTCCCCATTCAACAAAGCATTTAATAACATTCCTAAGTCTATACTTGTGCTTAAGGCCTGATCTGTGTCTCAAGGACTTTTCGGAATTGCAAACAGACATTCCTACACTCTGGCTCCCTCTGGGAGATACAGTTTAGACCAGGGGAAAGGGTTCTTCGGAGGCTGAATTAAATCAGCTGACAAGCCCACGAAACACATACGGGCAAAAGAGCTCATCTGCCAGCGTCAAGGGCCAGGAGTTTGGCATCTATTGCACGAGGCTTGAAGCTGCGTGAAGACGTCCCTTCTTCCAGCCGTACAAAGTGAAAGCGGTACTGTGTTGAGATGTTGATCCCTGACCATCACGGGAGGTTGGTGCTTCAGCAGCTCTGGCTGTGTGAACAATCCCGTAAAACACTTTGACAGAAAGCAGCCAGGTTAATGCCAGCTGCCGAACTCAACCAGGTTAACCCAGGCAGCTTTGCCCGCAGAATGGCAACAACGGTGACCTCCAGGAACAGGCTGGTGACACCCTCATCTGACACAGCTCCTTTGCACAGTAAATATCGACTTTTAACCTGATTGTTTTCTTCACTGTCTGAAGTGAGGCACGGACACAAACATCTCTTCATACTAGCAGCCCAAGCCCACGTCAACCTGGAAAAGTATTTATACAAGCATGAATCAAGACAGAAGGAAGGGCAGGTAGAGCCTCCCACCGAGCAGGAGGAGTGATGCACCCGACAGAGCTGAAGCCAGATGGACTTCAAACATGCCTAAAAGCCTTCCTAAACTGCAACCTTACAGCTGCCATCTCAAAACAAGATCTCACATCCCATGTTTTAGACAATTCTCTCCACACCAAAACAATCTGGATTTGAGACTAGTCCAGGCTGGAAACATGTACATTTGAGGTTAATGTAATGGACTCCTTGTTTCTGTATCTCATGTCACTTTTTATTTTTTAAGAAGTAGGAGCATTACCCCACATGTGTGTGATGTGAGGGCATGTGTCAATTAAAGGTGTGAAAAATGATTACAGCAAAAGGCTCTGACTAGAATAACCACAGAGAAGCCAAGAAGCTCGTGGTTCAATAACGAGTTCATTCAGAAAATCACAAGGCAGTGTGACAGCTGGAGAGAGGAAAGACTTGTGGCAATATTTTTTTAAGAATTGCATGATGAAAAAATAATAATAAACATTAACAATGTTTTTTGTTGTTGGTTTTTTTTTTCTTTCCCATGACATAAACAATGGTACTCTGGTCATAAGCCAAAACCTGACAAAGGTCCAAGGTTGAAAAGGGTTTCTTTGAGCCTGCCTTCCTGGTATAATTATTGTAGGTTCAGAGGAACCAGATCTGGAGCGTTGTAAAACTCAACACAATGAACTTGACAGATAGCCAGATTTCTGTTTTCAGCCAGTTTAGGGTTACTATAATCTCATTATTATGCTTGAAAGACGACAAGTAATAGAATCTCAGGTAGCCGTTCTGTCTTTACTCAGCCGCATCTTCTCTTTTATGCCGATTTCCCTTGATTACCTGAACTAGTGAGGCTCGGTTTTCAACCACTTATCTTCCAGAAATAATCATCTGATCAGCCTTACAAGGTTCTCACTGCACTCAACAGTTTTAATGGGTCAAGCGTTAAATTAACCCTTTAACCATATCCCAGGAGAATACAAAACTTATTAAAAAACAATTTACTATTCAGTCATTGTTAACTTTGCAGAGGAGAAGGAGTTCCTTAGCCAGCTTTACTTGTTGTTCCCTCCACTCATGTCCTGCTTTACTGCATCTTTGTGCTTACTAACACACGAAATCTTTTTAAAGCTTCTGCCTAAGGAAACATTCTTCTGGTTTCTTACTTCTACAGAAGCATAAAATGAAGCCACAGAAAAAGCGGTGTGTATCTTACGTTCTATTTTAAGGTAACTTTTTACAAAGGTTAAATGAATTTTTCCATGTATGGAAAAACACATCTGCAAAAATGTGACTCATGTCAGTCGATGTTGTATCACATGCAGAATCGTAAGGCTCATGAAACTCTTACGGACCCATCTATGCGATGGAAAGGGTTTGCAACTCTCTCTGGTATGGGAGAGTATTTGCACCAGCCTCAGCTAGAGCAGGGAAGCAACCAAGCAAGAGATCACTTACGTGTGTAGATCTGTGTTGGTGTGCAGAGCAGTCGGCAGCTGTGCCGCCGCTTCCAGCCTCCCCAGAAAACTTTGGAGTCCCCTCTGGGAGGAGGCTGGAGGCAGGAGCCCAAGCAATGCTCTCTGGCTTCATCCTTCCCCAGGTCAGTGCACAGCCAGCAGAAATGCCTTCTGCTCTGACTCATCCCAAAGCTGGGGAAACCAAGGGAGGTGCGAGAGGATGTGGCTCTGAAGAAGCAGCCTTGGCAAAGCTGCTCCTAGGAGCAGGTCTGCACCATCAGGGAATTGCACCATCAGGAGGGGCTTGAACAAGAGGCAGATGGAATCAGTGGCTGTACCAGACCATAATTGTTCTTGTGAAGCCAAGGCTCCCTGCGCACAAGAACTGCCTTAGCAGAGCAGCCTATCCATTCCACAAAGGGGCAAACTCTCCCTTTCAGCAATACTCCAACAGCAAACAGAGACAAGAGCAGAAATATTTCATGTAAACCAAGGCCAGAAAGAGCATCAATTTACTAGCTGTTATGAATAAAGGATGTGGTCCATCCCAGTGCTGCTTCTTACAACAATAGCATAGTAGAGATGCCCAGGGTGTAGATCTAGCCTTGCTATCTTCAACCAATTCTTGCTCACACAAAATTCTCACTGCCATTCACAGGGGTATTGCCAGGAAATGACTTGGATGAAAGATGGAATTTTTTACAGAGAAATCTCATACAACACTTTCATCATCTTTAGTTTGTACAATCCCATCTAATGTTTGATGACAACTGGAACTGCTTAAGGCGCATTACTAGCTCAGGTTAGTAGTCATCAAAGGAATATTAGGACTATAAAATCTACTGTGTATGTTAGTCATTACGGGTCTGTATAAAAACAATGTGGGGATTTCACTCTGTTCATGGTATATTGGTCCTTTACAGTGGAGGAATGGAAAGAAAGAAGAGACAGTGCTTAAACGTTAGATGGTGTGATGATTTTGGGTGTATGGGCTTTTAAGAGGAATCTAGGATGAACCCCCAGGGCCTTACACAGAAGAGGGAAGAGCCAGTGCCATGGACATCGAGCACAGCCAGCCTGCTGTGCTGAGCACTGCTGATAGTTAGCCAAGAGAAACACTAAAAAGAGGAACACATATTGGGGCTCAGCCCTCTGCCAAACTTGGGGATCTTACTRGTGTTTGCAGTGAAGGTACCTTGTTGTCTCCAAAGTCCTCCCCTGGTGAGGCATGTTTCTTATAGAAGTATTATTCTATTCTATTAAAGCTCACTGCTTCTTCTCTTCAAACTACAGACATTAGAGAAGACACAGTGGTGACATTTCCACATCATTCCTTGTGGGCAGGATCTTCCCCCAGGACACCAAGTGTCAGGGTTCAGTGACTCCCTCAGCTTGCAAGTGTTTAGGCTCAGATCTCCTTCCTACCAGTTCTTTAATCACCAGTCTGCAAACAGCTGTTCTTCAAGCAGAAAGACAGCAAGCAGAAAAAGTTATCTCAAGGGATAGTTTTCCCCAGTAATTACTAAAATAATGTGTATGTCTGGAGCTTTACATGTGCGTGGTGTTTGGAGTGACATCTTTGACCGGTTTTTGTGCAAGCTCTACTGACAAATAGCTGATACAACCAATATTGTACAAATATTGAAGATGGGATTTCCCTGAAGAAAAACAATAATGAAAACATAAAATTGTATGTTAAAGAAGGCATAATGACAAATTTCCAGAAATGAAACTAAAAAGAAAAGGCAAGATTCAGTTTCCAAACATAGGCACACAGTGCTGCTTCAAGGTATTTCCCCTAGTCTTTGGTCAACCATTGTAGATGCCAGTGTCAGATGTTGGCAGACATGTTAGAAAGCCTCTGAGATACCTATACGCCCCTGTAGTGGCGGATGGAAGCAACTAAAGAGATACTCTGCATGCCTAAGGTAGCTCTAAACATTTCCATTTGGGCAACTGAATCCCACGCCTTGATTTTTTTGCCTTTGATACCAGAGCCTTAATTTTTTTTAATATTAAATTAATACCTTTTAAAAATTTTTTTCATCTGTTTCCATTTGAGGAAAAAAAAATACTGTTTCCTCTTCCTCAGTAGTACTGCTGCAGATCCTCCCACAAAAAAATGAACACATTCCTGTAAGATCAGCAGGGAGCAGAAGTTTGTATGGAGTCCACGTCAGTATATGAGAAAAGAGGAAAAGAGTAATTTGAAATTTAAACTAGTTCTGAAAGCAAATGAAATCAATTTAAATTTAAGAGGAAACCCAGACAATTTCCATTTATACTCTTGGACCTATGAATGATTAATAAAGAGAAAGGGCAGATTCAGGACAAAATAAAACAAAAGAGGAAAATACTGCAGTTTATAGGCCTTTATCGAAGCATGTTTTTGAATAGCCACACTTCAATATTACAGGGTGATACACAAAAATCATATCCAACTTCTCCTCAAGGGGCTAAAGTCTTTCCAAGCTTTCTGGAAGATTCTTGGGAGCATCTTGTCCAGTGTGTGTGGCCTRTATTCATCTGACCCAACCTGAACATCTGCAGCTCTTCACCCAAGGCTCCCTTTGTAGACAATGGAGAAAAATATACATATCTGGGGAGCAATTTCTCTGAATGATTTTAAATATGTATTTTGAAGATGTACTTTAAAGATGACTTGTGCCCATGAAGAATGTTGAAAAGGGAGAAAGTCACAAAATATTTGTAGGGCCTTGGTCATGTCGGTCAARCTATGTAGTTAGTAACATGTAAACTCTATTCAAGGGGCCCATTCAATGTCAGAGTCTGCTTTTCAGTAAAATTTCTAGGTAGAGCTAATGCTCTGCTGGGAGACCATTGAGTCCATCCAGTTCTCCCAAAGGCATAAAATGCCTGAAACTTGTCAAATATAAGATTCTTCTTTAAAGATTACCACAATATATCGCTGAGCCACCCTTGGATTAAAGGCCAACATCTTATTTGCTTTAGCTTGAACAAAGTTCCCTGTAATTTAAGGGAAATGGCTTATAGTTAAAGGATAAAAAATGGCAGTAAGCAGTACCCAAAAACTATATTGAAAAGTGCTCCTGAAGAAGGGGTGATTTTCTGGTATACAAAGTAGATACATTACAACACCTGTGCGAAATCTTAGGGGTTTTAAAGTGTTATCAAAATAAAAATATATTGGCATGATATTTCTGTTTTCTAAAACTAATTTTCTGCTTTACGCACACACAGAACTTTATTAAACTGAAAAGGCCTTCTATAAGTCAACAGTGTTTCTTAGGTGTTTAGAAGGGGTACAAGCACTTACCTTCATAGCTATATTGTAATTCACCTTGAAAAGCAAAAATCGGTTAAAGGAAGTTTTTACTAAATTTAATTAAATCCTTCCCACTGTTAAGACAAAGCTTTTAAGGATGWATAACCTGATAAATAATCAAAACATAACCAGACATAATTAAACATAATTATTTTTATGAGTGGGGCTGATGGCAAATTCTGCTTGAGTTGCTGGGCTCCCACAAAGCTCAAGTCTTCGAAAAACTTGTGTGCAAGCTCTTTGAGTCAGAAGTCAGATTTTCATCTATTTGTGTAGTATTTGTATGCTGAAAATCAAGATGTCATATAAACAGGTAAAACCAAGGAGTGAAACCTTGGCCCTACTGAAATTATAGCATTATTTCCAATGCGCAATTTCTCATATCAAATGTAAGCTGTCTGAAAATTGGCTATCCAGGCTAAACTACTTGCCTAAGCTGTTTCTATAACCAATGGACCTTGGAGGGCAATTTAACCCCATCCTGAGATCGGTGTCTAAAATAGATGGCCCTGTTTCTCTCCATTGGCTGTAGCAGGGGCATAGATATCTGGCTTAGACTGGGCATCTAGATTGCTGAAGCCATCATCTAGATGGCTGAAGACAGATAAGAGGAAGCCTACTCCCCGTGAGGGTACCATTTGCTATTCAGGTAATGTGATTAGAGAACAATTTCAAAAACCTTCAGTGGAAGTTAGTTCTTCTTTGGATGATGCTGGATTTTTTATGTATTTGGCAGTTTCTTACAAACTTTAATGAATCAAAGGAAACTTTATGCTACCTTCCCATGTTCTCCCAGACACAAATACCCAATGACTCTGCTCACAGAGAGGTGGCAGTGGAGGAAACAGATGGAGTTCTGCCTAGACCTTAAAAATGCTTATCTTTAGTAAAGCCCTACCAGGCAGTGGGCTCAGGAGATGAATCATTGTTGCGGGACACAGGGACGTCTGCTCCACTCTTGCTTCTCCTGCTGACCTCCTGTGTGGCCTTGGGCAAACTGCTCCACCATCTGTTTCTTCACCCCGCTTTTGTCTGTGCAGGGGATGGCTACAGGGCATTTTTCAGTCAGATGCAAGCAAGCTCTCTCCACGCCCTGACCCAAAATGGCATGACCAAGATGATGTGGTGCCAACCTTGAGGTAACATACCCAGGACCTCAGACAGGCTCTTCAGCTCCATCTTCGTGCTTTGTTTGCTGTAGTGAAACCGCTTCTGCTCAGCTCGTGGCATCAGCAGAGCACAGCCCAGGTAGACATCCATAGACTCTGAGCACCTTCTCGCAGGAGTCTTGTGTCTTTTCTTCCGTGCATATAGAGCAGGCAGCACAAAGGGATCTGTAAACTCTGCCCTAGAGATTAATAGCACTGACTGCATGTGTGAGTCCATTGGTCTGGCTAGCCACCCAGTTCATGCACCCACGGGGTCAGAGCAGATGTTTAGTTAGGATGGTGGCATTTCTAATTAATCCTTCACTTCCTATAAAGAGCAGAAGAAGGTTTTAATTAACTGTGGAGATCAAATTTAAATTAATACTATAAATGGAAAATTGTGCGTGTGTATACCTGTGTATGCATCTGTGTGTATTTACACAATATATTTAACCCTGTTTCCTTAAGTGATGAAACAAGAAACTTCCTTGTTCCTCTCTTTCCTTCCCCCTCTGCTTTCACTTGGAAATTTTGGTTCAGTCAAGAAATACAACCATTTTGTCTTTAAAATTAGTGAGTTCACTTACTTACTACCCAGGATGAAAAGTCACAGAGATGCTGGAATCTGAAACACTGCTACGAATAGACACTTAATACACAAGAATCCTGTGCTTCTCAGCTATTTATTCAGCTAGCTGGAAATGTTCTTAGAAATAAGGAACCAGCTTAACTTAAAATCCACTAACCATAGCAGAGCAGCAAACCGTTTTACAGCAATGACTGTGCGTATTTACACTGAAGGGCCTCATCTGACATATTACTCTCACACCACACTCCAGGCTTGCAGTCTTCCAACAAATTTTTAAACATTCAGAAGAGTGTCAAATGAATGCTGCCAGGGAGGATTCATGGACATTGCATACACTGGACCTTAGAAGGTCAGTTTAGAGTAGTTGCTAAAAAACCAGACCTCCCAAACTTCCTGTGGGGTAGATGCTCTACATCTCTTTCCAGCAGAGCGTGATCCATTACCCCATACCACCAAGCAGATGCCCGCAGGTGTGAGCTCCCAGCAATGAGTTTCTCTTTCATAAATGAGGGAGATTTTGTGTGGGAAAGCTGGTCCAGCTCTCTAAGGAGAGGAGAGCTCATAGGTCTCCTTATTAACCTGCCTCAAGCTCCTGCTTCTGGTGGTTCACACAGTTAGGGCATGGCTGATATAAAAGCCAAAGTGGGTTCCTCTTGTGTATGGTATGGCACAGTGTTGCTGTTGGTCTGGCAGACTTAGAACGGAACTAGGAGTTTGTGGAGAAAAGGGCAAGAATCTCTTCAGCTTGAAATACAGCACGCGGGTTTGAAAGTCCATCCCTTGGGTCTGCAACGAGACCTGTTCAGTTCTGGCCCAACCCCACTATTATGAATATTCACCCTTCCCAAAACCATGCTTGTTTAATAACTGGGCTTGAACTTAAGGCTTGTAAAAGTAAGTGCAAGCCACAGCTTGATCGAAGGCTCCATGCTGACAGCTGTAACAAGTGCATGTTATTAATGTTACTGTCGTCGGTCTAAATGCCAAACTCTAACCTTGCTCGTTCTTTCCCTTGAAAATATCTGCAGAGGAAGTATTGAAAGCAAAGAATAAACCACTCTTTCCTGCAATATCCTTCCTGTTGCATTTGTCCAAGATAATCCAGAAAATGTGTGGGGTTTGGCTTCTTTTCCTTTCAAAGCCTCAGCTCTCTCCTTCTCCCCCCTCAACTGACAAGCTGTATCTGTACCTCAGCTGTGGGATCTAGGAATACGTGCTGGGCACACCTTCAGTATTGGCAGCCAGGACAGCCTGTTACGAGGTCCTCCCTTTGGAGAGTGAGAGGACTGCAGCCCAGCACCGTGGTGGGTACCAGAGGGTATGTATGTGAATTTAGCACAGCCACAGATTTCCTGAGGCTTTGAGCTCTGACCTTGGCAGCACGAGGCAGTCTCCAGGGAGGCCTGGCCTTGGGCCTCCCACCAAACATCCCATCATCTTCCCGTGATGTGAATAGCTGAGGCTCTCCCAGCTTCATATACACTCAGAACTGTGCTTCCCAGGGGGTTTTGCAGCAGAGCAGGGGAGCAGTGCCTCCACCAACCCCAAAATCATAGATGCATGAACTGAAGGCAAACAAGGAACAGCAGAGCATGACCTGATTTTCTGTATCACTCTTGCCTCTGCATTTCATCCCATGAACCCAGACAACCAGGTCAGTCAGGCAAGCATCTGACTAAGCATCATGGATGAAAGAGCAATAGCATGAGAAAAGTAAGGGAGAGAAACTGTAGCTCTGTCTGCCCTGAGGTCTGGAGGGGTGGGAAAACACAGCCAAGCAAGTTGTAATCCAGCTACCCAACTGCAAACAGCAGTGAAGGCTCAGCAGCATGAACTCAGTGATGCTGTGACTTCACCACCACCACCACGAGCTACAAGGTTAAAGCAAAGTACATCAACATAAGAAGCCTGGGCACGGTCCAGTCATTCCTCTGGCATGAGCCCCACATGGAGAAAGAGCCTTTTGCAGAGGCTAGGGATGGTTGTAGGGAAATATCTCTCTTGCCTACCTCCTGCACCACTTCTAGAGAGAGAGGTTTGTCCCAGGCCTGACTCAGTGCCCCTAGTTAGCGAGCACGGCTACAAGAAGTCCCACCCCATTTTGGAGCAGGTCCTCCTTTCTATCCGAGGGGCTGCAAAGGCTTTGCAACAGGAAAAAGCCCCAGGGAACAGGTAAGTCCTCTGATCAAAATAGTTCTCTGATCAGCTGTCACCTGCCCATCAACTGGGCCCYGCATCTTTGCTCATGTCCAGCTGACCGTGCGGTGTTTCGTCTTTCTGTGTCGCTGATGGAGTGCTCTGCGGGACTTCATATGGGAACTGTGGTGAGACCTGAGGCTATCAAAAAGTTAAGATGATAAATCATTCAGCTAGTCAACTTTCCCACCACAGGCAAGATTTGTCTCCTTTTGCAGCTGGTCTTGCAAATTCTAGTTGTTAGGAAATGAAAGACATCAGGAAAGTCTGCTGAGCTAAATGGTTTTGTCATCGCCCACCCCACTTTAACTTAGGTTGCTGTGGTGACTGAAAAAGTTGCCCTTGCTTGCATAGACCAGCACTACATAAACCCTACAATCTTGTAAGAGTTAAACTTATGAGCTGTAAACATGCAACATAAAATCATGTGTGTCACTTTTGTAGGGGCGCTCACACTTTCCCTATCAGGAAAAGAAAGGCTTTGCAAAGTTTATTCCCCACCCCCACCATTTCTTCTCAAAACTTTGTTCTGGTAAAAATTTGGGTTATCATCTATACAGGTTTACTCTCGCAAAATCTGCTTTTCAGCAATCAAATTTCATACAAAGAAAGAGAGATTAATATTATTGAGCGCTCCATTAGGGATCTGGGATTTTACAGCCTTCGGAGCAACATTTCCACGCAGCGTAAATTTGTTTGGAAAATAAGTCCATCTTTTGTTTGAAGTAGTTAATTACCTTGCTAGGGGAACCAAATGAAATAAAAGATTTATGGATCCCTCTTTCTCATAGCGAAGGAGAAAGTGATCTGTTTGCAGGAGTTATATTTTCAGGCACTTTGCTGAGACACCCCAACCCCCCTCGGYTGCTGACTGTAAAATAAGAAAACTATTACCCAGCTGGGGTAACAATAGGCTCCCACAGTGCTTTTCTGCTCAGCCCGCAGCTGCCAGTGAAAGTGGAAACTACAGCAGCAGGATAACATTCTTTTCTTACAGCCTGTTTCTATGGGCAAGGAGCCCTCCCACTGCTTCAATGTATTTTCTATGCAAAACTGTAGAAGAAGTGACATTTTAAAAGTTTTGACCTTTGTTTTTTTTTTTTTTTTTTTCCCCCCCTCCCCCCCCTTTTTTTTTTTTGCATGAACCAAGGCATACATTTTTTAAACCTTCTGGCAGGGTGTGTGTTAGGAATGGCAATAGCCATTACTATAATAATAAAATGTTTCAAAATTTGAAAATTCTGTATTGAGTATAGTGTACTGGTAACCTTTGTGCAGAAAAAGATAGTGATGAGAGATACTCTTCTGGTTATTGTCACAGGCAAACAGATGATTGTGGCAGATCTCACACACCTTTGCAAAACAGTGTCTTTGAACGCCACATTTTCATTTGTTAATTTCGTATTTTAAGGCTAAAATTTTAAAGGCTTTTGCAGGTAAAGTTTTTTTTTCCCATCACTCGGCAAGAAAAAAATGAAATATTAGCCAATTTTATTAAAATTGCCTTTTAAAAAAAGTGTTTACAAAACAAAAATCATTGGACAGAGTAATGCTAGTGAACAATAGTAAATTAGCTACGTATACATGTATCCAAATTATATGGATCTAATTTGATACAAAATTGGCATAGTTCCCAATTAGATTACAAATACAACAAAAAAAATTACCCTATTGGTTAACACATAAAATAACACACTAAACCTCAGGAAATGATAAAGGATGTTAGAAATGTAAAACATATTTTCCCAAACACAAGCAAAATAAATGAAAACTGTTCAAGCGAGGCGGGGAGGGGGAAGGGATGCCCATGAGTCATTGAAGTGAATGCAGAACAGATTCCAAAAACAAGCCTGGCAGGTTAATCCATGTGAGAGTCTTCCATTCACTAACGATTCCCTCTTGCTAGCTACCACCACTAGCTATCACCAGCTCACCCTTATGTTCACCAAGGACACTGGCCCTGCTGTGGGTCCATCTATATATCTATCTCTCTGGGTCTGACCCCACATTCTTTTCATACCCAACCCTCTCCCCTCCAAACATTGAAACCGATGGAAATTTGACCGATGCAAACGATGGAAAATAGGCCGATAGGGCAGCAGTRTTCTGAAATAATCAGGTTTAAAAGCTGTTCTAAAATTCAGTAAGATTTAGAGGAGAAAGTAGAAAAMCCCCATGTTTTAAACTGGTGGCTCCGCTGGTGGATTGATAAAGAGCTATAAAGACTTCTTGGTAATCTGAGTCCTCCATCAGAACAAGATAAAATCATCTCTCACTCTACAACACACACACTGTAACCAAATCCATCATTAGCAAACTACATCATTCATCATTAGGCAACAATCTACTATAAATTACAATGGGTCCATTAAAAGCTCGTGAAACCTAACAAAAAAAAAGCAAAAGCAAAAAAAAAAAAAAGCTCTCCTGGGAGGGTCTGTGTCAAGACAGAAGATTCTTTCAAGTCCCCTCAATCTGTGCCTGAGACACTATAAACTCTCAGGACACCCCTTGGATTTCACAAACTATACATGACATCCCCAGGTAAACAGGGCAAAGGAAGTCCTAGTTTCTACCCAAACTGTCTGGTTTTTTTGTTTCCCTGGGCAGAACATCTCCTGTAGATTTTCAAACCCGAAGTTGCTCTTTCCGGTCTGTGAATCAACAGCTTAAAAAAAATATTCAGAAATGTTTTCATGGCAGCGGGGAGCCAGGGACCAGCGATGGTTCTGGGGAAGTCACCAGGCCACCTACACCTTTCCTGAGGGCTCCTCCCAGGTTGGGGCACAGGGGTCTGGAGGAGCTGCCAGCCAGTCCCCGCACCCACGGAAGGTCTTCTCCTTGGCTTYGGTGGGGGTGCAACCAAGTCAAACCAAGTTGTCATTTTGAAAGTGCGTCTCTCGTCATCTGCTGTATTAATAGTTATTTGCATGTTATTTCCTGGTTTCTTTGCTGCGATATGTGGGTGCAGGCAGAAGAATTCTAAAGGATTTTTAGGCTGATAGTACTTCCATTATTCAGGACAATGTGCTATCCGAGGCAGGCAGCTATTTGGGATAAATAGCATATCCCCATTTGTCCAAAATAGCCAAATGTCTGGCATGAGTCATGCCAAACAGGCAGCTGCTCGGCAGGAGTGTAGTACTGGCATACTAAAAAGCAGGAGATATTGGAGGGGGCAGAGAGAGCTAAAGGTGGCACCAGGGTATAGTGACAGGGGGTTTGTGGGGTCAGTAACACACAGCTACCACACTCATTAAAACCATCAGATGATGCCATCACAAATGTCAGTATTTGTCTGCAGTTTGCACACAACAGTTTCTAAGACACCACTCATCTCCTTAGTACTTAAAACAGACAATAAATGAATATCTTAGAGGCCGCTGTGTGGGAGGTGCTGGCAGGTATTACCTCTGGAGCACAGATATTGCAAGTACGATATGACTGCCAGAGAAACACACTGGGCCCGGACAGGAAAGTCTTGAGAAACAATTCCTYTAGTAAGGGTGCTGCTGTGTGATTAGCACGGCACAGAGTATTCCCTCAGCTGTCTGAGATGGCTTCCTGAGAAGTGATGGCATTCACAAGGAGCAGGATGGATGTCGCAGGGAGGTACATGAATAAATTTCCAGGCGAGTAAATGTATATCTGTGTCCTCAGCTGGCTGCCAGGTAAAGCCACGTACATGTGGACTTGTGAACACTGTACATATCCATGCTGYGTGCAGGCACCCTCCTGTCCTTTCCAGGCCATAAAGTCCCTTCCTCTCTCAGCATTGCATGAGTACTAACGATTTAAGCTGCAGATACTCCTGTGAAGTAGGTAATGAACTTTATTTTACAGAGGGAGAAACCAAAGACCTAAAATTTGTGCCATACCCAACACTGCAAAGGAAGCATGAGGCAAAGTCTTGAATGAAACCAGCTACTGAGAAATGGTCTTCTACTACAAGAATATCCTTTGTCACATTCACTGCAATGCAAGCTCAGCAGGTGCCATTTCAAATTCAGTATCTCGGCCATCTACTTTTCTTTTAAAATAAATGAAAACAGTCCCTGGCATGTAGTAAACTGCTTGCCAAACTTAGGAATTCTTTAGCTTACATTATCTTTAGCACATTTAAGTGCCAAAAAAATAAAAAATGAAACTGGGTAAATGTGTAGTTAGTCATCCTTGTAAAAATGTCAACGCTGTCAAAAATATTTGTGTGAAAATCATAAACAAAATCTGCTGCCATGAGAAGTTATTTGGTTCTTAATTATGGGACAAAATGACTTCTTTTTCATGAAGACTTAAAAAAAAGAGAGCTAACGCTGTGATGGGAACACTGGCACAAACTTGACTCAGCTGCTTCCCTGGGGTAATAAAGTTGCTCCCAGAAAGAAGAGGATTATAATCTTCACAGAATACCTTAAAAATCCAGCTAGTATGCCAGGCTAGCTTAGCAGGTTCCTAATAGGATGTGCAGTCCTGCGCCTCTAAGTATGTTTGGAAGGGTTGAGGTACTTAAAGACAGGAGAGGGTTGGTTAGTAGTCCTTTAATTGGCATTTTTGAGTGGATTTCTTGAACTGCAACTCTCAGATTTGCACACTTGCTTACAGAGGCTGGATAAGCATATTTTATAACCTAAAAAAATAAACAAAAGCAGTAGGTCACCAGACCAAATCATGCAGGTCAGTGGAGAGGAATACCTATAGCTATGTTGAGGTTTGTGTTCGCTGACCTGTGGGAACAGTTGGTGGTCCCACTCCATTTCTGAAGGACAGATGTCCTTACCCGCACGCTACCACAGGTGGCAATGCTGTGGTCAGCAGACCCCATGGGCACATCCCAGGAATGAACCCCCACAGAGGGGGTTCACTGGGGCCAGGTGCACTGGCAGGGCCTTTGGAGAAGTTGTCCTCTCTTCCCCCTCTCTTCTTTGCAACTTTATAAAAGCAGACTCTTACTCTTACAACTTGTGGTTAATTGGGAAACTTTCACTGGTAGTAAAGTCGCAGGGAGTGGAAGTGGGCATTCAATGGTATGGCCRTTCAGGGACTTAATTTCCAAACCATGCGATGAGTGCAGGCATTGACATCTTCTCRGAACAGAATCATATGTCACTGTGCATGGTTGTAAAGTATAAGACTCACCAAACCAATATCAAAACAGACAGAGAGGCAAGGTATTTWAGAATTTTTTTATGATGAGGGTGGTGAAACACTGGAACAGGTTGCCCAGAGAGGTGGTAGATGCCCCATTCCCGGAAATATTCAAGGTCAGGTTGGACGGGGCTCTGAGCAACCTGATCTAGTTGAAGATGTACCTGCTCATTGCAGGGGGGTTGGACTAGATGACCTTTAAAGGTCCCTTCCAGCCCAAACCATTCTATGATTCTATGATTTCTCTTGCCCTGAACTGCAAATACAGCTTGTTAAAGTTAGTGTCCAACTGTACTGATACGGTCCTACTCAGCAGTGATCAGGTTTCTCAAGAGTTTGGAGAAATGGCACTGAAAGGTCTGTCACAACGTGGCACAAAACAAGTTACTAGTAAGAAGCAACTTCCAAAAAGGGCCACAGCAAGCGAAGCAATGTTTCCTCCTGAKCTCTGCGGTTCCAAGGCCTCTTATAGAAATGGTTTCCCATCCCTTAATATCCCCGGGAGTTCAGTACTGATGTGTTATATTGCAAACCTAAAATATTTCTTGGAACAGAACAAATATTCATAAAATTCATCTTTTATTACTCCATTTCATGTGTCTCTCTTGTTATCTTCCCTCCTCATAGAATTTCAGATTACTGCTTGAAAAGGTAAGGGAAAACAATCTTATATTAATACTCACTAGATTTATTCATGGGGGTTTACGTTATCCTATTTTATAATTGAAAATATCTGCATGGAATCGAGATACAATCAAAACTCAAGAGAAAAGTAACATTTTTCATATCACAAAAGGGATAAAACCCGAAGCAGAAAAATGTGACATTAAATGAACAAAGGCCATGTTATGTTGACTCATTTCAATCATGTCTACCTTCATTCCTCCGAACAACTCTACTGAGAGAGTCCTGGTACCTCTTTCTTGCTATCACCATGAAAACAAGCTTTTGCTGGAGGAAAAAAGTTGAGGCTCTCCTATGCGCTGTCTTTAATGCTTACTCTTCATCAGATAGAGGAATTGGTGGAATATTTCTTGCTTCCTGAAAAAAAGAGGTAGAACAAGAGCTGGATAACTTTGTGCCACCTGTTTCTGGTTTGTCTTGTGAAAAAATGACATTGTTTTAACAATAAATAAGAGCAGATTTGTTACAGTGTTCAGGGAGTGTGAGGACTCGGGGAAAGGCAGATCAGGAATAAATGGATTAAAGACAGTCTTCTAAGCAGGAGAAAAAAATGTTGCCTGGAGATATTTCAGTGTTAAGTAACACAAGCAGTAGTCTGTGGCCTGCCTTACACAAAGGGCAGCAGGGAAATGAAAGGTGCTTTCTACCTCTGGTCATCCTTGGATGGGGAGAGGGAGGTGTTGAAAGCACTGCCCGCTGGTCAGGATGTTCGTCCCACCGGTGGCTCTGCCCATCCTCTGTACCCCAGCGAGTTGGCAGGAGGACGCGTTGTCATCAGGCCAGCACAGGACGTRCAACTTCTGGAATAAGGCAGCAAGACTGTTACGCTCTGAAATGCCATCTGCTTTCTGGCCTGTTCCTAGAACAGTACCAAAGCATGTTGCCAATGGCTCACTCAAGTGAGCCCCAAAAGGCATCAGAATTTTTTTGCTTCTCTTGGGAAATGGGCTCCTCCAAGGCCATCTATTTCCAAGATCCTGGGAGCACAAAGTCAAGAAAAGTAGGTTCTTCTGCACAACAAGCAGTGACAAGTTTGGCTCGGATTTGTTGAGRGCATCATCAAAATTCAACCTAAGTGTTATAAACTGTCAAGGTTTGTTTTCTACAGACAGGCTCTCAGCTCATTGTCCTCAGGTTGTTGAGAGACAGAAGAGGGAAGCGGATATCCTCAGCTCTCTGAGGCATCACTTAAATATTTCTACAAAACCTTGCCTCCTCCTGTTAGTTTTTCTGGGGTCCTGAAAACCTCAGATCTTCCTTTCTTTACTGCCAACATTTTAGGGTCCAGAAGTTGGGTCCTCTCTACAGGGTCTGAGCATGGTACAGTATTGCAAACATTACAACTAGTTCACACTGATGCAAAGGATGAGCAGAGAAGATGTRTGAGATGATAGGATAATGTGGGTATGTTTCCTGATAGGAAGGGTCACAGCCATCCCACTAGTCCGTCCAATATCCTGGTGAGCCCAGGAGTAAAGCTCTTGCCCTCATCTTGTCCCGTTCTTCCATTGCTATCCCACTTCCAGCCAGGATATCAGAATAGGTGCCTGGAGATACATTCAGCCTCTTTGGTCGACCTGAGTCCTACTAACGCAGTTCTTCCAGTGCAATCRTGTGCTACTTGTAAATGCAGTTGTCTGCCTCTTTCCTGATCCTACCAGCAGCTCTGAGAAGCTGTTGGAGGAGTCTGTGAGACAACTGTACGTACTTYGCACTTGGCTGTGTAACTGTCTAAGTAGATATAGAGATGCCTATATCTAAGGCTAAGGTTGAATGAACTCTAAGCAGAGGAATTAACATCTAAAATTAAAATGCTACCATTTTGTGACAGTGTTATAATCTGCCCATTTGGTAATTCCTGAATCTCTGGTTTGCAGCATCTCTGCTCTATTCACCAGGTAGTTTACTACCTTTAGTAGTAAGGCACCATAATGTTAGACATCTACAAAATATAGACATCTGTATCAAAGCTGTTAGTCTTTGGATTTTTTTAATTGCAAGTCATGTGACCTATGGTAGCTGTCTAATTCAGGATGAGCCAAGTTACTTCTGGGAAGCGCTTATATGYTTCCATTGACTCTAACAGGGCAAAAGAAGAGGTGGGCTAGTTCAGATGTCTGCACTGTATATGTCTGAATTTCAGTCATTCAGATCTAAATTTAACTTACTTAACTCCACCACAAGTGTCTCCATGCAGTTTAAAAGAACCCATTAAAAACACATCTTCACATATGGGGCAAACACCAAAGGTGAGGTGGTGAGTGAGAGGTGTGCAAATTTTCCGCAAACAGGTTCAAGCTTACTTCTGTAACAGTTTAGGATGAAAATCAGTCTCAGAACAAAATGCAGAGATTGCTTGTTTGGCATAGCTTTCCCACAGTAAATAATAGATACAAAATTAGCTAGTGAGGGAGGAAGGGAAAAAAACATAGATCATTTGCTTTCACTTGTAAWGCTTTTAAAGCATTCAGAACAATATAAATCCTGAGACAGACAGAGACTGTCCTCTACAGATGGGCACTGGGCATCTGCAACAAAACACAGTCATGACCCTACATATAAGTTTCTGTGAAGGGCCATTAGATGGGAGACAGCTCATTGTGTGCACATGTGTTTGGATGAGAAAAATGAGTCACTCCCAACTCTGGATCAAACAGGTGATGTAAAGGATTGGGAGGGAGAATGATGCAGACAAAAGCTCTGCTTTCTGAAAAGCACTGAGTCACATCCTAGGAAAAAGCATAAAAAAAGAAAGCAAAACTGGATGCAGCGATATCAGCTGAGAGCTGGGAGCAAGGATGAACACACCTACTCTGCTACCGAGGATGCACACCTGTATAAACCAAGGAGCCTAGACTGTGTTTTGCAGTGGCATCTTTAAGGCCTTAGGATTGAARCTTTCTGTCTGTTCAGCAGCAGGTTCGTTAGGAGCAGTCTTTTTGTAATCTCACACGTCACACCTCAGCACAAGGTAGAACTTCTCTGGAATGACAAATTCTTCACTGCAGAAACCCGGTCACAGGGCTGGTAAGAAGTGGTCTGCTGAAAGGGAGAATCAGGTTCACCATCTTTCCAAAGTTTTGCTGTCCTTAACCATATTTCTAATTTGATCTCAGTGAAAGGGTAACAACCAGGAGATATGCCATTGCATTTGTAATATAAGAGATGGACTGAACAATGTTATGAACCTTCTAAGACCAAAAAGCTATTAATACGGTGAACTCTTAATTCCCCTGCTATGTTTTACCTAGATTTTAGAGCAGCGGGAAGACAAGCAGAGTTTTTTAGCTCTAGGCTATGGGCCAGCTTTATTGGATCTGGGCTGCCTTTTGTGTTGAGCTGCCCAGGTATCCTGCTCTCCTCCCCAGTACCTTTATTATCCTGACATCCCAGGCCCCCTCTACTTACCATGGGTAGTGGAGATTGAGACAGTTCAGTTCACTGACTTAAAGGAATTCAGCTCACACTATGACACCTTTTTGCTGATTTTACTAACCACTGGCCATTCACAAGAAGGAAAAAAAAGCTGGAGACATCTAAGCTAGAGCAGGGGGATAGCCACCAGCTCTATCATCACCTTCTTGGATGTGGCAAGGCAGTTAGCTCCAGTTAGCCCTTCAGGGGACCAGCTTCTGATATGAATAACAGATTCAGAAACCTGAT
This sequence comes from Phoebastria nigripes, assembly GCA_035582835.1. Lineage (NCBI taxonomy): Eukaryota > Metazoa > Chordata > Aves > Procellariiformes > Diomedeidae > Phoebastria > Phoebastria nigripes. Next base: position 3,100,106 of record JAYKAV010003154.1, read on the forward strand.
TTCTGAGCTTGGGACTCCTCAAATGAGGCAGCAGGTGTCTACCCTTTAAGGCATAGACAGGATAATTCTGCAGGGCAGCTCCCCTATTGCTTTACAAGCCTCTTTCCCTATACACAATTGATATGGCAGATGCTCTGAGAGGTAGAAGTCACCAGGAAGACGAATACAAACTGAATTAAAGATTAAGCCGAGAACTGATGTTCAAGCAGCATAAACTGACTTAGTTATATTTTAAATTTTTGGGCATCCAAGTCCTGTTTCCTCAAATCTCTACTCAATTTTCATTCATGCTTCACGAGGCCCTCGGAAGACCTTGTTGCTTTGCATCCGCCCTGGCTCTGCTTCTGTGAAAGTAATTTTTGTGTATTCTGGGAAACAGATGTGAGTAAGAGTTAGATTTGGGTAGATTTGAGGATTGCCATTCTCTTGACACTTTTCTGGAAGTTCAAAGAGGTACTTGTCACTTGACCCTGGCTTTTGGGAAGAAATGTGGGCCAGTTTTGGGACACCACAGATTTTTGCTGGACTCTCACAGCTGGCCTTTGAAACCTTCTGGAGGGACCAGGCTAAAGCCCAAGACCAGAGCGACACACAAGACAATTAACACGTTAGACCTCCCCATCCCCCAGTGAACTTTTGTTGGCCTCTCCTCTTCCTGAAAGAAAGGGGGAAAAACATCCTTTTTTGTAGTGGCTGCTTATTATATAAAGCAAATCAAGAGTGAAGGGAGGGAGCAAAGAGATGGCACAGAGCCCGATAAGTGCACCCTTAAATCTATAATTAAAACCAAAGGCAAGTTCCCAATATAGCCAATTCAGTTATATAAGATCTTACAAAAGCTTCACACTGTTTGCTGGGTTTTGCTTTATTACTGTTCCCTCTCCTCGGAGTTCACTTCAGGTCAGTAGCGGATGAGGTATTGCAGTCAGAGTTTATGGCAGGGTAGAAATCTAACAGTGCCCAGTTTGTAAAGATATGCAAGTGTGCACCCAGAGGGGAAAAATAATCACTGGCTTTACTTGAAAGAGAAGAAGTTAATGGACACTCTGCAGCTCACTTTAGGCCACCTCCAGCTCCGGAAACAGATTGCTAGTTACCAAGAAATTACTTTAAATGATGTCCCGAGAGTCTGTAAAAGGCTCCTCCTTGCTCACCGGTCAGAGAAATATGGCAAAACTACATGTAAGACAAGAAATCAGTCTGGATACGGCCTTGCTAGCAGGCCAGACTAAGCCATGAGGATACAGAAGTGTTCTCAGAAGGCCCATGACAATTCTATACCACATTTCTTCATGCCTACTAAAAGCAGCCTGCAGGAAAACACGAGTTCAGCTGGCATTTTTGTAAGTGTAGGCAGCTCACTGTTCTGTGCAACTGTACTGGGAGTAGCTATCTCCATGTGGGAGTTGGAACATGTCTCAGAACCACTACATTCAATAGTATGCAAGCTAGGTTTCAGAAATATAAATAAAAAGCAGTTATCGTTAGTGATAAAACCCTTCACTGCTGCATCCTCTTCTTGCATTCTTTACAGCAGGGGTAGGCAGTAGCATTCCTAGAAGCAATAGTTTCATAGGGCCATGCTGAAACTAAGCTCTTCCTCCATATAAAAAACCCCAAACAACCCAAAACACCAAGAATACTGTGTTTAAACCACTCAACAGCAATCAGCACTGCACAGACATCCATGTACTTCTGAGGTACCAGATTTCAAAGATAAGGAGAATGTCGGTGCCAGGGGAAGAAGACACAATTGTCTTCTCCACTTCCTTGTTAAGTAACAAAGTGCAGGCACATGCAACATGTGCAACCTCCAACTTCATCAGTTAATGCAATTTGCTGAAGTCCCATATCCCAGGGTGGTAAATGTCCTTAAGAAGAACTTACCTGGAAGAAGCTGACGATTGCTGAGTGTAGCACCAACATTCACAGATTGAAATACCTTCATGTTCTAAACCACAATTATATTTAGATTAATTTGTCCCACAAAAGTAGAAGTAGGCGAAAATAGAACACTTTACAAAAAAATCCTAAAATACTACTCTTTTTTCCCAGTGACAATCAGAAATGTTACCATTTTTTACCAACACGATAGGCAGCAGAAAAATGGGAAGAATTATTTGCAGGAATGTTTGTGAAATCTATGACCATCTTTTCTTTGCAGTGTGAAACCTCAACCAAATGTACCTTTTAAAAATTAGGAGGCCGCATCGATTTAAAGGATATGTTAATTGCTTAAACTCTGTTCTCTCTTTTGAGCTGTGAGAGTTCCCAGCTTGCAAGTATCGTATGCAAAAGTACAGAGAAAATCACTGTGGGCAAAACTGTGTTGCTGATGCAGTATACTTAAAATCTTATATCTGATTGGATTCAATTCCCGTTCCTCCTGCATGCCTCCATCAGAGGATTTTTGCGATTAATATCTGTCAATGTCAGGCACTAAAATGGTTATCCAAAGAGTATTGTTTTAATTGCACTGGTTTGAGAGCCGGGGCTCAGCTCTGCAAAGACCTGTGTGGGAGAGCTGTGGGAAGGAGAGGCGCAGGGATCCCACGTTCCTCGTGCACTCGCTGGTCCTCGTGGCAATGCGGGTGCTGGCAGAGCTCCAGCCTCACACTGGCAATAGCACAAGGCCCTTCAAAGGCAGATTGGTCTTTCCAGTGCAATGGCTCCACAGCTGCCAYGCAAACCGGCAGACTTAGTGGTATGCAGGAGGAACGCCTGCTTACCCTTTCAAAAGCTTACACACAGTGCAGAGACACTCTGGCTCCCAAAGAGCATCTGCACACAACATAAATACGATGTTTTCACAAAGTTATGTGAAGCCATGTCAGATGTACAGGGCATAAATGAGAAATAGGCTCATTAAATTTCATTGGGATGTAATATCAGCCCAGACTGTATCTGCTGACACCACTCGAACTGACAACCACCAACAATTAACTATCTGCAAGAAGGTTGACATCTTTATATTGAAAGGGAGGACTGACACTAAAAATTAAGGCTCATGTTGTTAGTATTTTCACCATAGGAGTGTGTCATGAGCTGTTGTTTTCTGAGCGAAGGCAATGATCAGCTTTTGTGATGCTATCACAGAATCACAGAGTGGTCAAGGTTGGAAGGCACCTCCAGGGGTCCATCTTGTCCAACCCCCCTGCTCAAGCAGGGACACCTAAAGCAGGACCATGTCCAGACAGCTTTTGAATTTCTCGTTATATAAAATTAATTTTTAATATCTCCTTATCTATAAATCCATGTAGTCTTCCAACTGTATATTCAATACGACAACTAGCAGCAGTAAGCAGGCATTATCCACTTACCAGGTAATGTTCTCAGACAAAACACAATTTTTACCTGGGGAAATAAGAGAAAGAAAGATACAACACAGGCTTTTAACACTAGGCTATAACACTTCTTTCTCTCTTTGGAAGGGCACCACACACGGTCTAACAAGAACTTCTATAAGCAGTCTGAGTCTAAGTGAGAAGCACCACCAGCAGTTCCATGTACACAAACTCTTCTCTTGTGTCTATCTAGAATGTTTAAACCATTTCCATCGGTATACTGCCAGCTTTCACATGCTCTTATATATAAAAGCTCAAGAAAAAAGTGCATCTTGCAACTTTTTCACAGGCAAAAGATGGTCAACAAGTTCTGTGCAAATCTCATAAAGGAGAATCGATGTCTATGCCAGTCTTACGTTGCTTTCTCATGTGACATCCACTCTAACTGATACCACTGGGAAAAAAAATCATCTGATGGCTCAAAGTGTCTGTTAGTTTTGTGGTGTTTCTTACCTAATCAAGTCAAGGTAATCAAAYGAGCTCTAAAAGCTAATCGGGTTCTGGGTGGGATTGACTTGAATACAGGATTCCATTTCCTTGAACACATTTGATAATCATTACAGTCTATCAACTTGGTAAAATAACCTCATTGTGTCAATGCTAGCACTAATCGACTCACTTTCCAGGGCTCAGATAGTCTAACAAGTATTTTTATTCTTGATACTTGTTTCACAACTAATTTGCACTGTCTCATAGATTGATTTTCAGCTTCAGGTGCCATGTCTTCTCCTCCCATAATATGCTAAAAAACGAGTTTCAGTTCAGAGTGCTGATATCTCATTCCCTTTTCATTTCCTTTTTTTATGTTTTACATCATGAAACAGCACAAATGATTTCAAGCGACCAATCAAATAAGGTACTGTGCTCGTTTTGGCTGGGACGGAGTTAATTTTCTTCATAGTAGCTAGTATGGGGCTATGTTTTGGATTTGTGATGAAAACAGTGTTGATTTAACACAGGTATATTTTTTTTATTGCTGAGCAGTGCTTACACAGAGTCAAGCTTTTCTGCTTTTCACCTCACCCCACCAATGAATAGGCTGGGGGTGCACAAGAAGTTGGGAGGGGACACAGCTGGGACAGCTGACCCCAAATGACCAAAGGGATATTCCATACCATATGACGTCATGCTCAGCATATAAAGCTGGGGGAAGAAAGAGGAAGGGGAGACTTTCAGAGTTGTGGCATTTGTCTTCCCAAGTAACCGTTCCGCGTGATGGAGCCCTGCTTTCCTGGAGATGGCTGAACACCTGCCTGCCGATGGGAAGTGGTGAATGAATTCCTTGTTTTGCTTTGCTTGCACGTGTGGCTTTTGCTTTACCTATTGAACTGTCCTTATCTCAACCCATGAGTTTTCTCACTTTTACCCTTCCAATTCTCTCCCCCATCCCACAGGGGGGGAATGCGCGAGCGGCTGTGTGGGGCTTACTTGCTGGCTGGAGTTAAACCATGACAGTCCTTTTTGGCACCCAACGTGGGGCTCGAAGGGTTTGAGATAACGACAGGTTTGATTGGAACATGCTAGATCGAATTTATAGCTGTTATTGCTGTTTAGCTATTAATGGGCAGGCTCCTGTGCTTGCCATGGGGCTTGCTTGCCTTACTGTATATTAGAGTCTAGGGCTCATTAGTGGCTGCTTTTTGCTTTCACTGCTTGCTGTACTGCTGTACTGCTGATCATCTCACTCTGCTGTGCCTGGGAACATTTTGATAACAGCAATGGCCATGCGCCTGGGCTGGCAGATGGCCCGGGCATTGCTGCTGTTTCTGTGCTGCTCTACTGGACAGGCTGGAACTCCAGTGTGAACTCGAGTCGAAGGGACTGTGACCTGTGGATGAGTCCACGCAGGAGCAGGACACCCCAAAGCGTCTGTGGCTGTGGATAAGCCCATGCCTGAGCGGGTATATCTCGAAGCGTCTGTGGCCGTGGTTATGTTTGTGCCGCAGCAGGTATACCTCTGAAGGGATTGTGGCCCAAGGATAAGTCCACGCTGGAGAAGGTACACCTTGAAGCATCTGTGGCTGTGCATGAGGTCATGCTGGAGCACCTCAAAGCGTGTGCCCATGGATAAGCCCATGACAGGGGAGGTACACCCCTGGAGGGACTGCAGCCATGGGTAAGCCCATGTTGGAGCAGGTTTAGCTCTGAAGGGACTGTGGCTGTGGGTAAGGCCACGCTGGAGCAGGTATATCTCTGAATGCATTGTGGCCCATGGAGAAGGCCACGCTGGAACAGGTGCCCCTCAAGGTGACTGTGGCTGTGGATAAATCTATGCCACAGCAGGTATACCTCTGGAGAGACTGTGGCTCATAGGTAAGGTTCCACTTGGAGCAGGTACACCCCTAAGGGACTGCAGTCTGAGGATAAGTCCAAGCCAGAGCAGGGGCAAGGGGAGGAGTTCATTGCAGTGTTAAACCCGATGGTCTGGTCCAAAGGGACCAGGGGTGGAGATTGTAATGGGAATACCTTTAAATTGTTGTAACCCATGATTTGAGTTGCATGTTATAGGAATTACTACAGCAAGAACCACCTGAAGCAATGGAGGACAAGCCTTACAAGAAGCAGTTCAAGTGCAGCAGTGACCCGACCTGAGCTGGCTTTGGTGCCCAGTAACTCCACACAACACACCACCTCTCCTGTCCTGAGTGACCAGCACAAGAGATGGAGCCCAAAGTCATGGACTAAATGAACTCAATGGACATTTCATGGACATTTGTGGATGTTTTACAGACATTTTACAGGGGTGGTCCATAGACTAAGGGAATGATAACTGTGTATTATATCAAGGGGGGTGGTGGTTAATGAGGATGTATTGGATAGTGTGGGACCTGAGCATGACGTAAACGGTATGGAATAAGGGGTGGATAATGTGCTGGGTTTGGCTGGGACAGAGTTAATTGTCTTCAGAGTAGCTAGTATGGGGCTATGTTCTGGATTTGTGCTGGAAAACAGTGTTGATAATTCAGGGATGTTTTTGTTATTGCTGAGCAGTGCTTACACAGAGTCAAGGCCTTTTCTGCTTCTCACCCCACCCCACCAGCGGGTAGGCTAGGGGGGCACAAGAAGCCGGGAGGGGACACAGCTGGGACAGCTGACCCCAACTGACCAAAGGGATATTCCATACCATATGACGTCATGCTCAGCATATAAAGCTGGGGGAAGAAGAAGGAAGGGGGGGATGTTCGGAGTGGTGGCGTTTGTCTTCCCAAGTAACCGTTACATGTGATGGAGCCCTGCTTTCCTGGAGATGGCTGAACACCTGCCTGCCGATGGGAAGTGGTGAACTAATTCCTTGTTTTGCTTTGCTTGCGTGCGCAGCTTTTGCTTTCCCTATTAAACTGTCTTTATCTCAACCCATGAGTTTTCTCACTTTTACTCTTCCGATTCTCTCCCCCATCCCACCAGAGGGGAGTGAGCGAGCGGCTGGGTGGGGCTGAGCTGCCTGCTGGGGTTAAACCACAACAGGTACATAACAGGTATATAACAGATCTTAGGTACTGTGTCAGAGGATAAATGTTATAGAACAGCCTCTGATTTCCTGGTACAGTAACAGCCTCTTTCTTATTAGAGTAATCTGCTAACATATCTTTCTTTGTTTATGCTCTGTTTTGATTTCTCCAAGCCTTCCCCTGTTTCTTTTATTTTCATCTCTGAGGTTTTCACTTTAGATAGAGCAATTGATAAAGGAAATATGAAGTGGAGTTTCACTTTCCATTCATGCTATTTTCCTCCCTTAATGTTTTCAAGACACTTTTCAGTTATCATTAACCCCCCCGCCTCAGAATGTACATGTTCAAACTTATGCTTAATAACAGTGAAACTAGGGATCGCTATGGCAAAGGTAAAGTTCAAAGCCTTTCTCAGTTTCTTTGCTGTTCTTTTTCAGATGTGTAACTTGCAGAAAAACTGTCCATGATTTTGAAGACTTTTCCTGTTCCACCATTTGGAGCTGTTACGTCTAGCAGAGAACCTGCCTCCCAGTGCATTTTCTGAGCATGTTTTGCTCTGAAGACTTCAAATTCTTCTCAGGTGACTTTTTTCAAAAACGCACTGTGATAAAGTGCCTGGATGCAAATAAATTGGTCACCAAGATAAGGAGTAAGTAAACGGCTTCTCTTAAATAAGCCAATTAAAAATGTTTTTATCATAGACCCCTTTTTACTACCAGTGCTGTGCACTCTTTTAGAACTGATTTTTAATTTCTGTACACTTGTGAAGATAGCTATGAACAAATACTTCAGCAATGCTCCTGCACATAACATACTTTTGGAAATAGGCTTGAGAGAAGAGCTACTCATGTTCTCCTGCCCCTCAGCTGTGACAAGAAAGAAAAAGAAAACTCAGACCAATCGCTGAAGCAAACAAAACCCACAGAAAAAAATAAAATCTGTGATCCCCTTCTTGTCTTCTTCCCAGGGAAACCGTGGCAGATGAGACCCAGGGCGGTACGAAAGATTTTTCTCAGTGCTTCAGAATTATTCACTCTTCCTGTTTGTGGAGGTAAAACAGAAAATACAGTGATGGGTCCTAGTCTGATCTGTACTTAGGCATGGAAACTGCTTCTCTCCAGTGACTGTACAAAGAACCAGAGTTTGTCGGTAGCAGTCTGAATCACTGAAGATTTTGGATGCTATAGGAGTCAGAAAGCCTAAATCAGGCACCCCAGGTAGTCAGCTGGAGTCTAAAAATGGGAAAAATAAGGGAGACAGAGGATCATAAATTCAGAGGGCAGATATTTTTCTATTTTAAGTCTTCAAATCTGCCTTAAATCTGTGCTATGAACGCAGCACATTGGTTACTTCTGCTGTGGGTAATGAGGCACCTTCCGAAAGCACTTGCTAAATTACACAACATCTGAATGCAGGATGGGATTATGGCACCTCTCTGCTGTCTTAGCATTTCATTTGCAGGCAGCAAGTGCTCTTATCTACTTGCATGCTGTCAAAATTTGTGTGTCTTTTGTGTCTCACAGAAGTTGTGTGATGGGAGGAGGTTCTTCCCTAGAACCCATCCCTTACACTGCAGGTATTTGAGCTTTCCAGCCTGCTGGTAGCAGGCAGACATATATTATTGGTAGTGCCAGCAACTGTTCTCTTGTCTTAGCCCAACGTGGAAACAATTGCTCAGGGGTCCTGTAAATAATAGTTCTTTGGTATCATTTTCCAAAAAAAAAAAAAAAAAACTGACAACTTTGTAACAAACACTGCTGGCATGT
>JAYKAV010003144.1:14165-28212 GCA_035582835.1 Phoebastria nigripes
AGGAGGTGTCGCCGTGTGCAAGGAGGGGTGCGGGACACGGCGGGAGGAGTGTCTGCGCAGGGGGAAGGCACTCGGTGAGACCAGCAGCGGTCACGTCGGGGGGCACATTTGGGGCTCATCCCCATGAGCGTGCAAGGYACGAGCGTGCAAGAACCAGGCTGCACGCCGGCGAGCCCGGGAAAGCAGACAGGAACGTGCGGAAGCCAGCGCCGGGATGCGGCTGCGTCCGAGAAGGGAGGTGGATTGGGGCAGGGAGAGATGCACTTGTGCAAAGTCAAACACCGGCCCTCGTGCTCCCCTCGCACGGGGGCCGGGGGTGGGGGGGGGTGTCAGTAGTACTTCTCCGGCTCCTGCCATTTGGTCACCCAGTGTTTCTTGCGCCGGCGAGGCAGGAGGCCGCCGGGCTGGTAGCGCTGCTCCTGCCGGATCCTCACCGCGTGGTACTTGGGCATGATCCGGTAGTAGCGGGTCCGCTGGAAGAAGTCGCACTGGGGGGAGAGGGAGGGGAGAGGGTCAGCGTGGGGCTGGAGCGCGACACCGGAGGGCAAAGGAGAGAGACCCCAGAGGCGGCGAAGAGCAGAGGCAAAGGGAGCAGCAGTCCTGGAGACCCCACGGAGCCCTTTGTGCCCTATAGGGACCCTATAGGACCCCGATGAGAGATGAGGCAGTGAGGAAGAGGAGAGGAGGCTGAAGAGGAGGAGGATGCCGCTGCAGCCGGCCCCGCGGGGCATTACCAAGCGGGTGGCGCGGGCGCCCGGTGGGGGGGCAGCGGGGCTGCCCCCCCGCTAGTAGTCATCCGTCAGCCGCTTGGTTTCCGACGGCTGGATCCTCATCTCCGCCTTCTGCCCCTTGGCTTCGTACATGGCCCGCGTGTTGGCCCGCCGGAAGAAACCGCACTGCGAGGAAGGAGGTGACAGGGGTCAGGGGGGGGACAGGAGAGGGGATGGGGGGCTCCTGGCCACCCCCACGGGGTGGGTGGGGGGAGCGGGGCAGCGAACTGCCCCATTGCGCCCTCACCCCTGGGGATGCTGTGGGTGGGTGGCCCTGCAGACCCACGTAACCCCTCCTGGCCAAAGAGTGGGGTCCCCAGGGAGCCAGGGGGTTCCCAGGGGGCTGGGGGTCCCCAGGGAGTCAGAGACCCCCTCCAGTCCCTGCAGCGCAGGGGGAGGTGGGAGCCCCGGGGCGAGGAAGTGCCATCATCCAGCCCTGCTTTGGGTGGGGTTTTTTGCAGCTCCCAAAATGTTTTGCACGGGGCGGGGGGGGGGTGTGTGTGGCAAGTCAGGATTCTCTGCTCCTCTTCCTCATTGCTCAGCAGCCGGGCACCTTCCACCCTGGGGAGTCACCTTCCACCCGCCGCTGCTGAGCATCCCACAGCCAGGCGGGAAGGATGGCAGCCACTTGTGACACGAGCCCGTCGGGTCTCAGCACGGCTCCTGCATTCCCTCCCCAGGAGGGGGATCCGGGCGCCCCCTCACCTTCCAGAGCAGGAGGATGATCAGCCCCAGCAGCAGCAGCCCGGCCGCCACTGCCACCAGCACAAGCCACAGCGCAATCTCAGCCGGCTGCTCCTCCGTCAGCTCCGAGTCCACATCCACGGAGAACTGGAAGGGCCAAGAAGAGCCTCGTCGGGTGAAGAGCTCCCAGTGGCCCCAGTCCCTCCCAGCCTGTCCCAGTAAGAGGCTCTGGCATCACTCACCCGCACCGTGTGGTTCCTCATGTTGATGGTGGGGACGTGGGTCTGGAGGAAGAGCGTCGCTGTGCCGTCCACCTTCACCCGGTCAAAATCGCTGTACTCCTGGGGGGACAGAGATGATGGAGGGGGACACACACAGATGATGGAGGGGTAAGGGATGTGTGTTAGCTGCTGAGCTGAGACCCGGCAAACTCGGTGCCCTGTTTCAGCACCATCCCCAGGGGAGCAGCCCAGCCCTGTCCTCCCATCCGTGGGGTCCCGCACTGACCTCGATGAAGGTGCTGTTCCACACCCGGGCGCGGATGCTGAAGGTGGTGGGGTGCTGGGTGTGGAGGAGGGGGCACTCAAACCAAACGCAGCGAGCGGTGCCCTTGGAGCAGCTCTGGGAGATAAGGGGGGGATCAGGGTGGGAACCAGAGTCCCCAATGCACCGCGCCGGTGCCAAGAAGCAGCACGTGCTGCGGTCCCGGTGGGGGGGCACGTGCTGCTGGACCGCCCCCCCCCGCCCCTGCAGCCCCCACTCACCAGCACCACCTCTGACTTGGCTTTCTTGGCAGTGGCCAGGGTGATGGGGGGCTCCGCCGGCTCGGGGGCCTCCAGCTCCCGTCTCTGCCGGGATGGAGCCTGGTCCTCCAGCAGCTGATGGGGGGGAATGTGCCCCGTCAGAGCCCGGGCAGCTCTGCCCACCCAGGGCTGACGGGGCTGGAAGTACCCACGCAGGGGCACAGGGACACATCCCTGCAAAGCAGCAGGGACAAAGTCACTCACGGTGAGGTTGAGAGGGTTAATGACCCCCCCGGGGGGCTGGCAGGTCTCGTTGTTGTTGACGAGGATCTCGGTGGGGTAGAGGAGCCATTTGCCGTTGGGGATCTCGTAGGGCCACTCAAAGCCCAGCAGGATGGTCCCCAGGGTGCCCAGCGACTCGCCCTTGGTGGTCACCTGCAAAGCAGAGCCGGGGGATAGAGACCGGCACTCCCGACCCCGCCGTGGGTACTGGCCACCCCCCAGCTCACCTGGAAGTCGAAGGCGAGGGGGCTACCCACGTCCTGCTCTCTCCGCATGGCCGACTCGCCCACCACCGTCCCGCTGAAGTACGACTGGGCGTGGGAAGAGGCTCTGGGGACAGGATGGGGGGGACAGGCATGGCGAGGGGGGCAGAGCGGGCAGGGAGCATCTTTGGGGCATCCGTCTGCCCCATTCCTGGGACACGGGGGGCTGTGCCCACTCCTAACAGCCAAATTCGGGTGGGGCGGATGGAGGGGATGCAGAGGGACGGGGCGGGGGGGCACAGCCTTGCTGCACTCACATGGTCAACGAGGACTGGATGCTATAGTCCACCAGCAGCTTGGCCAGCACGGGCTGCAGGTCCTCCTGGGTGCTTTGCCTGCCAAGGCACTGGGGTCAGCATGTCCCACCACCGAACAGCTCCCAGACAGCGTTGGGCAGCCCCCACCCTCCCAGCAGGGGCCGTGGGGTCCCCATCCTGCCCACCCCAGGAACCCTGCCTGCTTTCCAGTCCTTCCTGGACCAGCAACRTCGCTGGATACGATCCCGATCCACCACCGCATTTCCACCAAGCAAAAGAGGAGCTGACATGGCTCCAGGCACCCTCTTCCCAGCCCATTTTCACCCACCCGAGGACACTCACGTGGACAGGTCCAGCCACACCAAGACCTCCCGTGTGTCCAGCATGATCCCAATGGCTTCGAAGGTGATGATCAGCTCTGCCTGCAGCACAGAAGGACCGTGGAGCAGCTCAGCCAGACCCCTGCCTGCCTGCCAAGCCCCCAGGCAGGGCTAGGGTTTGGCTGGCGGGGAGCACTCACCCTCTGGTTCCTCTTAAAAGGGTTGCCCAGCTCGCACAGCACCGTCTCCGCAAAGGTACAGGCTCCGCTCTGGGGAGGAGAAGAGGGTGAGGAATGTCCTGGCAAAGCCCACCCTGGTCCTCATGCCTTCTCCAGCTGGGGAGGGGGATGCCATCGCCTACCGGGCGGACGGAGGAAGGCAGCAGGCTGGCCGGCACCGTGATGTTGAGCAGCGCCTCGTGGGCATCCTCGCCATTGGAGGGGGTGGTGGGCACGTTGGTGATGTTGATGCTCAGGTAAAGCTTCCGCACATCTCGGCTGTACTGCAGCACCTGGGTACCGTTCAGCCTGCGCAGAGACCGACCCCACTCAGCACATGGGTGGCCCACCCCAGCGGGATGGAGACCCCCCCCCCCCCGGTACAGCCCAGGGAGGGGCTGAGGGGTGACCCATGGCTAAGGAGGGTAGCATAGCGGGTGGCAGAGATGGATGGGGACCCGGAGGGAGCCGCTCTCACCTAGGCAGGGGCTGGTTCTGGTCGGTGACGAAGCTGCTCTGGAGCTGGAGGTTGCTGTAGCACTTGTTATCAGAGCCGCACTCCTTCTGGAACTCAATCTGGAGGGACAGGGATGTCCCCATGAGCCTTCTCCCACCCCCCAGGCCAGGCTCGCCAGGGCGCTTGCAGCCCAGCATCTCCATCACCCGCCCCGGCACCTTGGTCTCGTTCTCATGGGACTGGTCCTGGTTGAGGACGGGGAAGGCATCGAGGGAGTGGGGACCCAGCTGGAAGGTCCTGGGCTTCTCCACCAGTGAGTAGTTCATGGAGAGCATGATGGGGTGCAGCTTGTCTCGGATGTTGTCCTGTGGGGTGGCAGAAATCACAGCAAAGCCCCAACTCCCTCCCCGTCCCCCACTCCAGCTCCAGCCACAGCCAGGCAGCCCCTGGCCACGTCTGGGGTACCAGCTCCTGCTCACACCCTGCTTGCGAGACCCAACAAACTCATCACAGGATGGATGGATGGAAGGAAGGAAGGATGGATTTCCACCTCTTTTCCCAGCCCTGCTGTTCCCAAGACCCTCTGCCCCCCACCATCCCTCTCCCCATCTCCCAAGAGCCGATCCCCCAGCTCCAGCACCACGTGCAGAGCAACTTGCAGTGCACGTGCACAAACACGCACGCGCGTGCACAAACACGCACACTCACCAGCAGCAGGAGCTCCTTGGATTCACAGCGGGTCTCAGGCATGGGGAAGATGCCACGGTAGGTAGCAGAGTGGGTCCCCAAAAACCTGACCCTGGGGGGGTGCCGGTCCTTGTCCGCCTCCAGGGTGTACTCCAGGGCTGCGGGGAGAGCCGAGTGCCGTGAGTGTTGCACACACGCGTGCCTCCAACACAACCCCTTGTGTACACGCATATCCCCTGCACGCACGTGTGTGCATCCCCACACGCCGACACGCGTGCATGTCCTCCCCAAACGTGTGCTCACGCGCACCCCCTGCGCACGCACACACRTCCCCCCGGGTGTGCACACACCCTTGCACGACTGCTGGTGGATGTCCCCCCCCCCCAACACATTCCCACGTGCACACGCACCCACGCCTGCACCCCTGGGCACTCACTGATCTTCTCCTTGTACTTGGGGTCTCCAGCACTCTGGTTGTAGGAGAAGCAGACGGTCACCGTGATACTGGGGGGGGGGGCGAAAGGGGCCGTGAGCGGAGCCGCCGGCACCGCAGTGCCGCGAGCAGGACCGGCTGCACCGGGGGGGAGCTCACCAAGAGTCAGGCGTGCACCGGGCAGGGTCCACCTTGCTGGGGGTCACCGTGAAGGTCTTGTTCAAGATGTTGATCACGGGCCGAGCTCTGGGCAGAGGTGGGGGTTGGCTGAGCCCCCCGCAGCGGCACAGCCCCTCCTTGCCTGCTGCCAGCTCCCAGAGCCAGGCACATCACTCCGTGCCCACCTCGCTGTCCCGGGGTGCTGGCAGAGGCAGGATCTGTCCCTGGGAGGTGGCAGGGAGGGCAGAGGGCTGCAGGACGCCTGCCGTCCCCGCTCTCTTACCTGAGCAGGACGATCCTCTCCGCCAAGCTGCCCACCAGGAGGTCGGGGTAGGAGTTACCATCCACATCCAGCCCCCCGCTCAGCGAGTACCCGAAGGTCTGCATGCTGGCAGGGCCCAGATCCGACCCGCTGATCACCTGGATTTTGGGGGGGGGGGGGGGTATCACCCATTGCTGATGAGCCCCATGGATCTGGGGATCTACCTGTTGCATCCCACCCCGGAGCATGGGATGCTCAGAGGGGATCCGGAGCCCCGCTGCCCCGATGAGGGGCTCCCCGTGGGGCTGTTACCTGCCGGGGTTTGTCCAGCAACCCTTCTGCGCTGCTGTGGTAGATGTAGACCTTGCCGGGCCCCTCGAAAGGAGCCCCCACAGCGATATCTGTGGGGAGAAGAGCAGGATCAGCCCCACGGGAACGGGGTGGGGGCTACCCTGCAGTACCTCCACACCTCCTCAACCCCTCTTCAATCCCCCCCTGCACCCAACTCTCACCCAGCCCCTCTCCTCCTTGAATGCACTCCCCCACCAAGATGCCCCCCATCTCCTTCTCTTCACCCCAAACCTCTCCAGAGACCCACCACACTCCCTCAAGCGGGATCCCCTCTTACCTGAAGACATCCCCCACATACACCCGAAGGCAGCCCCGCTGCACCCCCCACCATGGCTCCCCCCACAAGGGTCCCCAGCCCCTCACCCTGGAAGCCATCCTGGTTGATGTCCCCGATGCTGGCCACGGCAAAGCCAAAGGCGGAGTAGCTGGGGCCGGTGAGGACCAGGCTGGGGTGGGGCTGGAAGCCCCCCACCTCGTTCATGTAGACGTAGACTGCGCCCCCCACCTCCTGCTTCCGCTGGAAGTAGTAGGGGGCTCCCACCACCAGGTCCTGCCACCTGCGGGGCCGAGGGATCGGTCGGGGCTGGGGGCTGCGACATAACCCCCCTTCCCTGACACACCAGAAATGGTGGGGGACCCCAGATCCATAAAAAGATGACTCCCTCAAAAAAACTGCCCACCCCCAGAGCTGTGTGTGTTGTCCCCCCGGGCTATGACCCACAGACCCCCTTGAGCTGCAGGATGGCTCAGGAGGGGCCCCCCCCTCCCCCCCCCCCATCCCTGGGAGCTGGGGGGTCCCGGCCCCCCGCCCTTACCCATCACTGTTGAGGTCTGCCAGGGCCACGGCGCTGCCAAAGTAGGAGCCGACTTGGTGGCCGGGGAGGAGGAGGCTCCTCTGCAGCGTCTGCTGGGGGCTGCGGCTCAGCAGGTACACGGCGCCCATGTGCTTGTACCGCGGAGCACCCGTCACCACCGTCACCGCGTCCTGCTGCAGCACCGCGCTGCCCACCTCTGCTGTGTACCCTGCCGCCAAACCGTGCCAGTGAGATGGGGGCCAGCACAGGAACCCCCCCCCAACATCCCCAGACCCCATGTTCTACCCCCATGACCCCCTCTCCAGCCCCCTGAACACTACGGTGTCACCGCTGCCCCCCTGCTCACACCATCCCTGGCGGGGGGGGGGCAGTCTCCAAGCCCCCCTAAACCCCACACCTCTTTAACATCCACCCCCAAGGTTCCCCCTAAATCCACATCCCCCCAAATCTCCTCCTCGCCCCAAAACCCCCCCAAGGAACTGGGGGGAAGCCCCCTGCCCTGCTGCCCCCCACCTATATAGGTATTGCCGTTCCTCTTGTTGGGGTAGGAGAAGTCGTGCAGGTCCCACATCTCCCGCTGCAGCATGTAGTCAGTACCTGCGACGGCGGAGGGGGGGGGGGTGTTAACTCCGCAGCGGGGGGCA
This sequence comes from Phoebastria nigripes, assembly GCA_035582835.1. Taxonomy (NCBI): domain Eukaryota; kingdom Metazoa; phylum Chordata; class Aves; order Procellariiformes; family Diomedeidae; genus Phoebastria; species Phoebastria nigripes. The sequence continues at coordinate 21,511 of JAYKAV010003144.1, forward strand.
GCCCCACTCCCCTTGCACGCCTGCAACGCGCGAGCACACACGCAGCCAGACGCGTGTGCGTGCACATGGACACGCTCACCCGTGTACAGGGGGTTTGCACGGGTGTGCAGATAAGCACACGCAGAGGTGCACATGCGTGATACGTGTAGGGCACGCTCAGGCACATCCTCGTGCACAAGCGTGCAAACACGTGCATGCACTCACCATGCACGCGTGGGCACATAAACRCACACAAGCGTGCGCACACACGTGTGCTCCGATGTGCATGCGCACACAGATGCCCGTGTACGCACGAGGGGATGCCCCATGGGGGTACGGGCACCAGGCGTCCCCGGGGAAGGGGGCTGCCCACCCCTGCCCCTCCCCAGGCACACGCACCTTGCCAGTTATAGGCGCCGGGYGCCCCAAAATAGATGATGTTGGCGGTGAAGCCGGCGCTGGTGCCCATCTGGCACATGCCGGTCTCGTCGGTGTCCGTGTTAGAGTTGCACATCTCGTTGTGGTAGGTCTGCCACTCGTCGCTGATGTTGAGGCGCAGGTCGTTACCCCGCACGTAGCACTTGCCCACCATGCGCCGCTGGTCCTCGCTGCCCGACCACAGCACCTTGGTATAGCGGTGAGCGCAGGCCTGCCGGGACAGCCCGGCACCCCTCTCAGCAACTGCAGCACCCCCAAAAATGAGGGGCTACAGCCCCCTCCCTTCCCAATGCCACCACCCTCTGCCCCATGTGCTGCCTCTGCCCTGATCCTGGTGTCAGGCCGTATATATGGATGCTGCCCTGCCATTAATGCAGCCTATACGTCACAGCGTTATCCTGGCTATGATGGTCTATAGGGTACGATACTGTCCTGAGAGCACCTGAGATGCTCCTGAGAGAATCTGAGATGCTCCCGAGAGCTTTAGTCCATCCACACCAGTACACCCTGCCAGGAGAGGGGTCCATGCGCTGCGTCACCCCACGGCTCCGGGAGGTGACAGGGGACCCCCCGCAGTGCCTCTGCCTGGTGCCACCGCGCTGGGGACACGCGCAAGGCCCACGTGAAAGGACCAGCAGCCGTGCAAGGCGGCAGCTCGGCACCAGCACACGCCTGTGAAATATTGGGGTGCACGTGCACTCACCAGCACCCTCCCCGCCGGCTGTCGCTGGCTGGCCACCGTCACCCCCAGCCACATGCCATCGATGATGGCCTTGTCCGGCTCACCTGGGCGAGGAAGAGACAGCGTGAGAGCCAGGACCYCCCACCCCCAGAGCCCCCACGTGCTGGGGCAGGGGGGGTGTCCCGGGGCACTCACGTACTCTTCAACTCGATGTCGAGCCGCTGGCAGTCGCTCGTGGAGGCGGTGAGGGGGCAGGCGTAGACAGCGCCCGTCCGCGTGCCGTTCGCTGGCTCCACATCTCGGGGGGCCCCGACCAGCAGCCTGGGGGGCAGAGAGGGGGGGGCGGGTGGGCGATGAGGTGGGGCCAGCGGGTCCACCCACCCCAATGCCCTCCACCTTAGTTTGGGGGTGCAGAGCAGGCAAGCTGCCCCAGGGAGAGGGTGGTGGGGTGTGACGGTGGCCAGGAGGTGCTCGGAGGGGACGGGAGCTGCTTCCTCGGGGCACGTCATGCCTTGACACCCCCAAATAACGGGGGGCAGCGGACCCCCAGCCCCATCTCTAGAGCAGGAATGGGGGTTCCCCTTGGATGGGCATGCACAGGGCTGGCAGCAACCAGCCTCTCACCCCCGGCACGTGGGCACACAAGCACACTGAAAGGTCTCCCAGGACAGCAAAGGGACAGACCCCCCTCTCCGGGCAGGGGACAGACTGATGGACACGCTCCTTGCCCCCTCCTTGCAGGACCCGATCCCAGCCTGAGYCCCCCCCATCCCGGTGCAYGGGGGGTGCAGGAACAGGGGGTCAGGCTGACGCCTGCAAACCTCGCACACCGCRTTCGCCGTGCCGGCAGGGAAAGCAAAGCGGGGAGTCGCTCGGCACGACCCAGCCGCCACCAGCGCCAGGGCCCCCGTGCCTGTGTAAACAGCCACAGCCCTTCCTGGCCAACCTCTGAGCCGGCGGTGAGGCCGGGGCCTCCGCGGCACAGCTGTGGCGTGTCCGGCAGACAGGCTCGCCGCCTCCCGCTGCCGTGCCAGGGAACGCCGCAAGAACCGGGTGTCCCGGTGAGGGGGGAAGACCCCCCCAGGAGAGGGGAGGGTGAGCTGGGACCAGCTCTGGGAGAGGCACATGTGCACCCCTCTTCCCAGGAGGGGTCTGGGCTTGCCTCCCCCTCTCCGAGCAGCACCGGGGGTCCCGGGGGAGGCAGCACCCTTCCGGGGGTGACTCAGGCCCCTGGAGAGGCAGAGACGTCCCGGCTGAGTCACGGCGGTGCCATGCAGAGGGGAGGACATCGGCATACCTGGAGGGGTGCCTGGGCTGGAGATGCAACACCCACAGCCCAGCTCCACGTGCGCTCATCCCCCAGGGGCTTTAAGGTGATGCTGATGGGACCCCAGCACCCACCTGACCCCCCCCACCCCAAGGGAGGAAGCTGGGGACCCCAGGTAGCAGCAGGGCACAGGATCCACAGCCCTGCCATGGGGCTGGGGGTCGGCAGGAGGACCCGGCGTGCCCGGGGGGCTCCGGAAAGGCCAGCCTTTCCGCTGGGAAGTCCTTCGGGATCGCGAGGACAATGGCGTGGAGGAGGCACAGCCGCACCGTGCCAGCAGAGGAAGTGCATCCCCCCTCGCAGGCAGGATGAAGGCAGGCTGCCGGGGGGGGGACAAGGCACCCAGGTAGCTGCCGCAGCCCCCAGACCTTATCACAGGGCACTGGGGTAACGAGCTGGCCAGTCCTCAGCACAGCCAGCCCAGCCACCGGTGAGGACAGGGGCAAGTCTGGCTGTCCCCATCCCACTGCCACCAGGAAGGGAGTGCCGGGGAGGCTGCGCTGGGCAGGGCTGAGCAATGCGAGGCCGGGAGCGCGGGCGCGTCCGGGCAGCGCCGGGGCGGCTGACTCAAAGCCCAGGCGCAGGAGGAATGTGGGGCCCCAGGCAGCCCCCGCCCCGGCACGCCGGAGCCCCCCCCCTGCACCCGCCCGGTGACGGGCACCGCTGGCGGCATCACTCCGGCTGAGTCAGGCAGATGCTGCAGGTGGGGGGGACGGCATCACTCAGCCACAGAAAAGCCCCCAAAGGGGTGCAATGGGGGGGTCCGCTCCCCCCGGGATCGCTGAGCTGGGGATGCCAGCGGCATCCGCATCCCCCCAGGAAAGCGGGACACACTGGGTGTGAAGTCAAGGGTGTGTGTGTGTGKGGGGGGGTTGATTTCTCCTGACTTTTTCCAGCCTGGCACAAAGGAATCTGCCCCCCTAATTCCTTCCCCCCTCCCATACACCTGAAGGACACGGGGGGAACAAGGGGCACCATTGTCCCCACTCATCTGGAGGGGAAGTGACTCAGGGCAGCCGCACTGTGACTCAGGGCTGGAGGGAGAAGTTGGGGGGGGATCCTGCCCCCCCCACCCCCCCACCCCAAGCCCCAGCAGGACCCGCAGCCCTCGGGTGCTGCCCCACCATGAGCATGGCTCCTGGGGGCAGGGACACACATATAGCCCCTTGCCGGGGGCTGCCACGGCCGGGATCTGCCCCTAGCCTCCCCGGGTGGTCCTGGCTCGGCCGGACCCCAGCTCCAAGCAAAGCTGTTCCCAACCACCATCACTCCTCACGGCTGTGCCCCACAGGTCCCAGGGGGGTGGGAGCCGACCCAAGCCAAGCAGCTTCGGCGTCTCGCTGCTTCCAGCCAAGACTTCCCAGCACGGCAGCCCACCCGCAGGCTCTGCTCCTGGGGGGGGTTCGCAGGATGCTGGGGGCTTCTGAGCCCCACCGGAGCCGGGGCAGGGGGGAAACATGCACAGGCGTCCCCCACCCATGCATGCCCCAAGGTGCCATGCAGGGCCCAGCTACCTCAAGACCCAGGAAAACCAGGAGCCAGGATGCTGGGGCTCCCATCTTGGGGAGGCCAGGACCAGTTTGTGGCACTGGTCCCAWCCTGGGCGGGGGGATGAGGAGACAGGGCTCAGCCCAGGCCTTGTGCTCAGACAGCAGAGCAAAGGCAGGGATGGTCAAACAGCAGCAAGAGGGGGAGGCCGGGAAGGGAGGGAGGCAGGAATGCGAGAGGCCATGCCCCGTCCTAATCCACCCCGGTAAAGCGGGGGGGACGACAGCGTGGGGGCTCCCTGCCGGCTCTGGCCAAACCGGGAGGAGCGGCTGAGGGATGGTCTCAGCACCAGGGCACTGACCGACCCCGAAACGCAGCCGCCCCTGGGGTGGGAGAGATCCGATGAGGATGGTGAAGGGGGATCCGATGAGGATGGTGAAGGGGGATCCRACSWGGATGGCAGGCTGGGCTCAGCAATAGGGGGGCTGGGCTCCCCCAAACAGCAGCACGCAGACCCCAGCCCAACAGCTCCAGAGCTCCCTCCCTGGGGCGGGCGCCAGGCGGGGAGCAGCCGGGCAGCAAGCGCAGCACCTCATCCATCTCCCGACATGCTCGAGGAGTGACAAGCGCCAAGAAGCAGGAGGGGAAGAGCAGGCAGGAGGGTGGGGGCTCCGGCACAGCACCCCATCCCACCTCACCCCCGGTCACTGGCAGTGATGGCACAGTGGGGTGCAGGGACCCTCCCCAAGGCTTCACACCCCAAACCTTACCCCATGCTGGAGCTGGACCAAGCTCCAGGTTTGAGAGCTCAGCTCTACAATTGGGTTGCAGGGTAGAGTCCCCAACAACCCCCCCCGAACCCCCAAAGGTGGGCAACTGAGGGGTGACCCCAGCATAGCCCACCCCTGCTCAAGAGTTGCTACTCCAGGCCAGCCCCAAACCACCCCCCACCACCCTGACTCCCCCATGCTCCTCTCCGCTGCTGCTACGTTTGCAATGGGGGGGGCCCTGCAGCAATCGACCCCCCTGGGGAGCCCTGAGCAGACAAATCTGCTGATGCCCGTGCCGGAAAGGAGGCGGAAGAGGGGGAGAGATGCCTCCTCGAAGCAGCGAGGGATGGATGGAYGGACRGATGAACCCCCGGGCACTGGCCCCGCCGCGGCACATCCGTCCCCCCTCCGCCTGCCAAGGAGCCGCAGCCCCGCAGGACCCCGGCGGCTTTCGCCGGCCCCCAGCCAAGGCGGGGGGAGCGTGGCCAGACCGGCTCTGGCAATCGGCAGAAAACCAGGCGAGGGGGAGGGAAAGCTGGGAATTCACCCGGCCCTGCTGCTGGCCCCACTCTCCCTCTCCCCACCGGCCAACTGGGACCAGCAAGGACCCCGAGCGCCAGGGCAGCACCCCTGCTCCCCCATGCACAGGAGGGAAACTGAGGCACCCAGAAGGTCGCAGATGTTGGTGCTGCCTCCCCCCCAGGCTGCACACATGGGGCCCCCAGCCTCCCCGGCACAGATGCACCATGCCTCAGTTTCCCCATGTCATTCAGGAACCCCCACACCCGCATGGGTGAGGTYTCCCCAGCACCGCCGCGTCCTGCCGGCACGGCCACACGCCGAACCACCTCCCCCCTGTCTGAGCCCGCGGGAGCAGCTGGATCCAGCATGGGCAGCCGAAGGAGTTTCTTAATCACCAGATAACACCGTCACTTCCACCTCGCCTTCACCTGGCCCCGGGGAGGAGTGAGCAAACAAACCTTTGCATGGGCACAGCTCCGGGACATGAAAAACACCACGGGGTCAGGGAGCAGGGGGGAACTCCAGCGTCACACCGGCCGTGCCGTGCCGTGCTGTGCCAGCCCGGCCCCCCGCCAGCGCCCAGCCGGGAAGCGGCTCTCCTCACCCTACCGGGAGGTCGGGAATACCAGCCATGCTCCAGATCATCCCTCTCACCCCACCACCATCCCCACACCTCCGGTGGCCACAACCGCATTGGCGTGAGGCCAGGCATCGAACCCCCAAAAAAGCATGGGACACCCCCGCCCCGTTGGGGATGATGGTGGCAGGAAACGTCCCTTTCCTGTCCCCACCCTGGCTGCAGCAGGGCTGCACCTGCGAGGGCCTGCCCGGTGAGCAAAGGGCAGGGGGAGCCTCCATCCGCCGCCGCCGGGGCCGAGGGAGGGGAGCGGGTTCACCCCCGCGGTGCTGCAGCCCGGCTCAGCACCCCCCGCCCCGGCTGGTGGCTCAGCTACGGGGAGGAAGCGCAGAGCTGGCCCCCCTGGGATGGGGGGAGCCGGTGGGGCACGCCTGCACCGGTTCCACCTCCCCGCATCCACCCGGAATGGCTCCGACACCCCATGTTGGGGACAACGGACACTCCCACAGACGGAGCAAACCCTGTGGCTCTTCCAGCCCTCTGCCACGCTCCTGCCTGCACCATGTCGTCCCCCCCCCCCGGGGCAGGAGCAGCAGCTCCCCAGCTCACAGGAGGGCGGCTGACCTTCAAAACACCGACACCGGTTATTTACCTCCTGCCACTTCCACGAGAGGCAGGTGCCTCCCCGGACCTGCCCGCAGCGAGCGAGCCAGGCAGGAGCTGCCTGCACTCGCCCCGGCCCCCTCCTGCCCGCGCCACGCAGGCAGAGCTGCCTGCGCAGCCCGTCCAGGTCTGCTGCCCACACGCAAGGCCCCGTGGGGAAGCAGGGATGCGCTTGGCATCCCCTGGCCCCTCTGCGCTCGCAAGGGTCCCCCCTATCATCCCCCCCGCCCCCCAACGGGGACAGGCAGCGGAGGGC
>JAYKAV010003144.1:48545-208914 GCA_035582835.1 Phoebastria nigripes
GTCTGTGTCCCAGCCTGGAGCAATGCGACCCCTCCCCGGGGGGGAGACCTGTGGGGGGGCAGGCACCCCGACCCCCCCATGTCCTGGCTGAGTCTCCCCGGGGCGGGGGGCCTGACCCACGTGCTCCTGCCCGAGTGGGGGAATGTGTGTTGGGGGGGGTAACCCCTTCTCAGGGACCCCCCTCCATCAGGGGCACAGGCGCCAGCGGTGACTCCCCACGCACATGGCCCCGGGGGGATGCAACCCCTTGGGGGGGGCACGGGGCAGCCCTGGGYGCCCAGGGGACAGACCCCGGGCAAGGAGGAGCTGAGGCCGTTCACACTCAGCTCACCCGTGCAGGGACTTGGGGGGATGTACCAGGGATGGGAGAAGGATGGACACGGGAGGGACAGACACGCAGGGCGTCGAGGCCCCGTGCATCCCCAGTCCCTGTGCTCACGGGTGCTGGGGGAGGACACCCAGGGTGCTGGGGGGGGTGGGAGCCCCAAAGCCACCCCGTCAGCACCCACCCCAGCAGACGGGAGGCCCCTTCCCCTGGCGTCGGCAGCACCCCATCCCCGCRGGGCCCCGCTCCCGGCTGCAGGCGCCAACCTGCCTGGCCGCTCCCTTCCACTGCCCCGGGGAGCCCTGACCCCGGCGGGGTGCGTGGGGCCTGGAAGAGCCCCACAGCCTCCACCCCGGCTGCCAGCCAGGGCAAACCGGGGGCAAAAACCCCCGCCGGGGCTGGGGGACGCCGTCACCACCTTTGGGGACAGCCAGCCGGAGCCCCAGACGGTGCTGGCGGGGTGGATTTGCACCTCCTGCAATCCCAGGTCTCACGCCAAGACCTGGACAGGGTCCATGAGCCCTGGCTGCGCCGCGGTGATGGGTTTGGGGACACTGGGGTGATGCAGCGGGGAAGGGAGCTGGGTGGCCCGTGCCGAGCCAAGCACCGGCCACGAGGTCTCAGCTGCCACCCTGCGTGGGGTTTGCCCGGGAGGAGCAGCCTCGAGGGAGCCAGGGGGTGACAGGCGGCCGGGGATGGTGGCAGGGAGGGTCCCCTGTCCCCACCCTCCCATTAGACCATCTTCAAAACATGTTTCCATCTGGCCATCATGCCGGGTCTGAGTCACTCCGAGCAGGGGCCAGGAGCTCCAATATAAATAGCTGAGCTCCTGGCTAACCCCAGGACACACTGGGACCGTGTCCTGCCCCAGACTCCCAATACAACAACCCTTCCTCTGACCCGCCTCCGACCCTCCGTAGCTGATGGCTTCTGCCCTCTCTCCCCATCCCAACCTCCTCAAACCTTCGCTCATGACACCGTAAGGATCATTTCCAGCACAGCTGGACCCACAGACCAGCTCTTCGGTGCTGGGCGCAGGCCCTGCGGTCCCCATGTCCCTCTATCCCAGCGTGGAGCTGGGCAAAGCCCCAGCGTCCCTGGGACTGTCCTTGGGGATGACATGGGCTCAAAATCCTATGTGAGCCCTAAATTTGGGCGCGGGGAGAAGCTGTCCTGCCACCCTTGCCCGGGCCACCAAACTCCAGGGGCCAACGTGGAAAATCCCCCAACCCCACCCAGGCAAAAGCGGGGGCGAAGCAGCAAATAAAAAGAGGCAGAAGGAGAAATCCAGATGTTCTCCAGCCCTGTCCGAGGCATCCCCAGGGAGCCCGGCTTGGCCGGCACTGAGGGCAAAGCGTGGCCGCTGCGAGTATCAAAGGAAACCTCTGCTGATCTGCTTTTATCCCGGCTCCTCACTTTCCCTGCCGGGGTGACTCAGCTCTCACCGGCTCGGGGGACGGGTGTCGGCTTGCCAGGATGAGCTACCGGCGGCTCTGCTCCCTCCGGTGCTCCTCGCCCCGGTGCTGAGGGTGGGAGGGAGATGCTGGGGCTGGGGGCTGCATCCCCCCCTACCGCAGAGGGTGCCCGTGATGGTAGGGAGGCTCCCAGGGCTGGATCCGCAGGGTTCAAATGCTCAGGGGACCCCGACCCACTTCCCAGCCCCCTGTGGTCTCCCACCCCTCTGCTACGTGGTGGACATAATAAATACCCATAATTAAATATAAGTACCCCAAAATGTCCACCACGTAGCAGAGGAGCCAGGGTCCCTGTGCCGGGCGCTGGTGGAAGGACGGTGTCCCCATGGGTGTTTTGGGGCAATATTTGACTTCTGGCAGGAGGAGAAGGACCCTCGGGGTCAAATCCTCTCCTGGGGCAAGGTGTCGCAGCTCTGTTTCATTGGTGATGCCAAGGAGGGATCCCACCCCACCATGCCTGGGGGCTGGAGGCTGAGTGGATCCCCCCATTTGGGGATCTCCAAGCGGGTCCCATGGCATGGGGCAGCCCAGGGCGAGCAACGAGTCAGCAGTGACACCAGATGAGAGGCAGCCCATCTCCTCCTCTTCCTCCTCCTCCTCCTCCTCCTCCTCCACCTTCTCCTCCTCCCTGACTCCATAGCAGCCTCGCACAGGTGAAGTTTTGGGTCAGGGGTCTGAAGGTGTCGATCTCAGCATCCCTGAGCCCCATCCTGTGCCAAGGGGATGCCCCATCTCCAAGCCCATCGGGGTGGGCGCAGGGACAGCACTACCTGCTCCGCGTTCCCTTGGGAGACGGGGTAAGAAACTGGCACCAAACCTTCAGGCTGTAAAAAACTCCCAGCTCCCAGCCACCGCTCACCCGGGGGGCTGGTTCCCAGCAGCTCCRGCAGCTCGAGGGAAGGAGCCGGTGCCACCCAGGCACCTGCCTGGGGACGAGCACGGGGCGCACGCCCGGGGGTCAGGTCCCAGCCCTCCTGTTTGTGTCGGCGCGGGCTGGCAGGGACAGAACATGCTGTTTTAGCAGGGTTTGGGTTTTGAGGGGTAACCCACTGCCAAAATAAATACATCAAGTCAACTCATATTAAATTAAAAAAATAAATCAAGGCCATGCTCGGAGCCAATTCAAAGTCTCGGTCTCGGGGCTGGAAGGTGCTGACACATGCCGAGACCCACGCGGTGGCAGGGAGCGCGCCGGGCGCTGCCAGCCGGGACATGCGGGAGCCACGCCGCTGCCGTTCACCTGCCCGGCGATGCTCTCGCTGTGGCGGCAGGCGCTCGGAACGTGGCTTCACCGGTGCAAAGCCGAGGCGACGGTGGCTCCGGGTTTTTATCTGCCGGCTTGCCGACTCCGGCTGCCGAGGCTGATGAAAGCAGGAAGGATTAAAGGGGTGCAGGGAAGGGTGTGGGGGGGCAGGAAAGCATGTGCCAGGTAACAAACCTACAAGATCCTCCAAGATAAAGGGAGATCCCAACAGCTGTAATTACGCGCTGGAGATAGAGCGGGGAAAGCCTGAAGCCAAGTACAGGAATTCTGGGTTAATGGCAGCCCAAGGAGAAGTTAATAACAAGCCGAACAAAGTGGGAGCAGACAGCCTGGCGTCTGCCCTCCCACACGCCACCGCTGCCACACTAACGAACAACCGCGCTATCTCCAGCCCCGTCAATAATCCCGGGGGAGCTCAGGGAGACGGGGTGCCGGCGCGAGCCGGGCTCCTCCGCGCAGCGAGTTGCGGCACTGGCTTCTCCCCGGGCTTCTCCCCAGGCTTCTCCCCTGGCTTTTTCAGCTTGTTGGTTGGAGCAAAAGCCATCCCGGGGGGGGGAACGGGGAGGATGAGGGGCTGTTTGGGAGCATAAAATCATAGAATAGTTTGGGGTGGAAGGGAGCTTTAAAGGGAACATCCTCTGGGAGGGGGGCTGGAGCAGGTAATAGCGCGGGGGAAAGGCTGTGCTGCACGACACCCTCCTTTCCCAGGGCCTGATCCTGCCCCATAGGGGAGCACCAACATGAGTGGGAGCAGGATTTGTCCCCTGGATGGTGTCAGACACCCCTGAAGCACCCAGGACCTGTTCCCCCGTGCAATGAATCACGGCATGAGCAAGGCGAGATGGGAGCTACTGATGGGGAGGTGACCTGAAGGTGCAGAGGTGGCCCAGAGGACACAYGCACCCGGGAGGTGACAGCGACGTGGCCGTCACAGGAGGGTCTGCGACCCAGCTTCGACGGGGAGGTTTCAAGAGGGATGCAAGGGAGGAGAAAGTTCCCATTAATATTTTTTCCCCCTTTACCTTTGCAGAGCTCCAACATCTCCAGGAGGGATTTGAAGGGGTTTTCTGCAAAAAGATGCTCAAAAATGGCTTGTCCCAAATGTTGCAGCCTCAGCAACCAGTCTGGCTGGGGTTGGGCTGGTTGAAGCCCAGCTCCCTGGCCTGGGCTCGGGGGGGGGGGGTGTTCTTATTTTCCAGCACCCAGAGGCTCTGCAGAGGGTGCGGGTCAGCCTGGTGCCACCAAAGGCACCGGCCAGGTGGTGTAAATCAGCATTTCCCCAACAGCACAGCTGTGGTCAGAGCCACCGCAACGATCAGGATTTGTGCCCTGCTTCGTCGCCCGTTTGAGTTAAGATGAAATCATATAGATTTTAAAAATTCTTAAAACAAGTAATCGTTCCCCCACCCCCCCCGCTTCATCCCCCCTCAATAAAGCAAATATTTTGTTTTCGAACTTAAAATACTTTCCAGGACGTAGATCTGGTCTGGGTTTGATTTTGACGGGGACTGCCGGCTGGAAATCAAAGGAATAAAAGGACCCTGATGTAAATCAGCAGTGATCCACCAAGGGGCGTATAGTCCCCCTGATTTACATCACTTCAGCCCTTGGCCCCTACTGAGACAGATGAATGAGGGAGCACAGGAGAGGGGAAAGTTCCCCTTTGTGGCATCTTGTTTGGAGAGCAGCAAAACCGGCACCGGTTTTGCTACCCCATAAATGCACAGAGGCTGAAAATTTACACCAGCATCACCAGCTATTCCTGACCGGCACCGCTGAGGGCCAAACCTGAGAGGGTCTCTCCCTGTCCCTGCTATTCTTTGGTGAGTTTATTAACTGCCTGGGATTAATTGTGGGAGCAATTTTCTGCTGTCTAAATTCCCCATGTCACTGTTCCTCCCCTTGTGCCCTGGCGTGTGAAGCCAGTTTGGGGGATAATTATGCTCCATCTGGAAACCTTTGGGGAAGGTGTGAACCTGCTAGGCAGAAATATGACATATTTAATCAATTATTCCATTCATTAGCCCCGGCCTCAGCGCCTTGCCCTGCTAATTTGACAAGAGCACCAGTTAAAGAGGCTTTTTAACCCTCATTCGCTTCCCATCACCCTTAACGCAGAGAGCTGGAGAGTACCGAAGCTGGAAATGAGCTGAATCCTGTCCTGCCGGGGACGGCGACACGTCGCAGCCCGAAACCCTTCGCYTTCCCTTCAGTGGTCACTGGTAAAGCTCTGCCCCAGGCAGCAAGGAGGCTGGCTCTGCCAAAGCATCTTGTCTGCTGATGCAAACCCAGAAAATCCTTTGGGGTGCTCCAAAAAGTATTAAAAAACCAGTTAACTTTTCCTTTCTTTCCCTTCACGTGAAACTCCGTCGCTTGGACTTGGGCTGTGGATTGGCACCAGGCTGACATTTCACTTTTCTGACTTGATGCTCTTCCCCTCCTGCCCCTTCCCTGCCTCTACGGCCTTTGCTGGAGCGGTGCAAAATTGCCTCTTTCTGGGTGGAGCAGATAAAAAGGATAACTTGAATTTATTGTGTTGTGAGCGGAGCAGTTAAATAATGGGAAGTATTGGTTCGGATTTTTTTTTTTAGATAACTTGAATTTGTTGTGCATTTAAATAATGAACAATATTGGTTTGGACTTTTTTTTTTTTAGATAACTTGAATTTATTGTGCATTTAAAAAATGAACAATATTGGTTTGGACTTTTTTTTTTTTTTTAGATAACTCTTTGGAGCTTGATTTTCCCCTAAGGGTGAGCCTTACAACAAGCCCAATTAAGATCTGGCCCAGGTTTTCTACACAATTTCCAGCGGACTCTTCCTTGCATAAATGGTCTTTTCCTTTCCTATCACAGGCTCTTCATTTGAGAAGCTGTTATTTTCCCTTTAGTGAAACCCATTAAGGGTTTGCAACTTTAACAACGTAACAAGGCAGTTAGTGATGCCTAGATGCAGCATTTAAACAAAGAGATCTTCAAGCGCTGGCCTCTCAGCGGAGACTTTGCTCCAATAAACCTGATTAATTTGTTTTAAAACGATCTCTTGCTGGCACACATCTCTAAAGGAGAAACTTTATAAACTTTGGGATTAGGACTGAAATGGGCAGCGCCTATTTTACCACCTTAATAACTGCCACCCTGGCAAACCAGGAGGGGGGTGTTTAATGGGGTGTCTTTAGAGGGGTGAGGTGCCCGGCGTGGTACCCTGGTGCTGGCACAGCCTCCTCCTGCTTCCAGCCGTGCCTGGTGCCCACGCAGGTGCTTCCTTCCCCTCATCCTCCTCCATCCCAGGCGCTTGCCGAGCACCCACCCACGYGCAGGACGGTCCCCGTGCACATCGGCATCCCCGGCGTGATGCTCTGCCGCGGAGGTCGGAGCCCCRCCGGGGCCAGCTCTGCTCCCACCTCTCTGCCCATGGGGTGGGAGGAATTAAACCCCACRTTTCCCCCCGAGCATCCCGCTCCAGCCCGCTGGCTGCAGCGCCTGTTGACATGTTTCTCTAGAAAGGGATTTGGCCAAGGATGGAATTTAAAACCCACAGATTTTTGGGGGTTTTGTTTTGTTTGTTATTAATTTTCTTTTTTGTTTTGTTTTTTAATGTCCTAGCTGGAAAGTTGAAAGCTGTGGCTGAGACCTCCTCTGGCAGTGCTGGGCTCCATCCCTGCCATTGCTGGCTGCTCAGTGCCCCCAGCAAAKCACACCTCCGTCACCCACTGGGTCCGGGTGCTGGGCAGGGGGGACAATTCTGCTGATGCTGGGATGCTCTGAGGGTATATGGGAGGCAAAACCTGAGAGGTGAACTGGTATGGCCGGGAGGAAGAGCTGAGCTCCTGGGAAGAAGAGCCCCTTCTGTCACTTGTTGCAGTGAAAAGATGTAATTTTTCACTTTGAAATCAAGCTACTTYTTTTTAACAAGCAAAACCCTGTTTAAATTTCAATAAGCGGAACAAAATCATTCTGTTTTCTCAAAGCAAAACATTTTGACGGGTCAGAAGGGTTGGGGGAGGTGTCTCACCATTTGTAGGATGTTTTCATTCTGTTTTTGTAAAGGATCAGGAAGAAATAGCAGGGTTTCCTCTGAAATCTGACCCCTGCCCAGGCCACTCAGAAGCACTATAAAAACCTGGGGAAAGGCCAATGTCTCAGGGTCAGGGACCCAACTGACCGGATGGGTGGAATGAAGACTTACAGACGAATCCCTGTCCTTGTTTTTTGGTGCCAGAGAAATGACACAAAATGATCTGATCTCAAGTCAGAGCAAGTGGGGAGACTTGGAGGATCTTCACGTTGGGGCCACGTGTTGGGGATGCTCCAGCTGCGGGAGCGTCGGCGCCGCTGGCCCGGAGGAGATGCTGGCTGGGCAGCGTTTCCACATCCAGATGCCACAGGGCAACACCTGGATCCCCCATTTAGGAGCACCTGGGACCCCCCCCGCCCCAGTCCACCCCTGGCCTCTCCCAAGCACTGGAAGCTGCATTTGCAGGTGGACACACGGCATGGGAAGGGGAAAGCATGGACGACCCCCGTATCCTCTGCATCCGATGCGTGGTGCCCGTCTCGTGCCCCGGGACGTGTCGGGGCTTGCAGGTTGGGGGAAGAATGTGCCGAGCATTTAAAGAGCTGACAGGAAGGGCTTGAGCTTGCAGCTGACTGCACGTTCAGTCCTCGTTTGTGAGCACTTTGCATCGCTGATGACAGAAAATTGCTTTGTTGCCCAGGTTGTGGGGATTGAGTGACGGGAAATCTGCGGCGCTTGCTTGAATTGGCAAAGAGGGCTCCTCGGCGGCGGGGGGAGCCCAGCCCTCCCCCACACCTCCTCTCTCTGCCGAAAATAGACGAGCGATTTAAACAAMCCCCCTCCCTGGATTTATATTCATCAGAAGGTGCTTTTTGTGAAGCCCTGTGTCAGACCGAGCTCGAGACGCAGTTTGTGGCTATGGGGGATGCTCGCGGGTAAGCCAAGGAACCACATCGGAGTCCCATGGCAAAAGTCCACGAGCAGGTGAACAGAAGAAGAGAGGGGGGAAATCACTGTGACATTTTACTGATGGAACAGAAACTTTTCAACAAATACTTGGAGAGAAAAATCTATATTCTCTTGACATTTCCCATATTTGGTGAAATCCCAAGCCTTCCACCAAAACCCCAAATGCATGCACAAAGTCCCTCAAATGCTTTAACGAAGAGCAGCGTCCCAAAATGTCCTTTTCTTTTTGGTGGTTAAGACTCTGAAAAAAAAAAAAAAAATTCAGGAATTTTTAAAAGGGAAAGGAGCAATAAATCGGAAACGCTTCAACATCGCTGTAGAAATGGGTGTTTTCTGACCCATCCCAGTGACTCGCTCCTGTGGGTTTGCTGCTGGAAGGTGCCAAGGACGGTGGCTACATGTGTCTTTGGGGGAGTGAAGATGCCCAGCTCGTCTCTGGGTCTGGACACAGGGGAGTGGGGAGAAGCTCTCTGGGTTGGACCTGCCGCATTCTCCATATTCCAGCTCTATATTTTAGCACTGATGAAAAACGCCGTGTTACCAGCCCCAAGCCTGGCTCCCTTCTCCTCCTTTGCAGTCAACGATGAGTTTCAGAGGGAGCAGACTCAGGTCAAGCCTCGGAAAAAAAATGTGATCTCAGAGTCCTCGATTTACCTGCAGAAGAGGTAACAGCAGGGCAGCTACCAGAGTCCGGCCCCGGGTACCCACGTAGGCTTCCCAGGCAAGATTTCCTCCTGCCCCCCGCGATGCCGAGGCTGCCGGGGACCCGGAGAGACTCAGTGCTGCACGGTCACTTGCCGTCCCCAGCCGGGATGTGTGGGTTTGGAGAGACATTAAGAGCATTATAATCAGTGACCCCACATTCTTGCTAATTAACAGAGAGAAAATTAGTGGTAAAGGAAATTGTTCCTCTTATATTGCTGTTTTCTGGTTTGTTTGTTTTTTTGGCTTGGTTTTTTTTTTGTTCTCTGCGTGTACCATGTAGAAAGAATTATTTAAGCCTCTGGGGCCAAATTCCCAGGCTTGACTTAAGCAAAATTCTCATTGTGAGTTTTTGCCTGAATAAAGGAGTCAGGGTCTTGCCCAGAAGCAGAAAAGGGCAGAAGCCAATCCTCCGCTTCACTTTAAAGCAGGCTGAGCCCACGGTACCCGCTCACAGAGCGGAGCGGTGCCAGGCGATGCTCAACTCAGCCGAGACTCTCCCCTCTGCAAAGGAGGGTTCGGTCCCTGCCAAATCGCGCACGTCTCTGCAGAGGGCTTCAAGGGGAAGCCAGGCAGCTTTGAAAAGCAACTTGACAGTGCYGAGGACATCGGACACCCTCTGAGGCAGGCGGGATGGCTCTGGCAGGGATGCCACGAGGGCGGATGCTGGCAGAGCTGGCGGTGTGACATTTGGAGCTCTGATCCCCCCTAGGGCAGAGGTGTCTGGTGGCCACCTCCATCCGATGGCTGGCTAGTGCCTAGGGCTAACAGCCACCTTGTAGCATCGTCCTGCTGCACGGAGCGAGCACACAGGGACAACCCCGCATCCTGGTCCCCTTGCAGAACCTGAGCTCTCCGCTTCTGGCCCCTGACAGCCATCTCCCCGGCTCCCAGAGCCACCGTCCTTTCCTGCAGAGCTGGAGGCAGAGCCACCTGCCCCGGGGCCCAGGGACACCCCTGCCGAGCCGGGGAGCCACTGCCAAGCCAGTCGGGGTGGTGTCACCTAACATGTCCCCACGCCACCGTCCTCCCTCCCCAGCACGCTCGCAGGTGGTCATTAGCGGAGCTGACAATCCCCGCAGCACGCGCCGAGTATTTACATCTCTGGGGAAGCTGAACTCAAAGAGGGAGAGAGAGAGGGAGAAAAAAATGGTGACGGTAAATGTATAATTAAAATCCTATTAAGAGGCGCCCAGGAGTCTCCTGGGGAGCAGGGTGTACGAGATCGCTGCCTCTCCGACGGCTCTTGGGTGCGAAAGTCTCCCCAGGCACGGCCAGGAGGGCCCGGGGGGACCTGCCCTGGGGGATGGGGCATTGTCAGGGTCTCTGCGGCGCTGGGGCATCCCTCCCAAGGCCAGGCTCCGGTGTGGGAGGACCATCCCGTCCCGTCCCGTCACCTGCAGCCTTGTTCTGACTTCAGAGATGCTGGGAGCAGGCGTCCATTCCAACACTGGCTCCCCTGGCAGCTGTATGTCCCCAGACAGCTCAAACTGGTGGGCTGGGTGCCCAGCTCAGGTGCAGGGTGCTCCCTGAGTCCAAAACCCCTYGGACTGGGCTGGAGGAAGGGGCCACCAATCTTGGACAAGCAGAGAGTCCAGCTGCGTCCTGGGCTTGGCGGGGCGATGCCCGGCTAGAGCCACGTGGCTCAGCAGAGCTGTTGGAGGAGACAGGCATTTTAATAGGCAAAAAGAGGGAGTTGCTCTCGCCTGATCTACGTTAGCACTGTCATGGACTCAGGGTTTCACCATCTCTTACACCCTGGCTACTTCCTTTCCATCTCTCAGCCCTTTTGGTGTATCAGATCCTCACCCTCACTGGGAGGTCCATGTCTTCCTCAGAGACCTGCCCACATCCCACCACGCTCCCCGGCACCGTGCTGGTCAGGCTCCCTTTGTTCAGCCCCTCGCAGGCTCCATGCCCACCTCCGGCCATGCCCGGGACATAGCCTGGCTCTGACCCAGCTCAGCAATCCACCTGCGCTGGGCGATTATTTTTCCTCTCCCTGGAAGCATCCCCATTACGGAGGTGATACGTGAACCTCCCCTGCCACCCTGCCACCTTCACCCAGGGCTCTCCCTGGCTGCCCCTATTCAAAGGCAAAAAAAAGCAGGTTGYGGCCAGGTTTGATGGTAAATCATACCATTTCCTCACCGCCCGCCAGATTCCAGCAGCCCAGCTCGCATCGCCCTCCCTTGCAGGTGGCTTTCCCATTCAACACCTCCCATCTCACCTACCCCCTGCTCTTTACAGCTCCCGTATTAGTTGTGGTTCACCGGGCACTGAATGGGGACTGGAATTCCTTAATCCACCTGCGACCTGCAGAGGAGCTTTCTCAGCCCCAGCCCCGTAACCCAATCCCGCTCGGCACAAAGCCGGGAAGGCATCGCCGGCGTTAACCAGCAGTTGAATCTCACCTCCTCCTGGTCCGGGGAGGGTGGGCGGCACCGCAGGCACTGCTCCCTTTGAACGTCCCCCGATAGAGATTTGCCGGCACAGAGGTCRGCCGAGCTTTTGTCTCGCTGTCGATTTGGAAAATTCCACCTGGTCGCGGTCGGGCTTTCCAGGGGTCCCATTTCATCCAGTTCGTAGCTCAAAATGGGCCCGTGGGTTTGAGTCCAGGTGCCACCTCGCCCTGAGCTGAGCACTGAGCAGTAAAAGGGACTGAGGGAGGGTTTGGAAGTGTTTTGTTTTGKKTTTTTTTGGTTTTTGTTTTTTGTTTTTTGTTTTTTTTTTAACAGGAAAATGTTGATTCATTGGAAATAATGATTTTTGCCAGGAACATAGCTGCTTACTTTGACCTGGGCAGAATTTCTCATCAAAATATTGCAGAGGTGTATGTGTCCATCACATAATAACTAGCAGCTTGGGCATTCACACAGGACAGGGGACCCCCATGGCTCCCCAGCTCCCCTCCCACCAGCTGGATCTGCCCCCACTTTGAGACCTGGAAAGCAGTGAGGATCCACATCTCGCACCCTCTCAGAGTCACAGTCAGCCCAAGTCCTTCACATCAAAAGATTTTTCTTGAAAGATGTATTTTCTGTAAAAATACGTTGCTGCCTTCTGCAAAGAAGATGCCAGCCTTCCTCAGCTCTCCAGTCTCTGGTCCTTCCTGCCCCATCTATGCACATCCTCATGGAAACTCAGCTTAGGTAGGAAAATTTGGCTTTTGGCAAAGGAGAAGTTTTGAATACTAACGTTAGTAAATGTGAGTGCTCCAAAAAGCCTTTGAGGTGGGAAGTGAGTCTTTCTCCAGCCCACAGAAGCTAGATTGTGAAATCATTTGAAATTGTGGCAACACGACCTGCAAATTCACTTGTGCAGCCGTTATGCCAGAAAACCTTGCTGTTAGGATATACGGGTAATCATCCTGATTTTGGAAAGCCTGGGGTGGGTGATCATCATTATGAGCTGTGGGTGGGTTTGGTTTCAAGGCAGCTTTATACCACCAGAGCTGGAGAAGGGCTCAGAGCACAGGAGGACCCAGGGGTGGAAAGGAAGATTTTCAGACAACCTCCAGCACGGCTAGAGCACGTTTTTCTTCACCTTACTTTAGGGTTTATTTTTGTCGTAAGATGAATCTGGAAAGAACTAGCCCTTCCATGGCAGAGGGATGGGGGGGCGGTGCTGAGGGGGAATCCCAGGGCATGAAGACATGTCTTAGACACCTCTGAAGATGTCTATAAGACGCAGCCTTAGCCAGTTTCCAGTGCAAACAGCAGGAAAGTGAGGTTTATCTCAGGTTGTAGCTCAAATTCAGACTTCTGTTTTTCAGCTCCTGTGCCCCCTCTCCCTCCCCTTTGCAGCCATCTCCCCCCCAGTGAGGTAGCTGAGCTGCTGGAGCCATGTGCACCTCTCTTGGGGGGCAGAGCATCCCCCCAACGGGTGCCAGTCACCCAGGGAGTGCTGAATATGGGTGTCCAAGCACAGCTCTGCATGGGCCGATGTTGAAGGCACTTTTGCATACGTGCGCACGCACGCAGGGACCGGTGCGTTTCTCTGGCGCGTGTGCACGTCTGTGCACACGGGGGCCCGGCGGCTGCGTGCTCGCTCTCACCTCCRTGTCCCCCAGCAGCCTGTCCCGGCTCAGGAGAGAGATGCACAGCCGAGCTCGCAGCCGAGCACCGTGTCCCCTTGCCAGCTGCCTGCCACCCGTGGCCTCGCGCCGGGGCGTCTGGCTGAGCTCAGCGCCAGCTGCGGTGATGGGAAGACAAGGTCAGAGGCAAGTGCCCGCTTTCCATTTACTCTGACTTTCCGCCCCTGCATCCCCCCACATCATCCCCATGAGTAATAGGGAGCGGCTGTTCCCGTCTGGGCCAACGGGAGACGGGGCCACCCAGGGCCACCCCTTGGCCCAGGAAGGCAGCGAGGAGGAGGAGGGTGATGAGGAAGGAGACTCTGGGCTTTCCTGTTCCTCTTGGCTCCCTGGGGTTGTTTGGGGTCCCGGACTGACACCCCTGGGAGCCAGCCAGCTCTGTTAGTCACACAGGGAGGCGCGGAGGCTGGAAAGACCTGCAACCCTGCCAGGGCGGTGGAGAGGGCAGAGTGGGCAGGACTTTGTGGATGAGCACCACCACGCTCTCTGCTGCAAAGGAGCCATGAGGAGGCACCTGGGACTTGAGACCTCCTGGTCTCCGCTCCTTCCCCTTGGCCCAAATCTCACCTTTCCTGCGCTGTGGTGGTGGCATCTCTCCTGGGACCGGCTCAGTGCGTGGTGTCTCACCCTTGGGGCTCCTCTCGGAGGCTTCGACTACACAGGGGGGAGGTTTGCAGCTGGAAGAACGTAGGCGATTTTGTGACAAAGGCTGGTTTCCAAACTTACAGTTTTCAGAGCTCGAAGGGCAGCGGGTGGAGACTGAGGAGGGATAAAAGCCTTAAAAAAAGAAACAAAAAAAAATACTGACTACCTGGAGGCATCGCACTGGAAACCGGAGGATTTCAGGAGCGAGGGCAGAGCTATTGGCAGGGTAGTGCTCCTGCCTCCCTCCCCATCCCGGTCCACCATGGTCCATCTTCTCCAGGCTCTGCAGCCTCGCGGAGAAAGACACAGCTCTATCCTCTGGTGTTTATGATATTACCTGTTGTAGTACTATAAGCTCTGACTCAGGACTCCCATACATCTTGCCCTGGRTGAACAGCACATCCCTTTTCTGTTCAGGGCTGTTCTTCCATACCATGCTGTAGTTTCATTTCCTTGTGCACTGTGGCCCCAATGTGATGGATAGTTAATTAGCATTCCCACTCAGGCCAGCTGGCTGCCTTGGAGAAGTGTGCCACCATGCTCCTCCATCCTCTTCCTCTTCCTTGTTTTAGGGGCAGCAGGGAAGGATCATCACGTGGGGAAACTGAGGCACGCAAAGGTGCAGGCTCGAGGTCAGTAACTTCTCTGCTTGCAGGAACTCGCCAGCCAGTCAGACGTGGCCCAGCAGAGACAGGCATCATGCCTGAAGCACCGCTGGGCTCTCAGCAGCTTTTCCCCTGCCTTTCCAAGGGAAGAAGCCCAGGTTAACATTAGATGGCTTTTCACACCTGCCTTACCCACCTGATCAGGTCTAAAGCCCTTCGTGTAACAGGGCTCAATTATGGCACTGGTATAACACAGGCAGCAACGATAACTGAAGGGAGCAGGGAAAGGCACGGGGTGTTTCCCGGCAGGTTACACACTGCTGTGCATTCCTGCGCTGGCTGGTTCAAAGCCAGCTTGATTTGGTCATGCCTAAAAGCCCTCACCACCAGCAAAATCAGTGCTCCCGGCCACAGCGATGACACCAACTCACAGAAACTGTAATGAGCACTGAAGGGTCTCTGCTGGCCACCAAGGGCTGGACACGCTGCACGGACCAAACCGTTCCTCAGGGTCAAACCCAGCCACATTTGCAAGAGACAGTCTGGGGATTGCCTGAGAAATTCCGCAGGTAAACAGAGTCTTCAGGGATGGCAACACGCATATAAGTGAATGCATATGTGCGTATGAGTACATGTGCCCTGGTGCCATCACCTCTCTGCCCGGTGATGTGACATCTCACGACGCTGCAGCCAGTTTGCTGWTAAAGGCGAAACCAATGACCTGGAATTGAAGTGATTTTAAGGTAACTCGTTTTCTTTACGCACACTACTGAGTCGCGGCTAAGASGTGACCCATCAGCCTGCCGCCGGGCCAGGCTCCCCGCCGGGGACCCCGAGCAGTGACGGGGCCGGGGGCAGCGCTGCCCCGGTCCCCGTGAGCGCCCCCCGCCCCGCTCCATCCCCAGGAGAGGCGGCCAGACTGCAGGTAACGTTGCCATCTAGTGGCTTCCCCACCCCGAGCCGAGGGAAGGAAGCCACTTTCGGGATTATTTGGGAAGAGGATGGGGGGGGGGTGAAGCAGCACAGGTGCGCTGGTACCCGAGTGGTACCCGGTGACACCCCAGTGGTACCCACGCCCGGGGGCACAGCGAGCAGCAAGAGCTTGGCTCATCTGAGGATGTGATGGGCAAGCTTCGGCCTCTCCGCTCAGGCAGCAGCATCCCATCCTCTTCCTCAGCAGCTTGGACCATGCAGCAGCTCCTACCCCCACAGCCAGGACTTGGCAGCAGGTCAGTGTCTGCACAGCCAGACCCAGGGCTCAGGACATCAGGGGGGATCGGTGACAGCTCCTCCAACCTGTGACAATGCTTGAAAGCAGCTAAGACCCCTGAATTCACCAGGCAGAGGAGTAGGGAGCCCTGAGCTTTTGCACAGCACGGAAAGGAGCCTGCCTCCAGCCTGAGGGCAGAAGGTGGAGGCTTGGCTTAAACCTGGCAACACCTCAGCTCCTGGAGCTGTCAGGGCTTGGTCATGGCTGTGACATTGCAGCTGCCTATGGATGGTACTTGATGGGCAAGATTCCTCCCAAAGCATCTTTCTTGACAGAGCTTAAGATCAAAGGCGGACAGGGCCGAGTACGTGTGCGGCTCGTCTCCGCACCGGGCTGCGTCTGAACCAAATTCAGAATGGCCCCAGCAGGTCCCCAGCCGGGAATCGAGCATGGGGGCATGCACAGAGGTGTAAATACCCACATAACACAGGGCATGACAAACTGCTCACTTTTGATAAACACAGGAAAGTTTTCCCAGTCTCCTCAGCTCTACTTGGAGGCCAGAGGCAGGGTAAAGGATCCTTCTCCCTGTTTTACCGGCAGGAGCAGAGGTGCAGGGTCCCGCCTGAGCCACCACCCGGCACRCCTTGGGGGTGCACTGCGCTCCGCTGCCTCCTGCTCCCCATCACCTCTCCCATGCTGGCAGCACCCACCGCTCTGCTCATCTCTCTGTGCCACCTGCCTCCCGAACCACAAGAGGGGAGAAGCAGGGTTTATTTGATGCCCAGAGAGGAAAGCTCCAACTCCAAAGCCCCTGTTTGGGAGGAACAGGGCCGTCTCCAGCCAGCCTCCCACTGCTGGCACGCCGGTTTTTTTGGCCTGATTTCCAGAGAAAAGGAAGCTCATGCGCTCACCTTGCATTTGCCGGCCTGTTCCCTCACAGGACTTGCAGGCTTGTTAGCCAACCTCACCCCCAGCTGACTCGGGCAGGCATCCTGACAACAAACTCCCTACAAGTTCTGCACAAATGTCTTTTTTTCTAACCCCAGAGGGAACCATGCTTTGCCATGTCAGTACCAAGATCCGTTTCATCCTAGAGAAACAGATAGATGGATCCTTGCCCTATCCAGGAGAGTAAATCCAGTATTACCGCAGAAAAATCTCACAAAGGAGAACTACTCCAGGATGAGACTTGGGATTCCTCCAGTTCCTCCTCTGGGAACCCTAGAGGAAGTGGTTTGGGGATTACCTGCCCTGGAATAAGCTCCTGCCTGTCCCTTCGTCTTCTGCACTGCCATTTACACACTCAAGCACGAAGATTTTATCTGTACCCAACCCCTTTATCTTTTTACAACTTACTATTTTAAAACTCTCGCTGTTCTTGCTATCTCAATACCTCTCTAAAAGCTTTATTAGCCCTGCTAAGCTGCTGGTGGCAATAGTGTCTTGTGGCAATGAGTTTTGCAGATCAAGCGCGCACCGCTTTCACCTTATTTCATTCTGGATGGAGATGCTGAGAATGACCCTTCCTCTCGCCTTTCAGGAGCCAGTGTTGTGGCTGTGCTGGCAAAAGCATTTTGCAGCTGCCCCTCTATCTCCTCTCTGCATCTCACACATGAACAGAGCCTGTGCCTGCATTCCTCACAACGTAGTCACCTTGTTTGGCTGGTGTCTGATCCGTCTTGGTTTCTCTCCTGCTCTGGAAAACACACCCACAGGAAGGCAGCCACCTCCTCTTTGCCCCTGTCATCTCCCTGTTCCCCATGGCGCACATGGGGAGAGGCATCACTCGATGCCTGGTTTGATTGTGGAAGAGGACGCAATGGCAGGGTGTTCACCCTTGCGTGCCCAGGATCTTTATCTTGTCACGGGAGAGAGGAAGTGCAGAGGATTTAAATTGGGAGCTGGAAATTAGCTAGGGAACAAGATCATCCCGCACAGCCTTCCAGTGGCTGTAGGTATCACTTCATCTGCCATAATCCTCCCTGCCTGCATCCTGCAGGAACTCTCCTGGCCTTGCCTGGCGGTACCCAGGCATCCTCCTGGGGATACTGCAGGCAGCTCAGACTGTGCTGGTCCAAAGCCACATCCCCGTAAGAGATCCAGGTGTCTCCTCTCCCCCAGCACAGCTGCATGGCCCCCAAGTCCTGGGGCTCAAGGATTTTGTGCCACACATCCCTCAGGCTTTGCAAGCTGACTGCTCCAGCTCCCCGCCATGGCAGGCATGTTGGAAGTGACCAACTCGACCCCGTCCCTGCTAACTTCTACGGTCAGGTCCTCCAGCTGCCAAGGGCTTCTCCATCCTCAGACTGCCTTGAGCCAGCGGAGATCATCACATCTGCTCAGCCTCGCGTCCACGGCGTCTCCTTTTCCTACTGCAGGCTACCTCCCTTGCAATCTGGGGCTCCAGTGTTTTCTGTCCCCCAGTGCAGAAGCGGCACAGGTCGGTGCTGGGCGTTAAAACAGCCAGGAGGGCACTGGGGCCCCGTGTGTAGGCTGCTGGATGGGGCCATGGGGAGTGTGCTGCAATCCCAGCCCTGCTCCGCCGTGTTTACTTCCCCTCCCAGCTTTTTTGCAAGCTCCTTGGGGCAGCGCCTGTTTCTCAATACAGAGCCCTGCTCTCTCTTGGGGCTTTTTTCTGCAACTGTGAGCTAATGCTTTTGCCAGAGATGATGCCCAAGATTAAAAAAATACAGGCTATAATCCCACCCAAACCAGGATCCTAATGCTAATCTCCGTGAGCATTTCTGCATGTGCAGAGTTAATCTCCAGGAAAACCCTGCCTGAATTGGACAGTCTGGGTGAAGTCCAGCTTTCTCCACCCTGTAGCATCGCTGCTATCACAGGCGGCTACAGAAAAGGCCACTCAGTATATAAGGGAAGGCGGTGCAATCCAAGCAAACCAGAACAGACTCCCTGGGTTCCTCCCAGAGGTCAGCTCAACACCAGYCCATACCCAGGCAGCAGCTGAAGTTAATGAAAGGATCCTTGCTCCCATCCAACTGCAGTTTTGGCTCCCGTTTCTCATTCTCTGAGGGTACGAACACAGCCCATGTGAATCTCTGGCAGCACAGGGCTGTCACCAGCACACAGGCAACTCCCAAGTGTCATCTCCGGGTGCCAGCCCCCTCTGCAGAAGCTTCGCTCTTCTCCAAACGCTGCTTTAAAACCTTCTCATGGTGGCCAGCAAGCCTCTGAAGCTGACAGCTCCTATTCTGGGGGCGGATGGAGACAGACACTGATCATGCAACCAGCGTTATTGTCTCATGGTTTCTTTAGGCTCCCTAGGAGGTATCCACTCATTTTTCTCATTTTCTACCAGGCTACTGAGCTCTAGGGGCAGAAATCACTTCTTGTTGCTTGCACTGCACCTAGCCTGGCAGGACACTGGTTTGTACCAGGGACTCCTGGCTGCTACAGCAACTCGAATAAATCAAGGAAGTTCATTAACTATATGTAATGGCATCTTCCGCTATGCTTGTATGGCAGCTACAGCCAACCTTGGTTGTGGCTGGTAACTGAAAGAAATAAAAATGGAAATGGCACATCCACAAAGGCCAACAGCCAAGTTAGTTTTGCTGTAAGATAACCAGAAGAGCACCCATCCGAGACAAACAAGCGTGACACGGTCACGCTTTTCACGCAGGCTCAGGTGTGATTAATCCCTGAAGCCTGCCAGGGAAGCGCGCAGCTAAGCAAACGCAGCCTTTGATGTGCAGCTTGGGGATTGATGAAACTGAAGCACATTTAGTGCAGCGTAGCTCTAGGGTGGCCGGAGGAGAAGAGGAGAGGAGGGGGAGGGAAGGGAGGAGTAGTGGGCAGATAGTCAACCTGTCTATTCAGTGTGTTATACAACTCACCCTGATGGACTCAGAGCAATGCCTAAGGTACATAATAATAATAAAAAAAAGATGCTACAGAAATTTAATTTAATTTAATTAAAAAAAAAAAAAAAAAAGAAAGAAAAAAAGACTTATCTAGGATGGGAAGAGAAATTAAAAAAAAAAAAAAAAAAAAAGAAAAAGGCCGACAAGAAGAAAGGATTGTCCCAGGGAAACTTCCCCTTGCCCAAGGGAAGTAGCGTGGCCCCGCGGGTGGCAAACTAGCCTAGGGATTTGGGATCTACTCCAAGCAAGGCTGCTAGCCCCTGTGTGGTCTTGGTCAAGTTCCCTTACCCTGTCCCACTGCTTTGGCGAGGTATCTCTGGCTAGACATCAGCCTGCAGTGAGTCTGGCTGCAGAGCTGCCCTCTGCAAAGGGAGAGCATGCTGCATCAGGTGGGCTTTCRTCCTCATGGACCTGAGGTTTATAGCAGGCAAGATGAGTACCTTGCATTGCCTCGCCGTGTAGAGCAGCACCGTCAGGAGTGCAGCTCTGCTGAGCAGAGGAAAGGTAGCAAAGGGATGGAGCTGGACACGTGGAATGCAAGAGGTTGCCTTGCTCATCACGTACCCCGAAGCAGGGACAACTCTGCCTGTATCACCCCTGACAGGTGTTTTTCCAGACCCTCTCAGACTGCCAGCAATGGAGATTTGACATTCTCGCCACAAAATGGACCTGAGTTCCCAGCTGACATCAAATGCAGGGCTCTGACTTTTCTAAACGCAGTTCCTCAAGGGAGAAAGGTGAGGTGTAGAAACCCTTTCTGAAGCCACACAAACCTGGACATCTTTCCACCCTYGCTGGCTTGCTGTGCTCAAGGGGCAAGACAGAGGTCAACCCCCCAGTGCTCTCACCCAAGCCTCCAGCTCAAATCCCGCTGCTGAGCCCAATTCACATCCTTCTGGATTTAGCAAAGTGCAGGCACGGGATCAGAACCGAGTGCAGAGGATGGATGACCTGACCTGGGCATTTCCTTTGACTTAACCTCATGGGAGGAATTGCAGCAACTCCGTGATTAAGGCTTAGCAAAGATAAAACAGGGAAAGTAAACTATACCTGTGCTTTGTAAGGAGATGATGTTAAATCCCAGCCCAGTGCCGTGGTTTTGATCCTTCTCTCGATGTGTCCCAGCACTCTTTAGCTGGCTGTCTAAACTTCTCTGGTGTGATGCTCTTTAATCTTCAAAAAAAAAAAAAAAAAAAAAAGGCATTAGATTGTGAGGATTCAAATCCCAAACAAAATACACCAAAAACAGGTATTGGCTCCTTCACGAGCCCCAAACTGAATCCAGAGGTGCAGCATGCACTTGATGGAATAAAAAGGATGTGGCTGGATGTCTACACGGACACAGTTCACCTCTCGTGGTGGCAGCAAGGCAGGGTGGGTTCTTAGTTTGCCTTTTCCCAGCCCAAAGCTGCTTTCTCATGCTCCAGTCCCCAGCAGGGACAACAGCAGAGAAGGATCCTCCAAGGGCTTTTGAGACCAAGGGGTGATCTGAGCTGAAGGGTTTTCCTGTTGGCTGTTTTTTTCTGTGGTTTGATTTAATTTGATTACAAATGTCTGTCACAACAAAAGCAATCCCAGGAAGATGCAGGCAAACTTCAACTTGCGTTGGAAAAAAACCCACATGTTCTCCGACATAAACAGTTTGATGAAACCATTTTCAAATGTCTTCCTCTTCCCCAAAGTGAAATGTTTCCATGTAGCCCCCTCCCCACAACCACACACATACACAATTTTCCAACCAGCTCTGCCTATGGCCCTTTGCTTCTCACAGCCCAATACCCTCTAGTAAAAAAGATCGACAAAACCTCCCTGGAAATGCCGGCCTGCGTGACAGCACAATGGAGGACATTCCCTCCACAGCAATGTTATTCCATCCTCACATCCACCTCTGACCCTCTGCGGGCTCCAAAATTATCCATTGCACAAGGCTGCTCCATCTGAGACTCCTGAAGCGTCCTGGGATTGCTCCCATCGCACCAGAGCACTCCAGGACCATGACTCATTTTCCATAAGACAAAATCAACTCTTCTCTTTTGGCAGGGGGACACTTATTAGCCAGGTTGGCGCAAACTGGTTCAAGAAAGTAAACTCACTCACCCCTAACCAACTCAGAGCCTGTGCCTATTTCCAAAACAGAGCCTTTGTGGTTCTACAAAGGCTAGATGTCCTCTTAATTTCAAACGTTCTTCCAGTTTTCTTCCAGGACCAACAGGAAATGTGCTGAAACACCGTGAGAAAGCTTGTTCTTGTGGTTATGTCTGGCCTTAACCAGAAACAGAAGCGCCAGGAGGTGGGATGAGAGTGCTTGAAATCTCTCCAACTTCCCGTTACAAACGCTAAAGGTCTGCATGCTTCAGATGAACTTTTGGATGCTCCCATCGAGCTTTTGATGTCTGCCCTTCCCTACTCGCAAGGCGCTGAGAACAGCAAAGCATCGGCAAGTGAAAGAGTCTAGAGCAGCAATCCCCAAGGAGACTGTGGAAGACCCTTGTCCCGGTGCGTGTTGCAGAGCCCGTCGGTCCCCAGAAACAGCTGTGGCTGTTTTAGCTCAGCTTCTGCTGCTAGCCCTGATGGCCCCAACTCAATTCCCTACATGCTGGCCCAAGAGGCAATCTGTTGGAAGTGCTCCTAGGATTGCTGCATCATGTCTCAACCTGAGCGTTTTCAGCAGCTGTGCGCGTCTGAGGGAATCTCATCACGCTCCAGCAGGGATGATATTCAAATACCACTCATCTTTCCACTCCTGGGGTCTAGAATATCTTCTCTCCTTAGACCCGAGTGCTCCAAGAGATTCAGCCAAGAGTCCATCTCTTGATCGGATGAGGAAGAGGAAGAAAACCCAGAGAAGGGAACCCCAGAGAGGGCATTCTGAACAGATGTTGAATGGCATCTCTTTAACGCCTTCAGTTACCTTATCTAACCCTCTGCACCAGCATCATGAGATGCTGCAAGAGCCGCATAGCAAGGAGAGACCAAAGGCCTCATGGGTGGCTCCAAAAAGCCCAAGCCATACCAGTATTTCGGCATCCCACTCTTATGTAAGCACCAAGGCCAGATTTCATGCCAGGTGATTCAAAGCACCATCAGCTCCCTCTATGGGCTGTGGAAAGAAAGAGAGATGGCTTCCACCAAAGAGGCCTAAGTGCAATGACTCATGTTTTGGAATGGCTGCTCTCTCCATCTACTCAAGAGGAAGGCTCTGGTGACCATCCTCCTTCCTTTGGCACCTCCAACACTCAATGCTCGTAGGGTGAGCCCTGGCCCCAAATCCTGTAGGGCTCCTGAGAGCGAGGAAGGTCAGCACCTTTGTGGATTTAACCCCAAAAACCTCAAGTAATGACGCTGTCCCTAAAGCAAAAGGACTATCAACGCTCTTGGAATTTCTTGTTCAAAACAATGCGTCACTGCCGGAGCGAGAGAAGGACCAGCTCTAAGTGACTCGTCACCTGCCCAACACCCCTGGGCAAAGGTGGAGTGGCTCTCAGTGGTCCATCCCTYGGCTTCCTGTTTGCTCTGCCCACAGCACACTCCCGGAGCACCCGGAATGGCCGGCAGTGCCCTTTCCTGCGCACCAAGGTGTCTTGTTTGATTAGGAACGGGTTACCTGGATACGACGCTTCATCAAAGGGAATCCTGCATTGATGGCATCCCGTAGATGCTTGGGTAATTGCAGGTTCCTACTGGTTGGAGCCAGTTCAACCCCTGGCCTCGGCTCTGCTGGAAATTGTTATGCTGGAGAGGAGCACTGCATGCAAAACGCAGGGGGGAAGAGCAGCGAGCTTCCCCGAGCTTCCACTGAGGAGATACTATCATAAAAATATCATAAATAGGTGGCCCCAAGAACCACTTTTACTCTTGAATCCCAGCAGTTGCCTAGCCAAGGGAATAGGCAACAGGGCTGAAAAGGCAGCGTTGCCCAGCTGASGGAGCCAGATCATGTCCCTCGCCATTAGGACTGCTTCTGGCCCCCAAAGCTTGCAGGTCTCCTGCTTGTATTGCACCTTGCGGAATGGCACTGCTAAGTAWCACCGTAACATGCCGGGTGTTTTAGCCTATTGCCTCTAATTCACCAGTCATAGGCTTTCCTGGGTGACCCCTCCTCCTCCTCCTGAATATTACTGGACACGTTACAARAAAAGAAAGTGAAATTAATCAGACTTCACAATTTGGAACAGCTCACACTGCCTCGTCTAATTTTACTTTTTCCCAGGCCAAACCTACCCAGCCGAAGTACTTATTTAATTACTGTATTTTCTATAATCATCTACTAGCAGCCCATAAATGCAAGTAAGACACCAGGCTCCAGTTAGCAGTCACCAGCGAATTATGATGTGCTCAAAATAAAGAATCACTTAAGACCAGGATGGCTGGCACCCTTGAGACATCAGCTATTATCTAATTTTCACCTCTTTGGTAATAACCTCAACCTTTTCTACGAATGCAGAGAAAGCCCTAATGCTTGAGGTGTGAGACACTAATAGCTTGATTTGGCTCTTATTTACACTGTTATAAATGAGAACCAACTGCCCTGAAGTCCATGCAGATAAATAACGTGGGGTCAGGAGCAGCTTTAGTAGCTGCCTCTGCGATGCTGCTGGGAACTGCACCTTTAAGCGGCTGAGCCAAGGGAATAGGATGTTCTTTTCAGCGGGGACAGGTTTACCAGCTGACAGCGGGATTGAGCCCTACTTAGGGAGAAGCTGCTGGAAGTGGCCCTTTCCAGCACCTGGGGATCAGTGCGATCCCAGAATGTCACACCCTCTGTATAACTCATCAGGAGGGCGGAGGTAGGAACAGAAAGAGTTGAGCAATAACCAGCTGTTTCATTTTGGGAAGAGTTTCAGGATTTTGAAATTTCTAACTCTTTCGGAAAGGAAAGAAAACAAAAAATGATGTTGATGTTTCCCAAAATCCAAAGCTGAATAAACAGCAAAGAACAAATCTCTCTCCCAGCCCCATGCAGAAACCCAGCTTCTCAAGGGCTGTCAGAGTATTTTGTTTCAGCAAAGTCTGGCCAAATGTGATGCCTGTTTCATTCTACACTATAACATTTTCTTTTCTGGAATGATTTCTTCTCAAAGGTCAGATGGTTTTGAAAAATATTTTCTTTTCGGCTTCTCAGCACTTTTTTTTTTTTTTTTTTTTGCATCAAGAGGTTCTTAAAGACAGACCTAGAGTTGGCTGAATCCTGTTGATTTTCCACAGGTTGTTGGGCAACTCTTGAGACAAGGCTTTCCACCTGGAGATAAGTTGTCCAGGCATAAGGCTTAGGTCAGAAAGAGACTGAGCATTTCAGATTGGGCCAGATAGTAATTGCCTCCAGCACAAAGAGAGAAAAATCAGAACGCATTATCCAGCCCCGAGATGACGATGAATTGCCAGTATGGTGCACCAGTGTGCATGGGGTAATATAATCCTAGGATCACCAGGCTCAAAGTTTCCAGTAGAAATAGAGGAGTATTGCCTCAATATGGCTTTGAGGCGTCTCATCCGAAATACAGTATCTTCTTTTAATCACCCTTGATCAAGAAATCAGGGGTGGAGGAGAACTACTAGGGCAATGAAGGGAACGAAGAGCCCTTCTTACAAGCAAGATGCTAGAAGACCTTGACTTTCACAGAGAGATAAAAGGGAATGGTCTTGTTCTGCTAAAGAAAGGCACAGCCCAAGTACCCAGGGGGTGGAAAAGCAAAGTAAAGTTGAAGGACAATGTTGCTACAAGGACAGGTTTGTATAAATTGGACATTAATAAATTTAGGCTAGAATCTAGCAGGTTCCTTATCAGCCACTTAGCCTTTAATGTATGTGAGAAATGTAAAGGGTGGCGTTTGTTTCACCCAGCTTTAGATGTTCAGAGTAAGGATGTCTGCATCCGAGAGCGGAGCACCTGGGGCTCTGTCTACAGTCCATAGAGAGAAATGGGCTCTGGTAATTCACCCAGCCTAATGCAGGCGCCTCGCTTAGCGAGAGCTGAAATCCTAGAAATGCTGATCTCTTGCAGTTGACTACAAAGGCAGGCAGGGTGCCTGGCGGAGACAGGGAGAGATGTGTGAAAGAAGGGAGGTGAATCCAGGCCTGATATCACACAGATCTCCAGGCAATGCTACGTACACACAAGGCATAAGTGGGAAGCAGCATAAACTCCGCTGTGTCTGACTGCACATTGCTGAGATGTCCCAGGGAGACACCCCTGGCCTGGGACAAGCATCACTTAGAGATAAAAGGTCAGCAGGATGGACCAGGTCAGAACACAGCCCAGTGATGTTGAGCAGAAACAGCAGGGGCTCTATTAGCTTTTTAAGGAGAAAAAGGAAGGGCTTGGCGTTGTAAGGACAAGAAAGCCTAAGGCATGTGGGCTGGGTATTAGCTCAGCAGACCCGTCTCAATCTTCCTAGCTGGAGAACTGGAAAAATTGCGGACATCTTAGAGACTGAGGAAACTTTCTTCCAGGAGGAGTGGAAAAGGTCCCCAAACCTTGTGGAGGCTGGCAGGACATCACCCCATGCTGCTTGGTGCCAGGATGATGAATGAACCCTCACCTCCCTTTTCCCAAGCCCATGGTGACCAGCTATCCCCGGAGAAGTGCCACATTGCACACAAGCAGGTGTCACCAAGCCGCTTCATCCTGTGCAGAACAAGTTTATGGGCCTGATGCAATCCCCAGCAAGCGATCAGTCCGTGGCAGCATTCCTGGGCATGAAGTCACGGGGTGCTCATGCAAAGCCATTGGAAGAGGGCACTCGGCGTGGGTGAGCGTGTGTGTGCTGGGGAGCATAACCTCGCATGTTTGCAGGAGGCAGTGACTGCCCGTGAGGGAGGGGGTGTGCGTGTGCATCGCACACACCCGCAGTTGGATTCATAACATCCTCCCTCTTAGGAGAAAGGGACCGGTGAGGAAGGCTTCGGCTGGCTTGGGGAAAGGGCGTCTGGTCTAGCTCTGCCCCAGGATCCTTGGGTGATCCCAGACGAGTTGCTCGTGCTGCCCAACACGTGCACCTCATCTGGGGAGCGGGACAGGGATACGGACTTGCTTGCATGCTTCGTCAAAGCCCTTTCTGTAGTCAAATACAGGAAACCGGAAAACTCCCATTTCATTAATTTAACAGACGCCAAAAGGATTTTGAAAGAGTGGGAGGCATTCACTTGGTCCTGATTTCAGAGCATCACCACGTGCATAAGAATCTGAATTCGATCCCTAATTCGCCCCAACTCAGGCGTAATTCCCACAGATGTTATCAAAGCTGTACCCCCAGATACAACTGCCAAACAGCTGAATCCAATCCATCAACTGTTTTTTTAATTAAGTATAACTTAATCTCACTAATCAGTTTTGTTAATAACAGTGCACTTGGTCCATCTGCAAAGGGATCACAAAGCCGCCTGCAGAAGGTAGGTCGTTGAGACACTGAGCAACACACAAAATAACTGACTGTGGTGGGTCAGAGGACTCACCGCTAGCTTGCGAAGCCGTCGCATGAATTTTACGTCCGTGCACTCGCCACCATTTCGTTCTGCATGACCACGGGGTCCCAAAATTTTTAGGGAGTTTGGCTCCCACTGAGGTTTTAAAGAAGTAGCTGCAATTCATCAGGTGCATTTTTAAAAACATGATGGGAGTTGCCAGGACCCAAGCACTTTGGAAAACCTGGTCCCACCTTGAAAAACCAGCTCCCATCTCTTGAAAATCTGGTCCACACAAAGCAACAATCGCTTCTCCCCTTGCAAGGCGCTCTGTGGCGAAGCAGACTGTCTGGCCCCCCGCGTCTCCCTGCCAGAATTAAGCCTTCAAAGTTGATCTAAAAAAGCAATTTCTAGGCTGACAGATAAGGAGTGTGAAAATGCCACAGGGAATGATTGGCATATGCTCCAGCGGAGACACCAGGCGAGGTGAGCTTTAATTACAGACTGGCCTGGTGGCAGTACCTGTCAGATGACTCACTTCCATCGCATCCCGCGAGGTTTCTCCTCTTCTCTCTCCCCTTGCACCTCTCTCTGCTGGGCTCTTTCATCAGATGCTGGCTCGCTGGCTTCCTTACAAGCCTTGAGGCATTGAGTCACCTGTCATCAGGCAGGAACCTGGCTAAAAAAGCACCTCATGGTCCACCTGACACCAGTGTCATGCAGCCATCCAGCTCCGCTGGTGGAAGAGTCCCTGCTGGGGGACAACTGAGGAAACAACAGAGACTCATGGAAGGGAAAAAAAAAAAATAAGAGGGGAAGGAGCACGCAATCTTTACCAAAGCAATTAGAGGGGTTTCTTGCCTGAAATGATTCAATATACAGATTACAAAGGGGCAGAACATACCTGGGATTGACTGGAAACCTCCAAGAAGTATCTTCATGTTGCCAGTTCACGGCATCCTTCTACTCATATTTCTGTGTAACAAGTAACACACTGTAAACCACTGTGGCTTTAACGTTTGTGCAAGATTCAGCAGAAAACCTAATCTTATTGCTACCTTCACTGCTTTAGGGGTGTTTTTGCTCAAACTCTTCCTATTACAGCTTCTGGCTATGGCAGTCCAAACTGGCATTTTGGGAAGGAAGAGAAGGTCCTATCAATCACATGGAAATGGAAGCAATATATGGTTTGCAACTCTTATTTCAGAAGGAAGAAAATCCACTGATGGAGGCAAATACTAGCCTACATTGGAAGAGTAATCCAAAACAGCATAGGAAATGGAAACTGGAATAAAATGCAACAGGGGAAGATGGTGCCAGACTTACCAAAAAACTTTTATCAAAGTCACCAACTCCAGGCAAAGGAAACACAGACGAGCTCATCTGGACTGCAGTGAGCATAGCAATAATTGCCATATGGCTCCGAGATGGGGATTAGCACAGGAAATCTGCCATGGAAGTGCCAAAAGTGAGATAATGATGGCTGGTGGGGAAAGAGGAGTCTCAGGTCGAAGAGGATTTGCCAGTCAGCTCTTCAAGAAAAGACCCGAGAGAAATCCTCTCCGATATCATCATTAATGGTATTGACAGAGATAAAAATGCAATTTGCTGATGGCACCATGGCGTGTCCTGGGAAGAGCTCACTGTTACCATCAGAGACGGTAGCTCAGACCAGGACAGGTACAGAGAAGGACCACAGAGACTCCATTGCACAGGACAAGGGAAGAACACTGCRGTTTTCTGACACGAACAAAATGAAAGCTGAAAGAGGATGTGTTACAAGGCAGGTCAAAGTTTCAAAGAGTGAAGATGCTCAAAGAGGGGATTATTTAACATAACGAGAAGAAGTAGGAGGTTAAGCCAAGGAAGGATGCAAGTCAGAGAGCTTCTCTGTTGTGGAAGTTTCTGAAAAGAAATGGAGAAAGTCTCCATTACTCGAGAGACTTTCACAGGAGACTGAAAAGGATGCAAGAGACTGTTCAGGAAAGAATGGCCCAAATGTAGGATAGAAAGAGTTCTTTCTTTCCTTTCAACACACTTTCTCATTTTTCTAGTTATTCCACTTCATATAACACTTTAAAAAAAAAAAAATCAGTCTAAATTAAACATTTCAAGTTTATTGAATAAAGGCCACTTTCACTGACCCAAACAATTTTCTTTTCTGCACTTTCATTTTAGAAAAAAGATTTCAGATCTTTGCTTTTTTTTTTTTTTTTTTTTTTTTTTTTTTTTTTTTTTTTTTTATCTAGGAATATTATTTGGACAGCAAATCCATTTCCCAGTGAGGTCCTCTCCAAGACCATATCTGTTTTCCTAGGTACTACACACACATCCCAAGAGAATTTTCCACCTTCAGAAAAGGAAAGGATTTTATCCATTTTTATTAAGAGCAGTTCTAGGTGGGCCTGATCCAGTACTGTGATAAGCTGGGAATATGATGACTTCCAGTCCAGCCAGTGTCCCAAACCAAGACAAGAGATTTTTCTACTTTTTTTTAACTGCTCTAGCTCAGAGAGGTTTTTTCTTCTCTAGGTTGAACCATGGTCCTGTTGAAGCTGGTAGGACTTTTGCCATGGACCTCAACAGCACTAGTTTGGCCAGCTATTTCTCTTTTGTTTTTCCCCTTTTCTTCTGAAGGGTCAAGAGTCAATGGGAAACAGATCCCTTTGGCACACAGCAAGCAAGAAAAATTAGAAGCACATGTTTCCCGCTCCCAAAGAGGTACACATGGTGCTGATCCTTTCGAAGAGTTCATTTAGGCTCCTCCGTTCCTCCCAGTGAAGGAATGGCAAATTCCTTCAAGTCTGACTCTCCTTTACACGCTCCCATTGCTGTCCTCAATCTCCCTTTCCATCCCTGCTTCCCCATCCTATCCCAGGATTGGAGCTTAAAGGTAGCTCAGCTCCAATTTATGTCCTCAAGGTGACCAGATCTTCTAGAGAGCTCAGTTTTCATGTGGATCCCAAGCACTTTGCAAGAAGCTGGTGTTCCCCCTCCAGAGCTGGGTTTGCAGGCTCCTAAGGGGGAACTGAGCCCTGGAAAGCTTCTCCTTGGTTGTGAGTCCTAACTACTAGCACTGGCACTTGTCTCCTAACGCATCTCTTACACTGCCACAGTGAAAACTGGTTTGTGTGATGCTTTTATATCCCTTGCTATGAAAAAAAAAACCAGCTGTGCAAGCCCATGCACTGGAAAACCATTGGGTTCCTGCAGTTTATTAAACACTTAATCCCCTTCCCACTAGAGCTGACAGCAAAGCATCTACTGACTATAGTAGTAGAACCAAGGCCAAAGCATCAGTTCTAAATTGAGATTAATTAACGTCTCTCCAGTGGCTGCCTTGTCCAAGGCTAGGGAGACCCTGTGTGGAGACACGGGGCAGCACAAGCTCGGCAAGTCCATGTGGGAGGAGAGGAGAACCACAAGACTCACCTGCACTCAACAGCCTGGTGAAGGACGTCCTGCATGTTTAGCACAGCTGAGCTGGCTGGAATCTTTGGTTCAAAACCTCTGCTTAAAAAAAGCTGAAAAAATTCATTAAAATGTTTTTGGTTGAAATTTCTGCTTAAAAAACAACATGAAACCAGAATTCTAATCACTCAACTTTGGCTTTTTTATGGTTTTTTTCAATTTTATCATTAAAATGGTGGCAAAGACGGGAAACAGGAGAGCAGGAACAGCAAAGAGACATCAACTACCAGTAATAAAATACTCAGCTTCAATTTAAAAAAAAAAAAATGGGTAAGTTACATTTTATATATATATTTTAAACAAATAAATTACACTTTTTGTGGAAAACAGTTATTTTCAATAGGCAACCAAAGCCTTTTAGGTGCAAGGAACATATCAAAGAAAAGAGTATTAAACCAATTCTTTCTCCTCTCCACTCCAAAGACTAACATTTACTTTCGGGGGCGGGAGGGGGGGGGAGGAGTAGGAGATTCTGACATAAGGTTATGATTCCCACGATGCCAAGAACAAGAGGACTTTCAGCAAAGACACCGAACGCTGCCAGGATCTCAACAGCCCAGCGAGAGGCAAAACCACAGAGAATTAGAACAAACTTTGGTGTCGTTTATCATTACAGCCCTGGAGCAACTACTACGGGATCCCCTGGAAGGCAAATGCTTTAAAGGCAGTACTTTTCAAAGGCGTTATGCTTTCATGCTGTCTCCTGCCTGTCCCTTYAGAAGCTGCATAAGCGATTAAACCAGATTCCTGAAAAGGTGAGTCAGGCTCACAGGACCGCAGATGAATGTTATGGGGGAAACACCATCATTTTTTCTCCTTTTGTGCCTCCACGCCAACAAGCTCCTACGTTGTTTTGCTGATGAAGAGCACGACACGTCTGAAGGAGAAGCCTGCAGTAGCGGCCGGCGATGGGTCAGCACTCTGGCATCTCCTCACAGATTGCATTTAGGAATGTTTTAAGCCAACACAGTGACACAGATCTCAAAGTACCTGACCTATTTCCCCTTAGGCCAATTGTCAGAATCGCCTTAAGAACCAATGAAGATGTTTAACCTGAATAGCTTTGGCAATACCCACAAAACACCTGATCTTAAGTAGGTCGCATCTTTAGCAGAAACGTGGAATGGGTCCATATCAGGACCTTCAACCCAGTTGCCCTGATGCCAACACAAAATGGGATTCGGACTCCCAACGTTTCCCATTGCAATAAACAAATCCCACCTGAGAAACCAAGACAGCCAAAGAAGTTACCTTATACCCAGCAAAGCATCTGTCCTGCGTGAATCAAGAGGCGAAGGCACCAATTCCCCAAACCAATCCAACCCTCATCTGTGTTCCCAGGAGGGGACACAAAGCTCTAACCTAATTCATTGAGGTGGGAGAGCGAGACAAAAAGAGGGAAAGTAGACAAGTGAAGGAGTGAAAAACGGAGCATTTTCTATTTCCACCCTGCTGAAGTGGTAATCCTCTGTTGCAACAAGCAAAGCAGCTCAGGTACCATTCAAGTCTGCCAGTCCTAAGCAATCAGAAGCAGCAACTTTCCCCCGCTCCCTTTCCCCTCACAAAGAGAATTGTTTGAATATGGCAAGAATCAGAAATAAGCTAAAGGGATGCAGTGTTTGTGCCGGATCACCACTTGTAGSATCTTTAGGAGCTGTGATTTTCCTCTGCAGCCGTCAGGAGTAGGAGTCTCTAACAAAAGCTGAGATTTTGATGTGTTTACCCAATTCCAAGAACCAGGACTTTTAAAAAAAACAAACCCAAGTACAACACAGAACAAATGCGATGAGACAGAGCTAAAATCATGAAAGTTTGCAACGCTGGTGTTGAAAGAGGAGCCCTTTGTATGTTAATGATCTTTCCCTTTCTGTGCCCAACTGCTAAAGGGCGATTCAAGCGCTCCCTTGTGCTGAGAAGATGGGAAATTAAACATGTCCAAGGACAGCCACATATTCTGGCGCGTTGTTAAAACCTGCCCCACCCCAGGAGGCCACCACGAGGGAGCTGCGCTGCTCCAAGCCTCCTTCCTCTCCCCAGTCCCAAAAAGGAGAAGAAACAGCTACTTTGCAGCTATTTCTAAATGCCTGCGACACCAGAAGGGCTCCGAGATGCTTAGGGAGGGAAGGGCTTGGGTTGCACACAGGTTGGGTGCAATAAGAAGGACCCCAAAGCAGTGYCACACGTGGAGACTGAAGCTGTGGTGCTGTCACTTGTCCTGGATTTCTCCTGTCTCTCACTAATAAGAAAGAGGCTACACACACACTCCCGCACACATGGACCCCACCCTGGTAAGTCCTCATGATTCGGAGTTAGTGGTTTTGCTCTGCTTTGCTGCTCAAAAGCACCACGTCAGCAACGCCCAGAGCATTTTGCTCATGGTTAAAAAACCCCTAAAAACAGGCTGATGTATTTGTTCCCCACTACCCGCTATCTTGATGATCTCATGCACTTGGAGATGGGGATATATTCAGCCAGAAGGTCTTCCTTCAAATCCACATGTCTTCCAAGACAAGGGTCATCCCCGTGGTGGTGCTTCTCGCTGACAGATCACCTACTTTTTCCTCTGCTCCTGTGGATTCTGGTGTCAAGCAAGACCAGGCTCCCTCCACAACACATGAGCAACCTGCCTCGAGGAAGGCTGGGAAGCCAGAGACCTGCATGTTATTGCCAGCTCCTCCACATTATGCAATCTTGTGCAAGACGCTTCTTATTCCTCAGTTTCCTTTTCTGCACGAATAGGGACACGCGGGGCTCCTTCCTCTGCTCTGCACCGTGGTGGCACCTCAAGAGGCCAGGACTCACAAGAAGTTTTAACGGCAAGTCTGCCTCCACTCTTCATGGGCTGCAATGCCATCATCTCCAGTGAGTTATTCCTGCTTACTCCGGTGCCAGTGAAATTGTAATCAGTCCCTATGATAAAATAACTAGGACTCCACACCCACAGGAGTTACAGCAAGGCAGTGCCATGTAAGCAGGGGCTGGCATGTTAACATGGGCTCTGGAGACACCAGTGGTGCATTCCTTCCCTTTGCCCACTGCAATCATCGCAGGAACGAGCATAAACTCTAGCTCTGAACCTGCTTTTAATTTGCACAGCAGGCCCAGAAACGAACCCCTTTCCTCTGGGCTTGTTTGTCAGAGCCCATACGGTTCGTCGGGTGGTTTCTCCCCACCTCTGTAATTTTAGTGGGGACCAAACAGTCAAAATGAGACTCCAGGCTTTTCAAACCACAAGCCCTACAGTAAATAAGGGTTAAAGGCATTTCCAGGCATGTCTATCAATTTTCTGGTGACTGTTTCATCCTTGATTTTTTTTTTTTTTTTCTGTCAGACAAGCTCTCTGCCCAGCTTCAAACACACAAATAGGTCCCCGTGCAAATTCTTCCACAGGCTTTCAGCATCAACTTTTGCAGATTCTTAAAGTGCTTTGTTAGGCTGGGAGTTGGAAAAGGAAGCGATACAACAGAGTTGATTTTGAAATAAGTGACTTTGAGTTGTGTTTTACAGTGTTAGATTATTATAAAGAAGAAACTAACACCTCAGAACTGATCCTTTGGGACGTTTCACATGCATTATTGGGGCAGTGGAGCATCGTCCAAGCTTCTTTCAATCTTGGCAGTATAATTTTGGCTTATTTGATGGTAGAGAGCAAAACTGCTTCCCCCTAAAGTCAAGCTATTTGCAGAAGCCACATCTGTTAAGTGCCATGGCCATATAGAAGACCAGCGGCAAAGCTGGAAATAAAACCCAGCAGTCCTGAGCCCTTGGGCTCTATCTTATCCATAGTGTTTAGCTTTCTAAATGTTTATGTTAAATAAACTCTTTCTGGAATTATTCAACATAATTATTGGTAGATAATTGCCTGTAACATTATACAAGTAATAATAATCACAGATACAAAATCATTTTTAAATAATGCCAGGTCATGACACCACCCAAGGAAAAAAAAAAACCCTTTCCTAGTTTACAAAGCACATGTTCTTATGTCTAAGGCAGTCACAGCCAAATCTTAATTACCTGCAGAACATGGGTTTCTCTGCAAAATATTCTGACAACATGGCAATATTACACACCACTGAGAACCCACTCTTGCATTCCCTCTTCACATACGAGGGATCATCCAGCGATGGCAGCAAGAGAGAAGACCTTATGCTCAGCTCTCAGGGAACATGGGGACAACAGAGGTTCAATAGAGGCTCTGCCACAAGCTCCCTGGTATAAGTCCATCTGCATTTGAGTTTCTCAAACTCCTAAAAGAAAGGGATATCCACTCATTCGGCTCACTTGTCTCTTCGGTGTGAGGTCTCTAATGCCAAGCCCACCTCCTGAGAGATGTTAGCTGGTAAGCTTCACTTGGCCTTCTGCAAACCCTGGTCAGATTTAGCCTATAGGTAAGGCTTAGCACCACAGGATTTAAAATGACCGAGAAAACCAGCATCGGAACCTGTTCCCACTAGACTGCCTGTGCTGAGCTCCATTTCAGCAGGCAGAAGGGGAAGAGAGGAATGAGTGACAGGCAAGAAGGGGAGAAATGAGCCTCTAATTAGATGCAAGACAAGTCTACACCACACAATGAGCCCCAAGCTAGCTCCAAGCAGGCTGGTACATCCACACAGCCCACACATGGAGGCACAAGTTCCTCATACTCAAGGTCAAACACCCCTCCCCCGAAAAATATGCAAAAATGAGGGGCCATGATTGAATGCAGTCATTGGGATCCTGAAAGCCCCAGAGAACAACGGGGTGGCTGAGCGACTGGGCATGGTGGTTGAAGCGACGTTGGGGCACAGGACCACACCAAGGCAGACAGCAGCTCTCAGACCTGGGGGAACTTGAGATATCAGCAGAAAGTACTCGTGCATGGGGTGGGCCTGCAAGCACAAGGCAAGGCAGGTGAATCAAGAATCAGCTGAACCTTTTTCAGCATACCAAAAAACCCCTCAAGAGCCAGTAAAGCCTACTGGAAGAGTAGAACCACTGATGCCCTAATTACCCTTCCTGGCAACCCAAGGGCCTTGTGGGGCTGCAGCTGGTGTTCGGCTCTGCACAGCACAAGGGAGTCAGAGGAGAGGATACCCAAGATGACATTATGGTGCCCTTGCTGACAGGAGAAGGCTGATGAGACATGGTCACTCCTGCAGATGCTGGGTTTGTAGGTGCTCCAGAGCTGACCTCCCCTGGGGTGAATAGCCTGCTTGTTCTCAAGATAAAGAAATGGAACAAAATGAAAGAGCGCAGAGAGGAGAAAGAGCTCCTTGTGATTATGTGAGCAGGACAAAGACACCCTACGAAGTTCAGTGGAAGCCGTAGGCACTGGGACACTCCCAGCAGCGGGTCCTAGCAGGGAGAGAGGAGTCACCCATCCAGCTGCTGTTGACAAGGACACAGTACCAAGCCGAGGGACTGAACAGAAAGCCTGGCTGGGAACCGAGAAGAGGCTCTTTGCCATGAAGAATCACTGAGTCCTATTGACACGGACATTCAGGGCGCTCTGGGGAATCCTTTGATGTGAGTCAATGACCCCTGGAGATCTGCTCGCTTCCAGTTCTGCTTGATTCAGCACGATCTTTAATAAAGAACAAGGATCCCCTGAGACAAGCCTCAGACTTGTAAGCCAGGAGCAACGATAGAGTAACTGGCTCTGGTGTTGCATGCAACAGCAGATAGACAGCAGCTCTGCACTGTTGGGTGACATGCAGCTGCTGCTCCCAGAAGGATCAGCCAAAGTGTTGTCCATGATCGGACCACCACCAGGCAAGTGATGCTAGAAGGCAGCAGACTAGCCTCGCTGCACAAGGAATCACTCAGCCTGAGCAAAACTCCTACCTGCAGAACCACAAGCGATGCAAAGAGCTCCCGTTGAGCAAACTCAGCTGCCCTTGCTCCATCCTCTAGCCAAACCCAGGACTAAGCACTCGATGGAGCTTCCAGGTCGCGAGGATAAAACAGAAACCCGAACTGCAGCAAGCACAAATCATCAGGCAGCTCTCAAACTGGTGTGTCAGCACCAAGCAAGCTAAAAGGTGCTGCTGGTGCGAATGCAGGCTTTGCTGCCCTGGTAGCATTGGCAGGGCCTCTGGCTGACATAACGCTTCCAGCAAAGGGCAGAGCATTCATCCACGGCTGTGCCCAACAGATCGCGGTGCCCACGTGACGTCAAGCTGTGTCAGCAGAAGCGTGTTGCAGCGTGAGACGACATTGCGATGTCCTCCATGACATCACCCCGGGACGAGGGTTTGTGGCTGAGCCCACGGAGCAGGTCGTGCTGTAAGTTACAGGGATTACAACATACCCACCAAAACTGGCCGGCATGGCCCCGAGCCAGGGTCACCCTGACATGCCCATGGAAATGAGGGCGGCAGCAACAGGACAGCTCTGCTCAAAATCCCCATCCAAACAGAGCCAGCATCTTCCACCTCGCAGACTGGCTGTTTCCTCGGGCAGTTAAATGTCTACAGACTGAAAACGGACTTCACTGGTTCACTCCCAATTAACCCTTCCCACCCATACACTTGGGTAAGTCCAATAGCTCTCATGCCACTATACGTTTCGCAGAGGTAAATTCCTCTTTGTCTCCAGAGGACCTTCTTGACTTGTAGACACTGATCCTTGGGCAACAGAGGTCAGGAAAGGTCAGCAAGGTGGGCACGGGGCTTTGAGCATTTGATTGCAAACTGGAACAAGGAGCCCATTCCCCAGCTATTCACACTCTCTTCAAGGTCAGTGACTCTCTATAGGCCACTCCGCTTGCAGGCACAAGGTGGGGGATGTCAGTGCGTTATGCTGGCATTCGTCAGCAGGATACAGGCATCCCTTACTTTGACTAGTGGTTTGCCTCAAGGAGCAGGGAAAACCCTGCAAAGGGCATTTTAGGATACAGTACCAGGCTAAGGCACACTGTAGCATCTCTCCAACAGAAACAAGCCCCAAAACCTATGGCTACAAATTCCTGAATAACATCATTTCCCCTTTCCGTGTCACTCTGCTGCTACGGGCTGCAAAATGCTCCATAAACAGAAGCAGAAACAGCTTCACAGCCCACATGGAGACAAA
The DNA here is from genome assembly GCA_035582835.1 of Phoebastria nigripes. Classification (NCBI taxonomy): domain Eukaryota; kingdom Metazoa; phylum Chordata; class Aves; order Procellariiformes; family Diomedeidae; genus Phoebastria; species Phoebastria nigripes. The sequence continues at coordinate 85,667 of JAYKAV010003144.1, forward strand.
CTGATGTGTTACCTTCTCAGCATGGGAGAGAGTATCAAGAGGCAGTGGAGAACAAGCATGTTTAGGGACATGACCTGTAAGCTTGGAACTGGGGAGAAGCAAGGAATAAGCAAGATCTGTACCCTTCCCTTAACCAGTGATGTGTATTTAATGTGCCTTGGAAGGGCTGACACAGCCATGGTCTAGATGCATGCATCACCTCAGAGCACACCTGCACACAAGACAGCTTCAAAGACCAATCACAACTCTTTAGCTGTACTGCAAGGACTTAGATATTGCAGTGATGGATACCTTAAATACATAAGGACAACAACTAGGAAGACAGGCCAAAATCTAGAACTTTGTTCTCCTAATACTCAGGATCTGCAAGGGGAAGAACCAAGCAGGACACCTGCCCTGCTTCACGGAGCAGAGAGGCCTGTGAGGTTTATCTTTCCACATACTTAACCACATAGAAGCTACATGACAGCTAAAAAACAACCGATGGGACATTGATACCAGTAGAGTCTCTGGGCCCCAGCTGAGGACTTGTACTGGTATGACATGGGGTAGAACTTTGCATCTAAGGAGGACAGACAAAAGCCATCCCTGTTTTAGAGACGGAGAGCTGAGGCTTAGAGACAAAAGGACCACACAAGGTCACAACACACTTTAGATCCTGGCATTAAAGTGGGATTCATCCCCGGTGTCTGGAGCTGCACGCTGTCAGCTGGGCTGTTCACTCCAGCCTTGCCCATCAACAGGTTTCCTCTGSGGCTGTGTGCGTACCTGGGGGCCAGTGGGATGTTGCCATCACAAGAAAGGCACAACTGAAACTTGGGCAACTGAGCTAGGGAAATATTTACTTGGTCAAACTTTCCAAAACTCCTGGGCTAGGACTCTCATCAAGGAAGAAGGTACACATTGGGTTTGCCCACTTTATGGACAATTAATGCTATTAAAGTACAGTACTCCTAGGTTAACCATCTTTGTTTTGACTCCAAGCCTTCCAAGGAGACCTCAGCAGAACAATCAACATGAAACCCAAACCCCAAGTGTTAAAGAAAAAAAATAACAGATTCATGCTTTAGCACACTACAGTTTTCCAGCCTTCCAGGACAAAAATAGCACAGGGACCCCTTCCCTTAAACATAAATCTCCAGCTGGGAAACATCCTCTAGACCCAGGAAACAGAGGAAGGAGGACTGGATCCCTACTTATCACTGGCTTTCCATTAAAGATGCCCCATCCAACAGGTGCTCCCATTCCAACCACCACCTCAGCACAGGGCAAATACGAGATACCAGCAYCACCTGGATATTGTTACAGCCAGAAAGAAGGAAGCCAAAGGCAGGCAGGCAAAGGGTTAAGAAACAGATCAGTGCCTGTCATCAACAACCCTGGATGCGCCCCAAGTCTCCGGTGTTGGTACCTGGGCGCCTACCTCTGTCTCTGGGGTGGAGTCCTTCTAACCACAGGGCAGCCTCGCCTGCATTCCTGCTCCCTGAGTGACAGCTCGGGAGAAGCTCGCTCCAGCCTAAGCCTTGGCAGGAGAAAAGATGCCTCCTGCAGGGTCAAGTCAGACTCGCCCTGGAAATCTCCTTACTTAGTAGAAACAGGTTAAGAAGCCAGGAGCCAAGGGCTTGGCACCGGCGGGTGTTTTGCTGGAGATGTTTAGGAGTGCATTGAAATTGCCAGCTTGCATCTCCTTAGATGTCTGAGCAATATCCTAGCACAGAATTAGGCAGGTAATAAGGGCTTGAAAGCAGGAACAACCACAGTTGGATTAAGATATAGGCACTCTAGGCCTTTGCTCGGTTCCCTGGCTCACAGAGACTTGGGATGACATCAGTCTTCGCTTTCGCTTAGTAAAAGCGTTTCTGGCACTGTTTGCAAAGAGAAGCTGGAAGGAGAACTGTGCGAGAGCCGCTGCTCTAGTGACACTTGCCCAAGTTCAAAGACAGGGTCCAGCACAGGGAAGAGCAGCAGTTGTTATTGCTAGAGACAGGAGAAAGACTCACAGGCGCAGGCCCATGACCCCCTTATTACGAAGGTGGCTTGGCTGGCAAGGGCATCAGAAGAGCTGCCGCTACCACATGGAGGCACCACGCTGGTGGGTGGTAGCTCTGGGGCAACCACAGGCAGTCTCAAGGGTACCAGATGGTTTCCATCAGCCCTGGGAATGACCAGAGGTGTACAGGACTGGACTTCCCACCTGCTGGAATTCATCCAGGTCTCTGTCCTCACCTTTCATCTGCTCATTCATTAAAACCATGAGGCTGGCTCTGAACCTTCTCCCTGGCAAAGCCTGGAGGTCTTCCAGCCCCAGCCCTTCCATGCTGCCCTGACAGCCAGCGCTGGCTGATGCCAGCGAGGGAGAGTGCCACAAGTGCCAGAGCACTGCGGGCCAAGACAAGGGACCCCACAGCACCCGGAGGCAGCAGTACTTGGCTGGGTAAGTTCAAGATCCACAGACACTTGCTCCCAGTTCCGGTGCTCCCCTGTGCTAATCAAAGTGGGGATTATCATCACACACACGCTGGGTTTCAGGTCAGGAACGTTTTACCTGTGTCCATTGGAAGAAGAGGTGGTTTCCTTGGGGAAGTGGGTGTCCACTTCAGTCAGATGGGGCCAAACATTGACTTTAGGGGAAGGTCCAGAGAAGGAGGAGGACTCAGCCTACAAACCAGCTGAGCACAAACAGCCAGGTTTTTAGACAACCTGTACCATTATACAGCTACCTGCTGCTTATCCCCATAGAGCAGGGCAAGGATGCTGGCGTTTCACAGCCCCAGCCCGCCCAGCAGCATTTCCCCAGTTCTGGGGCTGCTGGACTTACCCTTACCCAGCAAAACCCATCCTGTCACCCAAATGAGCACAAGAGAAGCTTCATCTCACCTGGCTCAGCTGTCCCTCATGCAGGTGGGTCATTCCCTGCCAAAAGCCTGGCCAAGCACCATCATCTTGCCTAGATAAGTCCAAAGAGTCAAGGTTCACGCTGTGCTCCCTGCCCTCCAGCAAGGCTCTGAGTAAGCAGGTCTCTGCAGCACCCAGCTCTTGCAGAGCTCTCCTCCCAAGCACCAGCACTTGGTCCATGCCAGCTGCAAGTGCAGACCATGCTCAGGGCAGTTTATTAATCTGCCCCAGCTCATATGAAGCTTGTTGATGACATTAAGGGTCCCAAGTGAAAATCACTGCATTTAAGGGTATGGGTGGATGCTGGCACATGATCTTGTTAGTGTGGCTTAATGAGTTACTGAACATCAGCTGAACCATGGTAGCTCAGTTCATTAAAATGCAAAATAGGAACAACCACACTAATTTGATCACTTGTAATCCTCCACATATTGTCTTAAACATCTTTTGATTCACTTTCCTCCTTAAGTAACATAGTGAAACTGCTGCCAGTTTTTGCAAAGTGCTTTGATTTATACAGATGAGGAGCATAAGTCCAGAGTATATTTCCTCTTCCTGCCTTTTGTCTTTTCTATTTAAACTTGCAAGATATTCAGAGTCAGAACAGAAAAGGCACTCCTCATCTGATTTGGTTCTCCAAACTATCTTTTTCATAACCGCTTCAGTCCCAGAAATTGTTTCTTCTTTGTCTCACCCCAACAGCAGCTGAAGCATCTCTAGAGAAACACAGATCCCATCCATGGAGCAGTAGTTTACTCAGATCTTTGCAACTACTCCCATCAGAGCTGCATGACTACAGTGCCAAACTCTTTAACTGTGCTGCAGTATAACTCCACTAGCTCCAGTGACATTAGTCCTCCGTGTTAAGTGAACATCATTGATCATGAAGGGGATGCTAGGGAGGAACTGCTCCAAGAGTGAGGTCAAGCCAAGGGCTGAGGGTGACCACAGCAGGGTCCATCAGCAATCCTGAAAGAGGCAAAGCAATCAGTCAGGTCCCAGGTCCACCCAGAACATCCAGTCAGGAGCAGCAGGAGATAGAGACAGATCCACAAGGTAAGTCTGAGAGGTCCACCTAGTAGACAGGCTACCTCCAGCATAGGTCCCAGAGCCATCCAGTAGACAAAGCCAGAGACACACACACCTACAACACAGCTCAGAGGAAAACTACAAGCCCAGGGACTGAGCTTAAATGGAGCTTCTCAGCCTATAGGCAGAGGGAGAGGGTGGAGACCCCAGGTGAGGCTGCCCAGGGTCATTAAGGTCTATTAGTGCACTTAGAGCCCTGACAGCAGGCTTTCTAGATGAGATGAATGTTTCTGTAGGTGGGTTTCTTCATGCTTGGTGGTCACAGGAGGAATAACGAGGTTTTAAAGACAACAGCAACTTCCCAACCCTCTCTATTCCCTTGGACCAAATTCCCATCGTCTTTCACACAACAAACTCATGATACTCAAAAGGAAAATTCACAATGTTTATATAAGCAGTCGCTGCCTTTTATAAGGCACATAGTCCTGACATGCACAATAGAAACCCTCCATGTTCCTAAGGCAAGCTGACAGATTTTCATAATCCAAGCCGCCTGAGCTTGCCGCTGGCAAGGATGGCAAGTTCCTATCTGCTCCAGTCCTGGTTCAAGCAATCTGGTTCTGGCCAGGGTGATGCTGAACCTTGGCCCTGTAGGGRTACAAAGACCCTATCAGATATGTAAGGATGCGTCTGGTATGGGACCTTTCAGGAAGCTATGCTCTTCTGATCATGTCAGGCTTGTCTGCTCTGCCTACATCCACCAAAGAATTAAGGAAGCAATAGCCCTCCAAAGTGCTAAAGGCTGGCTGTAACCCAGTGTGGCTTCATGAGGGTTTCTAAGAGACAAAGATGGTGAAACCTGGACTACAGGGATCCCAGGCAGGAATGGCTCTTGGACTACCCCAAAGGTTTGGGGTCAGGGCTGAAGAAAGGTGGTCTCAGAGAAGACCCTCTCCCTTGATCACTGACTGATATATGACCTGGTACATTTTTTGCTCAAGAAGTGCTACAGGACAATCTGGAAGGGGCTGGGTTTGGCTGGTGGCAACCTTCTGCCCGTGCAGTGTGTCCTCTGCTCTAATCCCATCAAAGATGGGGAAATCTTCCGATTTACTTGGTCTTGCATAAAGCAGCACAAATGACTTTCACCACCCTGTCCAAACACTGTGACCCTCCCTCCAACAGAGGACCAAATTGCTATCTTAATTTTATCTCAGTGCTGCACCCCTGACAGATGGAGAGAATCAGAGCTGAAATTGCTGGTTCCAGCTAACATAGAAACGCTTATTCCTCCTGGCTTTCCTTCACTCTTCAGACCTCAGTTCATTCATGTTCACAGGAAACACTTTGCCAAAGGGACTCACGGGGACTATAGAGTAGTTTTATCCAATTACTTTTTAACTACACCTTGATTCCTGGTGAGGTCTGGACACTGTCAAGGAGAGCAAGGCTGGCTTTGTGTTCATAAATTAAATCATTTGCTGGGAAGCAACCCAAAGAGCACAGGCTCTTCCCTTTTATGCCCCTGTTCCCCATTCCAGATCAGTGTGGACATGACAAGAAAAATGGAAACATTCCAAAACAAAATTTCACCCCCAAATCTGTTTCTGTTGAATCATGTCAAGACCTGATGTTACGAGAAGAGTACAGTAAAACCATTTTCTTTCCGATTTAATGGAAAACAGTGAAACTAAAAATGAATAAATAAATAGTCTTCCTAAAGGGAATGAAGGCAAGAAACCTTCGGAATTTCTAACAGAATGGAATAAAAAGGTAAACTGATTCTTGCCCAACAAAATGCTTCATTCTGAGAGAGTTTGAGGATGACACTAGGCTCTTTTTCAAACACTGCACCAACAGTGAGGAACTCCAGAAGGGACTCACAAAACTAAGTAAGTGGGCAAAAATCAGGCAAATGATCTAAGTGTACATAACATTAATACACCTAGGAAAAAGTAATCTAAACCATGCCTACACAGTGCTGAAGTCAGAACTGGTAGATAAAGCTCAGGGAAGGGAGTCATCTTGGAGTCACCATTGGCAGTTCTCTGAAATCATTACTTAATGTACAGTGGCAGCCAAAAAAGCCAACAGAATTGGGTATCACCAGCAGGTGGTACTGAGGATAACCCAGAGGGTGCTGTTTTGCTGCTATATAAAACCTTGATGTGCCCACATTTGGAGTACATTGTGCGGTTCTGGCCACCGTGTCTCAAGATGTGGAGTTACAGAAGGTCCAAAGAAGGGCAACCAACATGATCGAGGGCATGGAGAAGCTGCCTTATGTGGAGAGGCTGGAAAGACAATTTCCTCAGAACTGACACATTTTTCAAACTGTTGAAAAACATCTCACATTCTTTGACCAAAACCTAATTCCAGTGACAGCCTCTCTGGGTCCAGGCAATGTCACTGCAACTGGGACATTACCCGAGGAAGAAGGTGCTAATTTCACCTCTTCCACTCTTCTTTTGTTTCTTCTGGTGCAACTGAGAATGGCTGCTTGGGAGACGCCAGGCTCGAGTGACATGGGGAAGGCTGGACTGCACACCCGTGATCCAATTGTGGGTCAGATCCTCAGCTGGGATCACTTGGCAAGTTTTGCTTACTTTGCTTGTTTGTTGTGCACTTCACCCTGAAAGGGCACAATGAGTGTGTGATCTGCTGCTGAATCATACCAGAGGCTTGCAAATCCAAGAGCTGATGAGTCTGTGCTAAGGGTAAGGCCACTGCATCTTATGTCACTTCTGGCAGCAGGGAAAAAGAGGACACAAGGTGCCAAACAGTGTTGCTCTAGTTAAATACATTTGGAAAGGGTGCAATGACAACACAAGAGGGCAGGAGAAAATCAGACACACAGATGAAATTTTGGCTCTTCTGAAATTACTAGCAAAAATCTGAAGCCTCTGGTGTACTGATATCTGACAAGTTGCACCCAAATACCCCAAGAGAAAGAACAGGAGACACTAAAGAGTAAGACACTGGCAGTGGGAAGGAATTATTTGTGTGATGTATACATAGAGAGTACCGCAGAGGAAGGCAAACATCTAGACCAACCCTGCTTTTTCACCAGCTGGAGGGTCACCAGTAGTTTTGTCTCCTCTGGAGATTTCATGGCTTTGAATCAAAAGGAGGGCATGCGTTATAACTCCCTTCCACATGTTCCAGCCCCACCAAAACTGCAGGTCCCTCTGGTCCTTGCTCTTGTAATTCTCCAGTAGCACTACCCAAAGTTTTACTTTGGAAATTCAGATGCTTCACTTTCTCTGTAAGATTTGTTGGTCCTGCCATAACTCACCACCTTTTTTTTTTTTTGTGAGGCTCTCCTAAAACTAAAAGATTCCCTGATGCAATGCCATCAAGACACTCTGAGGAGCAGACAGGAGGTCCTGGGGAGGCTAACAGGCTCAGCTCAGTCTTACCGTGCTCTCCAATGCAATATGAAACAGTATTATTAATCAGAACAATAATAAAGAAAAGGATGATATCACATCATGGGAATTTGGTGGGCAAGACACAACGGTGTTGATGAAGCCTGCTAGGGAGATTACTGAAAGCAGAAATGGCATTTCAGAGACCAGTTCCCATGCACAAACCCCTAAATCCACTTGTGCAATTGAAAAACACTTTTGAGTAGCTGCAGGCTGGACATGTCCAGATTTATGGCAGATTTAATCTCAAAGTGGTCATAAAATTCCAGCCTGAATCACTGAAACTTACTTACCAGCCTTGTAATTTGGGCAGAAACAACCAAGAGGGGATTTTGGGATGCTTGGGGTCAGCCTCCTAGCATCCACTGAGATTATTGGTGTATAAGATATTAAGCAGATAAGACTTGTACCAGAATGGATATCTCCTTTTTCACTTGTTCCACCTCTATCATTGTATTTAAACCAATGTTGAATGGCGGTTTGTAACACTGCAAGCTCCAAGTTCATCTGTCCAGTGGGAATGGGAATGGGAGAGGCCAGTCCTACAGGTTGCCATCTGGCTCCAGTTCTCTGTGGAAGCAAGACAGGTGAAGGCTGGTTATAATTGACCTCAATTCCTCAAATAGCCCCAATTGCCGAGGAGATGGATAAATAGCAGTCTCTGAATCCGCTCAGAACGGACCCAGGTGTCCTGGTGCCCTATGGCCTGGGACAGAAACCTTTTAGCACCCCTGTCTTCCCTCCAAAGAGCACTGACAGTGTCTTACTTCAAAGAGTATCTGTCAGTCCAAGAAGTTTAAAAGCTCTGGATCAAATTCGTAATTACCCTGGACGGACACAATAGAGGCTGTCAGCACACAACAACTCATAGGCTGGCATTGTCAAAGGGACCAAAGTGTTAAAATACCACTYGGCTTTGCCAGAGAAAGTTGACTAATGGGGAGGGGGATAGTATTGGTCTGGTTTTTTCCTTTATAAAAAGGTTAAAAACAGGTCAAACTTCATAAGCGCCATTTCAAAGAAGATCTGGGCACTGGTAAGAGGCAAAAAGATTTGTCTTGTTTACGAATAATTGTAAACTCTCATCAATCACAGGGTTTCATGGCAATTCTAGGTGATTACTTTCATCAGAACAATAATTTAAAGAATGAAAATATTTTGTTTATGATATTAAGGTCTTCTAGGTTTCCTCCCATCCCAGATCATGTGCCATTAAAAGATTAATTTTGATTGTATATAGAAATACATACTGCACAAAATCTTTGTTTTTGAAAGAAAAGTTTCAGTTGGCACCAATTTTTTCTTGCTTTTAGTCCCACAGAAAATTCATTTGGGGTTAACCCAAAACAAGGGGAAAAAATCCTTGAACTGCCAGAGAGTGAAAATATCGGACATTGCAAAGCTCTAATTATGGGCAGTTTCTCCAGGCGGGCTCATCCTTCTTCACATCACATATTCCAGGTCTTTAAAACCAAACCTGTAAAATGCACTCAAATTTAACCTGGAACTGGATTTATTTCTCAACCCTGTTGACAGTTTTGAGCTGTGACACCTGTGTCAGTTAAAGGGTATGAATTTTTTACCTCTGTAGTCATGTACATATAATCACTAGTCTGGTTATCATTACACCGGTGTAAACATACCTCAACCAACATGGCCTATTCACCTTCCTTTACCAGAATCATTATGGCAGCACAAAGCGTCTCTTGCCACTGGAAATGTGCCCACAGTCAACGTGTCCCACTCTTCAACTCTAGTGACAGTGAAATATGTTTCTAGGGTCCTGCTCTTTGCTGCTTCTTTCTTTCCACATTTTTGCTGGAGCTACAGGAAGCGTGGAGGACCATGCCTCCTGCGACAAGCTTGCTTGCTTTGATGTGTACCCAGCAGACCATCCATTGACCCTCAAGGACCATGGGTTTCAACTCTGGCTTTCTATCCAAGCCTCCATATGCATCAGGGCACACACAGCACAAGGGGAGCAGTCTGTCCCCGTCTCCCCAGCCATACCGTTATCGCAGTATGGCCATGGTACCCAACAGCAGAGAAGGTCTCACACCCACCCCGTAGTTGCGTGCTGCCACCGGTACCCAACGTGCAACCCCAAATGGCAATTCCTCTTCCCGTTCCTTGGTAAGGCCCCACAGCCCTGCCTGGCATGGCTCCCTGGGACATCCATCAGCTGGTGTCAGACTCGATGTGTGTCTCAGCCTTGCCCTCTTACCCCTGAGATGATGTCAGGGAGAGGCTGGCCCAGTGGCCAGCCAAAGATCTGTCACTGGCCCTGCCAGAACTAACAACAAAGACAAATGGGCCCATCACAGTAAATGGCTCTTAATGGGCTGCAGGAGGCAATTGGTCGGTCRTGCTGGCTGGGCACCATATGTGAATTCTTCACTAATCACTCCAAATTGGTCCAATTTGTTCAAGAGTTGTGTAGGGACTTGTGCACCAGCAGCCATAGAGTTTTAACATGAGCAGAGCCCTGCATGGAAATAATTTTGCACTTGTGTGGATGCTTCCTGGGGCTCCGGCAAAAATGGGGAAAAAAAGAAGCAGCAAAGAGGAAGTGGGAGCTTTCAGCTGTATGACTGGGGCTTTTCATCATTTTTCACTTAATGCTCCTTGTCTTGAAGAGAAAAAAGAGGCAAGGATCTAAAGAGATTGGATGTGAATGAATGAGACAGTGAGGTTCCAGGTGATGGCTAATAATAGCCTTGATCAAGCACTGGAAATACACTGTGCTTTACTGCTCGCAGAATGAGACCCTACCCATGAGAGCTCAATGTCAAATGGAGCTGGGGAGGCTGAGGTGAAGGGGGAGTTGTAAAAAAGGAATATAGGGGAAAATGAGCCTTAAGGAAGAACTTCCATGGGTGCAAGGATGTCCGTGAGGAGTCGATGCTGGGACAGTGATGCACAGGGCGGATTGTTGCTACATCTTGAAATTGTATTGTAAGTCTCACGCCGTCTCTGAAAGCCTCGGCTCCTGGAGACACTTGTTGAGAGGAGAATTTATCTTTCTGGCATCTCCAAAGCTTGGAGATGAGGCTTATGCACACTGAGACACAGCCAAAAGATGTGGATTTTAAAAAGATCTTGTCATTTTGGGGAGAGAGAAAGGATTTATAGGTATTTGAATGCCTAATACTGAAATTTGAGAAATTTGGGTTGAAATTCCCATCTGTGTCAGGGCAATGGAGTGAGCCTGGGCCAAGCAGGGAGGCCCCTTCTGTGTTAGCTTCCCCATCCGTAAAACACGGCAACCAAACTCCCTCAGCTCGGCTGATGGAAAGGCGAGGTTGTTCATGTGCACGAGAGAGTCAGCAGCCGGGCTGCCGGGGTCTCCTGCAGACCTCGGGAAGATGGGTGATACCCAGAGCACCCATCTGCCCCAGCCAGGAGATTAAGTCACACCTGCAGTCTGAATGGCACTAGGAAGATAACAACCAGCTTCCTGCACCCTTTATTCAAAAATAAGCTACTTAACCCCCCTTTTAAACCCTGCACTCCTACCCCCTCCCCAGCCCCTCTGTGTCCATCTCAGCAGTCACACCCGCTATTGAAAAGAAGCATTGTTCTGCCCCTACCTTGCCTTCACCTCTCTCCTGTGATCAGATGTTATGGCTCTAATTATCTTGCTCCCTGCCTTCTGGACTATCAAGACATTCAATCAAAGGTCACCTGGGTCATCTTTCATTGGGAAGAAGAGACGTCACCAGGAAGGTAAAGTTTCGGAGCATCCTTTGATGCTAAGCTAGCAGGAATTACAGTCCAGCTCTCCTGGGATATTCACCACTCGTGGCTGCTCTAAGGCACTGAAAGGTTTCTCTCTTGGACTATTTTTTTTTCTTTTTTTAACTTTCTTGTTAACTATCAAACCRTTGAAGACTCTGCAAGTCCCACTAGAAACAAAAGCGGTGTAACAGCATAGATGGCCACTGGGCCTCCTGGAAAACAAGCTGTCACCCTTCTGGTTCAGGTACTGGGCAGAGGCATCAGTGCAGTCCCAGCTAACACCTTGTCTCCTTCTGGCTCTTTTTGAGCAAGATGCTGAGTCTTCTATTGATTTATAGCCCTTGGCTTTTAAACTCCAGCCGTGGCCAGCTCAGGTCTTTTCAACTTGATGGTAGGATCTGCTGCACTCAAAGATCTCCTGGGAGGAGATCACCATTCGTGTGCTCCAGAGTCATTCTGCAAAAGCCCTCACAGGCAACTGCAAGTGAGGTCTTGAAGACTGTGTTGGAGACATCTCTCACCGTGTCTGGCCAGAGCTTATGAGGGAAAAAGGGCTCAAGAGCACCCAAACTGGGAAGCAAATTTTCATAAGAATTCAGTGCAATGGGAGCTGAAAGCTTTGAAAAAACAGGGCACTCATTTAAGGACGCTACAGACTGAAAAGCCTCGTGCTGGGTGCCCAGCAGTGAATCTGTCTCTGAGCACTCTGCAGTGAGGGTCTCTGCCTCGCTCCTGCCCAACCTTCCTCATCCCAGAAACCTGAAACAGGTTAAGAAAGCGGCCAAAGTGATTTAGCTTCTACAAGCTAAGGAAGAGATATGGTTTCTCCTTGTTTGCATGCTGATGAGACCCACAACAGAGGTGCCCTCAATACTGGTATCTCCTGCCTCATTGCATGCAGAAAGATGTAGAGATTTCAGCCTGGCTCCAGCCTGGAGGGCCTYGCAATTTGAAGGGAAGGACAGTCTGGCTTTGCTGCATCATCCTTCCCGAGGGCTCCAAGGACTGCAGTTTAAAGAACTTCCCCATCCACGCGGAGTTTGAAGCTGAGGCTCATGGCTGGGAGAGAAATCGCTGTGAGGCCAGCTCTGCTGTGCCCTGCCTGGATTCAGGCTTGCACCATGCACTCTCTGGGACAAGGTCTTTCCTATTTGGTACCTCTTCTTTGCCAGTTTTTCTTCCTTTCCTTCCACTCTCATCTTCCTGCTCTTTTGAAATCCACAGCTTTTATGTAGGTGCCGAGGCTTGGCACGTTCTCTGTGATGCTTCCCTATATTGTCTCCTTTTCTCTCAGATAAACTTCTTCCACCTTGAATAGGAGAGAAAAAGAAAGAGCCAAGAGAGAAAAGAAAAAAGAAAACAAAATGTCCTGGAGGGACTTGGTTATGACCCACTAATCTTGCAGAAAAAATGCTCAGACATTAACAGAAAACTGGAGAGTTAGTCAACATTTTTTACCAGGAAAAGCTTCTTCAGATGATGCATTTCCCTCAATACTGGTATTTTTCTTCAGCAAACGCTGATTTCAAGAGAATGTTTGAATTCCAAAAATGGAAAACACTTCCTTAAATCTCATTGTATCTGCTTCTGGGCACTGCACTTTAAGAGACTACACAAGTGAATCCGAAAAGACAACACAAACAATAAAGAGGATTAAGAAAACACAATATACAAGGAAAGATTTCGTGTGTCCTCACGCCAGAAACTGCCATTTAGCCTTGGGCAAAGAGGCTGAAAAGTGCTATTGTTGCAGAGGTGCAAGAAAGTGAAGAATCGTGTCCACTGTGCAAAATGGAGTGGACTGACATGGCCCAGCCTTACCAAGAAGGTGCAGAAGTGGTGGGACACAAAGCAGCCCTGGGTTAGCCTACAGTCCCCAAGAGGACTAGAGAAGGAAGCCAAGATCGATGCCGTCTGAGATGCCTAGAGAGAAGTGGTCCCCAGGCTTCCTCTAGCATCCAGTGGAGCGGATATGAAGTGGGATGAACCACCCTTTGAAGGTGTCCTTTTCCATCTGTGGGTGCTAGAAAGAGTCTACAGAAGCTGTGCTCCTAACTCGGTCACCTCCGTGAAGAAAATCAAGTGGCAATGAGTCCAGCCTGTGGTATAGAAATCCAGATCCATGAAAAGGTATTTCCCCTCCTCTTTCCCAATTCCTTGGCTCAGGGGAGGTTTCCACCTGTTTCACAAAAGGGATGTGAGCCCTCTGGTCCCGCACCGCTGGTGAGTGTGGCTCAGTTGAGAACCTTTGCAGAGACAGCAAGGCTATGGCATCCCAGCACTGCAGCCGAGGTGCGCTGCAGATGCTCCGCACCAGTCCGTGCACCGTTGCCCCAGGGGAGGGTCATGCTGGAAATCTCTGCTGACAAGAGGGGACACTCGCTCATGCCCCTTTGCCCGTGCAAAGAATACTGGAAAATTTCAAGGAGAAGAGAGAGGTACTTAAAAAAGAACAAAATCTCTACATTAATAAGCCTGGAAAGGGAGAAGAGACAGACTTAATCTGATTGTGTGGGAGAACATAATCACAAGGGACTCGGCGCCGGGGAATCGATACCAACTGTGGCTGCAGGGGCCAGGATTTTGGTGCGGGCTGGAAGAGTTGTTGATTTGTTTAGTTCCTGTCGATTTTTGGGAATGGGGGAGCAAAGGGAGGATGGGATGGGATCCAGTCAGTGGGGATGGAGGAAGGAAAGGCCGCCTGTGCCTTTAATTTCTGCAGCCCAGGTTTTAGAAATGCAGCTTTGCTTGGAATGCTGCTGAGTGTGTAGCCCTGGGACAACTGCGATCCCTTTGATTTGGCAGACTGGAGCCTCTGCAGGTTGCTTTGTGGGTGTATTTCATAAGAAAACAGAGGAGGCAGCAGTCCTGCCCTGTAACAGCCTCCAGACATTCTGGCCGGGTGCTGCCAAAGCAACAGCCAAGAAAGGCACCGCCTGGAAGAGTGGAGTTTCAAGAAAGCCTTCTCTGGTCGGGATGTTTGCCCAGCTTGCAGAAACCTTGGCTGCATTCTGGTTTCTCCATTCAACACAGAGGCAGAAAGGTTCCTGCAGGTAATTACATAAATTCTGCCTCCCTGCCCCCTCTCTTCCACCTTCGTTTGCTGCTCAGCAATGCTGAGATGGTGCAGGAACATGCACGTTATGGGAACTGCAGTTGCAATTCAGATTTCCAGGATGGAACCTCAGCTCCACCACGAGGAGTGATGCTGATGGTTGGGTAACACGTAGCACTCAAGGCCCAAGCTCTGGTGTCCATCTCAGCCTGAGAAGCTGTGCAGTAGGTCTCCAAAAGTGTTTTGACAGAAACGCCTGGGAGAACCTTAAATCAAGGCCCTGAGATGGGTAAATACAGAAACTGGGATTTTCTGATTGCATCAGGGCTACAGAGCAGGATCTCATAGACTTATCTGAGGATGCACAGAGCCCAGCCTAACACCAGAGAGGGATTCTCAGGATCTTTTGCCTTTTCCTTTGGTCTAGGCCAGGGATCTAGGAAGAAAGCACAATCGGCAGCACAACACTTGCCGTATCGTGTCACGTGAGGATGTAAGTTCACGTGTTGTGAACCAGTGCCAGGCAAATTCCCCACACAGCTCCCTCGCTGGTAAGGAGTAACAGCATGCCCTTGGGGTGACTCAGCTTTTCCTCTGAGCCCTTAATCATTGTTGTTCAACAGCACCGCTCGACTAATGCGCATCCTCAATAATGTAAAGAGACGAGTCTGTGCGTAAGTGTGTGTCCCAACATGCCTGTGATTCCCTCTTTCACTGAAAAATGTTCAGTGCCGGACACCACAAAATGGATCGGGCGATAGGGGAAGCGGTGGATGCTGTTTCTGTTCGGATGCTGAGTGTGATGGGCCACGCCGCCCCACACGTGTTTCCCGGCGCGGATGAAAGTCTGAGCTCAGCACAGTGCAAATGTGTGTCTGTCTCCAGTGAATTGCTATCCAAGTGAATCAGGCTGGAAGTGGAGCTGAAACAAAATACCATCTGCAAACACCTGAAAAAGCTGGAAGAGTTTGAGGCTAGCTCCAGAATCAAAGGCTTGGCCCAAAATACGTCAACGCTCATGGAAAGACTCCCATGGACTGCACTGGATTTTCCATTAGGTCTGCAAAGCTCAGGCCTAGCGCTGCATCACTCCAGCTGTCTCACAATCCAGGAAGGTTCCTTGGCTCCAAGTCCTGGCTTGCCACCCTCCCCGGCTGGGCCCCTGGCTTGGCAGCCCATGGACCAGGATGTGCTGCACCGTGCACCTGCTACGTGACAGGCATGTTGCCCCAGGGCCTGATCCTGCAAGGTCCTGAGTTAGCTCAGCTCAGCCCTTCAGCTAGAGTGGTCAGCGTGAGACTCAGGCATTTCTGCACCTGGAGAAAGTCCTGGGCAGATTCAGCAGGGCTGGAAGAATTGCAGCCGGATGGGAGGCATGCCAGCCAGCGTCCACTTTCACCGAGAGAGGTGCGAGCACCGGTCACCGTTAGTCATTGCTCTTGCTCATTCAGGCATCAGAAAGAGCCAAGAAAAGATTGGGCTGAAATGTGACCAGGACAAAGAGCAGAGAGCCAGGTTAGGTCTCAAGAGCTGTGAACGGAGAGCCTCAAGTCCTGGCTCTGCTCAAATGGGAAAGGATTTGCAGAGCTTCTGCTTGCGGGCTGGTGTCACCAAGCTGGCACTGCTCCTGCCAGGTACCTTCCCAGTCTCCATCATGTTAGATCCTCTACCAGAAGTGTATGATGCTGGAGTTTCACAGGTCTTGAAGGAGGTCAGAAAAACCCTACAGCAGCCACTGCTGCTTGTGTGGAGCTTTTCACATCAAAAATTATTGCAGCCAGCTATAGGCAAGGCCACACCAAAGGGAAAAGCTCAGAGCAGCAGTGGTCAAGGCAGTCCTGATGTTCTTCCAGGAGCAGAGAGGCTGACCAGATCAGCATGGTCCTCCAGCTCACCGAGCTGTGCTGGTGCCCCATACCAGTCCTCCATGGAGCTTCCCACGGGCCGTTTCCACACTGTACAGTGAAATTCCTGATAAGACCTTTTTTCCTGCTTACATGTGGACCCTGGTAAAGCAACGAAGCTTGAAGCTGGAGCCATCACAGGACTGACTCAAGCATCGCGGCTGCAGCAGTAGTGCCGGCAGTGTGGATGAGGAACAGGATCGGTGGCGGGATGGGTGAAGGGAGGAGTCAGGGAACGTGTTTTACAAGAGAGTTACACAACCCTGCACCTGGTGCAGAGGCTTCTGGCTCCCCGATGGGTCCCCCAAGATTTTAATAAGGAGGGGGAAACATGCACCTTGGTGCCATTGTGAATCTTGCCGTTCCTGGCTAAAATGATCTGTAAATTAGATCCAAGGGGAAAATGTTAAGATAGAGGTGGAGGTAGGTGTCCCATGAGAATAAGAGCAAACCTGCAGGGTAGGAGAGGAAACCAGCTGCCCACCAGSCACATGAGAAGGGACCTTCTGGGCCACCACGCGCAGGGTGTAGATCTAGCAGGCGCCCTGCTGTGTAATGCTTTTCCTAACGCCATCACGGGGTTTCGCCCCCTCCTATACTGACTTGGATGCTGCCCTAGACCTCAGTGCTTGGAGGGTCAGAAAGCCCACCGCCAGCCACGAGTTACTGCTGGCCAGCCCATCTCCCTGGATTTGTAGAAGCTCAGGAAAGGGGAAATGAAGGAGAGAGTCCAATTCACACCCATGTCCAGGGCATTGCAGGCACATCGGCCCCTCTGTAAGGAAAACCTCCCGGTGCCACGYCGGTGTGGAGGGACGGCTCTCCTGGCTGTGGTAAGCCAGGCAGTGCCTGGGCAGCTCAAGAAGTCGCACCAGCTCTGGTACAACCAGTTTTCCTCACAGCTGAGCCTTTCCTGCGCACCTCGTTCTTCTGGTAACTTCAGCATTTTCTGCCAGGCAGTTTTGGTCATATGACCACTCTGCTTCTGCTTTTGTGTTCCCAAAAAATGCGAATCAGCCCCTCRGAGCCTGCTGCTGCCTGCCACCGGCAAGCTCCCGGTGTGTCTARGAGGCAGGGACCACACTGCCTGCCAAGGGAGGGCTCAGGGCTTTGATGTCGGTCACCCGGTAGCTGGTGACGAATGTCTCGAGGAGGTGCACGTCCGTGCTGCACCGAAGGGGCAGGAGCTGGAGCGTAGCCCGGCCACGGTCGGTGCTGTGCGGGCTCCTGCAGGCAGCGCGGGTGCTGCCACGTTACCCCAGGCTCCCCTGTCTGCCTGTCATCACTCGCTGCCTGTCGTCTCCTGCTTTGATTGGGTGCTCTTCGGGATATCTGCGTTGGATTTGTACGGCGTGGAGAGCAACGTGACCCCAGCCCGTGACTGAGGCTTCCTGGTGCTGCCACAACACAAATAATAAATAATAATTATGCTGGGCTCAGAGCAGCTGACGTAGGAGTGGCTTGGCTGGAATCACCGTCCTATCCAGCCCAGCATGGGCCTCACTTATCCCCGTGAACTAGGACGAGAGGGAGGAGGACAGACGAGGAAATCCACTGCAAACATTCACCTTCTTACTCCTGTGTAGGAGGGAGCGTACAGAGTGAGAGTCGACGCACCAGCTAATTTTTCTTCTGATACAACGCCAATTGCTGCACTGGAGCTGCTCCTGGGATGAATTTGGCCCGGTGTTTACATGAATTATTATTATTCATTAAGATTATCTTGTGGTTAAAACACAGGAGCGGGAAGTGAGCGATATGTTCCTGGCTCTGCCACCGACTCTGAGCATGGCCCTGGGCAACTCACTTTCCCCCATTACTTTCCGGAAATATATTTTCAAGTGAACAAACACTAGCATTGAAATGAGGGAAAATGACACAGATTATGAACATCTGCATAAATACCTGATCGACATCCAAATCCTACTGAGAAACAACAAAACAATGATCTCAAAGTTCAGCGAGAGCTGCTTTTGTTTCTTTTATTTGCTAATATATTTGTGAATAGGGCTTGGTTTAAATGTTACAGCAATTGCTGGGGGCCTAAATTTTCAGCTCATTCATATTCTGTCGGGGAGACTGTGGAAAAGGAACGGGCATGGATACTCACAAGCTCGAAATTTTCCCATCCAAAAAGTCAGAGAAATAGGGCTAAAAATACTAAACAGGTGAAGAAGAAAAAGCATTGCAATGAAAAGAGAAGATGCAATGAAAATACTAGATTCCTTGTTGCGGTCTGGCTATTTCACACYGCTCATGTGGCCCAGTGAGCTCTTGCTGGAGAATCCCACTTTTTTGGGGGGAACCACCTCTCCCAGCTCTGAAGCTGGCAGAGGGGTCCCCAGCCCCGTGCACCCCATCCTGCCAGCGCTCTGCTCCGGCCTCTCTTGCCTCGTGTGACAAACATGGGAGYAGCACCGTGGCTATGCTCCAGCCTGGGCAAGATAAAGGGGATTACAGCTGGCTCCTGAATGGGGTTCCCTGTGCGAAGCAGAGCTTAGACGTAGGGAGGCTGGTCTGCTGTTTCAGTGGGGGATGAAAGGAGCTTGTTTCTGCTGTTCCAAATCTGACAACTTTTACATCAAATAAAGGGCACGGGTTGCCTTTCAAAGAAGAAAAAAAAAAAAATCAAACCCAACTATTTTAATTGACTCTCCCTTAGGGGAGGGAGGAGAAATGATGCAATTATATGAGGGAGGTGGGGAGAGGGGTAGGATCATGAACTGGATCCAGTTTTGTGAACCAAATGGTTGAGAATGTCCTCAGACCTCCTACTCCATGGGCTTAACGCAGCTCTAGGACAAGGGTGCACCCTTTGCAACTTTCCCCACCATGATTTATGGTGATCCCTCTAAAACCCCTGTACTGCTTTCAGCATATTTTCTTGCTCAGCCAGGGCATCCTTTAATTATCCTGTTTGTAAATTTGCAATTAATTAATTAGCCTGTGTCTGAAAGGGCTTAGAAAATGTAAGTGTGGCTGAGTATTGTTACTGTCAAGTTCAATTATTATCATTAAATATTTATCTAGCATTGTAACTAGTGGCTGGCATTTTAGAGAGATTAAGAAAGATACTGTTCCTGCCTGGAAGGCCTTGTCATCCAAATTAGACAAAGAGAGAACATGGAGATTGACAAAAGAAAAGGACCGAGATGGAAAGGATTGAGACACCATAAATAAAGATAGTTGTGAGTCATATTGTAAGTAAATACCTCTAAGCAGAAGGATGAAGAGAAGCAGGAGTAGAGCAGGGACACCAGTTAGATTAGACCTGTCAAGATGCTGCTTTTCAGTAGATAAGGCAGTGGTGCGAGGACCTCCCCATGGAAGCTCTGATACCTGACACTCTGCCTCTTTGCAGGACATTTTTAAATACGGGGCCACACTCAGGGCAGCACATTCTGTCCTTAATTCCCTGCAGGTAAATGCAGCACCACAAACCCTCTCCTACCCCTCTGCTCCAGACCCGGCTGGACACAGGGAAGCAGCGATGCCCCAGCCAGTTCCCTCTGGCCTGCGGGTCATGGAGCAAGGGGGACAATGAGGCTTTGCAGTGGAAGTGCGTGAGATGCAGAAGCGCACAAGGATTTTTGCTGAACGCTGCTAAACTAGCGGAGACACTGTTTGACGCTTTCAGGGACAGGCATATTTGTCCGTGTGGAGCTAGATTAAAATGCCAGCCCTTCCCTCTCCTCCATACAACTCACCATTGCCTTCCCTCATTCCTGGCCTGGCTCCAATCACAGCTGGGATCTCTGGGCAGGAGGAAGGCAGCTCTTGAACCCCAATCAAGCTGGCCAGGCTCTGCAAGCTTGGGGAGGTTTGGTAATGGGAATGCCCACCGAGGGTGGGGTGCATCCCTTCCCCTGCCCACCTGGTTCTTCTGCCGGGGAGGATGCTGTGTACCTGCCAACCCGCCTGGCCCCGGCGAGCCAGGGCTGCTGCTGAGTGTGGGGAACACTCCCTGGGTGACACGCTGCCTCTGGGACATCCTTGCCCAATGATGCTGCGGTGAATGAAAAACAAACAAGAATCCCGTGCTCTTTATTGCACATTACGAGGTGACATGGTTATAAAAATACAGGAGAGCAAATTTGCCAAGAAAGGAATGGGAGCGAGCAACAGAGGAGTTGGTTTCCTCCACGTGTTCACTCTTTGGCCTTATGCAAATCTCGGTAATATCCATTTCTCTTTTTTTAAAATCTGAAAATAATAGCGCTGCTCCTCTGGGCACTGACTGCTGCTCTGTCTGGGTCTGGGTCTTGCTTCACCCCTCCGTGATACTGCAGAAATCACACAAGTCTATTCTGTGCTATATGTGTGCATGCACTCACAAATTCTGTAATCAGTGCTTAAGACCTGATCCAAACAGGGCCCTAGTGACTTACTCCCAAGAGTAAGGGATTTTCCCAGCATAAGTTTTCCTGTCTTGGGAGTTTCTATCCATTTAGGACAAAAAGAGCTGGGTGGAAAACAATCTTYGATTTTCTGTTCTTTGCTCCAGATGTCAGTATTAAACCACCTGGAGTGCTGAGAAATCGTACTAAGTAATAAGCAACATTAAGGTAAATTGGGTTATAATAATCCTTAATGGTTATCTGGTGCTTTATAATTCCTAAGAACTAATCAAACATTAATTAATTCTTATAATGGCCATCTAAATGTTATCTTCTCTCTGGAGATGGGGAAGCTGACAGGTAAGCCTTGCCCAAGGCTGCAGAGCCCAGCAGAAGCAGGGTCAGCACTAGAGCCCGAGGACTTCTGCCTTCAAAGCTGGCCTCTGCCCGCACTGTATCCCCGTTTTGGTCCCTGCCCACGTCCACAACGCCATGACCTGGATTTCTGAGGCACCTCAGGCTGGAGGAATGGGCATGTCGAAATCCAGGGGAAGCACTGTTTACTGGAAGCCAGCCTCCACACGCATGCCACACGGTCACATGTGGCAGCCTGGTCAGACGTGACGCGTGGTCTACGAGGTCGTTAAAACCCCAGCCTTTGACCAGCTCAGCCAGCCATCAGATGGAAGGAATGCAGGAGGCATCCGGGGCTGAGCAGTGACTGCCAGCGTCCCCAAAGTGGGATGACCCCTCTGGATTTGGGGACAAAAGGGAAAAAAACCTCAAAATGGGCAAAACAGGCTCACAAAATCTGCTGCCAGCGAGTTCTTGCAGGGCTTCTCCTGCCCCACCACTGCCCACATGAGGATCAGAGGACGGCGTTTCCTTAAATACTTTCTGTGTTCTGGGGGAGATCCAAATCCCAGCAAACCAACAGCCTGGCGAGGCTCCGCGTGTTTGCATCTCACTGCACCAGAGCTCACCCAGGACTCCAGCGGGCTAAAATATGGGCTAGCTGGCTCCTCGTCTTGAGCTAACTCCTTTAAAGCTCGTTCAGGTCTCTCTCTAGCATGCTACAGTCCCAGCAGCGACTACAATATAGACATTCCCGCAGATAGTAAACGTGATTACACAGAACCCGGCTGTGTCTCTGCGGTTTTCTCTCACTACCAGGCTTGTCGACATGGAGCCACTCCGGAAAATTAATTCAAATTAATTAAAAGTATGAATTTAAAGTTGATCAGTTAAAGCCCGTTAAACTCATGATTCAGATTTCAGAATTAAAATGGTTTTAATTTAATCTAGTTCAACACACTCTCAAAGTAAATTAAACTAAACCACATTAAAGCTATTTTAATTCTCAATAAGCATGTTTAATGTGGTTTAATTTATCCACTTTCAAAGTGAATGCAGATTAACCTTCCTGAATGTCCCCAGGTAGACAAACCCTGCTATAGGAAGCAAAGATGCAATTTAAGTCCACCAACAAAACCGATCAAGAGTTTTGATCTGGACTGGGACCAAGCCGTAATTTAATGCTCTCTCCCAGATATGTCCACACAGCAATTTCAGGTCCGACAGCAGCGCCATCCAGTAGCCCAGTAACTGTAATCCAGCCAGCGAGGCTAACGAAGGCTGCAGGCTTCAACGGGGATGCACGGGCTGCCAAGGACCCCCGGGCTGTTGGGCTGAGCTGCAGCCCATGCAGYCGTGTCCTCCGGTGGGTTTTGTTCTTGGGGCAGTACAGGTATCTGCGGTACTCGTCCCGAGCTCCGGCTGTGGTGGAAGCATCCCTGCAGCGACAGCCGAGATGCTGTGATGCCATCTACAGGGGATAATTCAGCTCAGCACAAGGTCCACGGGGCCAGATGCTCCCGCTCAGCTCCCCAGCAGCTGGGGCCGAGCACTCCCAAGGAGCCCAGCGCCTGGCACTTCAATGCTGAGCTCACTAGGAAGCTCAGGCCTTTGTGTAGCTGCTTAAGAAAGAAGCTCTTTGAAAATGCAAAGCCTGGGGGTGATGGATGTTGAGCTCTCCTAGAAATCCAGACCTCAAACTGGCTCAAAGGTATCAGACAGGCAGGCCTGAATGCTTCCAAGAGCAGAAAAGTCTTCTCATAGGACATTTTTCCAGCATGCTCCACTCCTTCTAAAAAAACATCAGTCGCTTTATCCCGTATGATCTACAGCCGCTCTGCTGAGCCAGGAGCCACGTGAGTGCCAGCTATATTTCTGATGTGAAACCTCTTCCGTGGTTTACTCTGAGATCTGACTCATAAGGAATCAGCTCCTGATCCCTATGAGGAAGGTGAGGGACCGAGAGGGCACCATTCCCTCCCCAGATCTCTGCTCAGTCAGAGCCGCTGACACCATGGGGTCCTGCAACTGGAAGCAGCGTGGCTGAGGGTTTGGAAAGCAAAGTCTGGGGGTTAGTCCCTTTTTACGTTCAGGCTGGGCTTAGTGCCAAGGTGCTTTCTATGCACACAAGATTCACAGTGATTTTGTGCCAGTGTATACTTAACCCCACGCATAAATAATAGCTCTGCATTCAGTAGGTAATGCCATTAATTGCCCTCACATTACCTTTCCCTTTCAGGCTGCACAGAAGGAATCCCAGAAGGGGAATGTCAGCCTCGTGTCAGTGCAGAATTGGAGCTGTCCCCTGAGCGGCACCATTTCTGACCTGAACAGGAGCTCTGGTAAAGTTATAACTTCACAGATGCTACCCAGCTACAGGCTTCTCACCCTGAGTTGGTTTTCACAGTACATGGCCCCATGCTAGCTTGAACTTTGCCTCTGATCAGGGTCCCATCCCATATAAACCCTCCTTGCAGGGGCACAGTGAGCCCACACAGATCATGTATTTCTTTGCATACATATATAATTTCTGCTACATGCATCCCCCTACCCCAGACACGCAGCTTGGACTTTACATGACTTTAGGTACCCAGCCCTTCTCTCCCAAGCCTCTCCTTATCCCCATCCATCCCACAGGGGAGCAGGGAAATTTTCCCTCCGTGGTCTTTTTCCTTGGCTGCTCACAGATCGCAGCAGCAAGAGTCCCACAGCCACCCTGTACATACGATGTCTGGGAAATGGGTTACAGCCCCCAAAGCATGGACCTCTCTGTCTGCATCAGCCCCGGCAGCTGCAAGTCTGCCCACCAGAGCAAGGACAAGGATGGTGGATAGGGAGAAGAGGTAGCCCAGGGTATCTACTTCTCAGGGGCTTAACTGAGGCTGGATTTGTGGGCTGCTGAGTAATTAGGAGAGAAGATCTTTATCAGCTAGGATCTGGGGCTGGCTGGTGGTTCCCACTGTTGATATTGTGGCAAAGCGGTTAAGGGTGGGTGAGAGGATAGAGAAAAACAAGTCTGATTCCTGCAGGCACTGCCACTGCTGGAGGGTCCTGTCACCTTCTTGCCAGTCCTCTCAGCTGACTACGAGCCCATGGGTTCCAGCAGCTGGGCAAGACTCAGCCCTCACCCTCCATGTTTTTGGCACCAGGGGAGTGTGTCCTTGCAYCCCCCTAGGAACGCACAGCCCTGGGTCCCCCTCCTCCAGATTGGGGAAGCAGCATAGCACCGGGATGTGTCACTGACCGGAGAGATACGCCAACGCATAGGTGTCACGAGAGACACATGGATCAGGACCCACACGCAGAGACACACGGCTCTGAGCAGCAGCAAAAACCGTGTGCTACAAACCCAGCGAGAGCACAGCAAACAGAAGAGATGCGTATACGGCACAGAGAGCAAATCTAGCATTTGCAGTCGAACGTGCTGTTTCCCCATGCATTACGTTAAAAATAGTAGTTGACTCCCAGCTCTACTCCTTCCCTGCTCCTGTGAATTGCTCTCCCTGGTCCCCACTGCAAGCCACCTGGCTGAGTCAGGGGACAAGAGCAGGGGCTACCAGTTCAGGTGATATCCAGCACTTCCCAGGGCTCCTCTGCATGTGGGCTCCCCTGCCCAGACCCTGCAGTGGTGGTTTCTCCCTTTAGCTCACATTCACTCCTGGCCTCCCCAGTCCTCCCTGTGCAACATCATCTGCTCCACTGCCCGCTGCCAAGCACGGACCTGCCCGTGTCAGCCTCCATTTGTGGTGCAGCACCTGCTTTGCTCTTAATGCTGTCTTACTCCCATCTCACCTCCGCTCCTCCCCTCCCCCAGACAGGGCGATACAGCCATGGATGAGGATTTAGGAGAGCTGAGATCTCTTCCCAGCTCCTGTCAGTAGGTGGATGATCGTGATGGAAACGACATGCTGCTTTGTGTCCCCATTTCCCCATCTGCAGAATGGAAATCGTGTGCAAGGGCTGGGGCGTGTTGTTATTCTTCACTCTTTACAGGACGGTGCCCAAACCCCAGCAGTCCTTCAGCCCTCTACCATAYGGGCTTTAATGTCACCCAAACCATTTGCTAAGCTTTGTCATAGTCATTTCTTGTCCCCTCCCAGCCTCAGCAATGCCACTGGCCACATTGCTCCATGGACCCCAGCAACCCTTCACCCTACTCAGAGCCCGTCCAGCCGCTCTGCTGCCTGCTCCGAGCTGTGCAAGCACCTTGCGTCCACAAGCACCTCGCGTCCACCCTGGCCTGGGGGAGCTGACATGCTGCTCTTCATTCCAGCAGGATGAAGAGTCTTGCAAGTTTCCATGGCCTGACCTTGCATCACCATCAGGGAATTTCTCTCGGGCACTTTGCTGGGAGCAGTAAATCAATCCCCGGTGGTAACCTGATACACGTTACATTTCATACCTTTCTATCTACAAGGCCAGCCTGCCCGGCAAGGTGCGCTGCTGATGCGGTCACATAGAAACTACCTTTCTCTTGTGCACAAACCAGCCCTAAACGAGCGCAGGAGCAGCCTGGCACGAAAGGGACTGGTTTTGCACAGCACTGTGCACCCCCGGGCTCCAGCACGGGCTGGAAGTGCTCTGTCAGCACTTGTGAACCCAGGGCTTGCTGGGAGTCCCAGTAAACTCCACCTCTGAGCCTCATCTCTCTGGAAATAACGAGGAGAGGATGGCCAGGCTCCCCCCAGACACCAGCTTGGGGCTCAGTGTCTCTTTCTCCTTCTGCACGCTCTCCCACCACCGTGCTGGAGACGCGGTCTACCTGGGAGGGCTGCGGCAGGGGAGAGGGAGCCCTGGGCTCCGGGCTGGCTCCACGGAGGAGCCTGCCCCAGCACTCGCAGGGAGGCGAGAGCCAGATCAGCTGCATTCCAGGGCACGCGATGCCCTGTGAAGTGGGAAGGCCCCGGGCCAGACCGCTCCTAAATCCTGAAGGTGCCAGAGTGGTGTGGGTTGGAAGAACAGGTCGGGGCTGCCGCCCGAACGGGAGCGTGGGGACGGTCTGTTTGTACGAGGTTGCACAGAACAGACGGCTCCGCGGTTGAGAAAGAGGAGAGGGTGTGAGGGAGGAGGCGAGGGGAGCAGTGGGACCTGGGGTGTAGGAGCTCCTCCCTCGGATGTCACCTCTGCACCTGGACCGTCCCCTGGCAATGCAGGGCTGGGATGAACCATGGGGATTCAGGAGGGAGAAGCACGCGTGACGCAAAGCGCTTGTGTGTTTGGCAGAGGACACCCATGCTCTGAGCCACGCGGACACCGGCTGGGAGGCACGCAGTGACGCTAGCGCAGGGCTAAGCCCAGGCTAGCTGGCCTGGGTGTATTTATTCTGTCTTGGTATCACGCTAACCCACTTATCTGGCTTTGGGATTGAAGTGACTTTGTGTCTGGCAGGCTCGGAGCCCTGGGGAAATGACCATGTAGGCATGAAGTTGCGGGGAAATGGGTTTCAGAAAGGCTTGAAGAGGGCGAATTTGGTACCAGGACTGATCCCAGCCCTGATCCCATTCCCCAGCCCTAAGAGCTGAGCTGCCATAGGGTATTCTGCACTCGCCTGGCTCCCAGACAAGGAGAGCCATTCAGATGTCTCCGTGTAGGATGCACAGATGGACCAAGAGTTGGGGAGGATAAATGGTCCCTCCTCGAGCCTCAGAAGCAGGATTTAGCTCTCGCTGCACCTTCCCTCCAGCGGGGTTAGCCTCACCCTCCCCACAACCGCAGAGCCCCAGCGTGCCCCACCCCAGCACCCTGCATCCCGGCCCCACGTGCTCGCCCGGCATAATTGCCCCACCACACAGTCATAACGCTGCACGATCCCGAGCAGCCAGCATCTCACCACACCATCACACACGCRCGCACGCAAATATTTATGGAGAAGACTCACATTTCTTTACCAACAGACTTGAAAGCATTTAGGGAAAAAAAAAAAAAAAAAGCCAATAAAATGATACCTTCCAGCCAACTCACAGTGTCTGGGAGTGATGCTGCTCTTGCTCCCTTCTGGCCTGAGTGGTTAGCCAATTTTTGGGGCCTTGCCAGGGTGTTTCCGTTAGAAGGGGAAACTGATTACATGAGTCAGGTGTTTCTTTGGTACAATTCTGGTTATTTACAGAGCTCCCAGAGAGGCAGCTGCCTCTTTCAGACACTCGTATCTACTTTTCCAGGTGTGCTATGCCCTCAAAATACATCTTTCCCTTGCTCCTTCCCTTGCCCAAATGGACACAATCGTCTCTGTGTTTGCTCTATATTCAAGCATAATGTGATCAGCCGTGCCATGAGGCTACCAGCTTAAGCCCTGGGACATCCTATTATTTCTGCTGTTACTGTCTGAAGAGGCAGTTAGTAATTTCTTCCATTATCTTTGAATACAAGATGGCCAGGAGCCCCCTCCACTTTTCTACATAGCAGTCCATGTACGGGATTCATGTTTGCTGGCTGAACAAAAAGGAAAAATGTTCTGTGCTGGAGCATAACCTTCACYTAAAGTTATTTTATTGTCTTTTTCACCTTGAAAAAAACCCAGATTAATTTGAAATCAAAACACTGCTTTGAACCCCCAAAATTTAATTTCATTTCTGATCTTTTTGAAACAAAGCAAACATTTGAACTTCCTCCAGATTTTCCCTCCTGCCTTCTCTAAACTAAACTGCCAAATTCAATCCAAATTCATGAGTAGTTTTGGTCTCTCTTTTGATCATCATGCCCTGAAACATCATTCCTGGTGCATTTGCTTTCACCAAAAAGGCTTTGTTCAGTTCTCGAAAAAACATCTCTGCCTGTTCCAGAGATCATGATGTTACCAACAGCATCTCCCAGCATAACAGTACTCTGCGCTATGATCTGCTCTGACATACAGCCCGCCGTGGAGAGCCGACGTGGACCTTCGTGCCCAGTGCCTGGAGCCTTCCCCTATAGCCGGATAACCACAGCACACTCGCCCTACAGGTATATCCCRCCATTTTGGCAGGAAAACAACAGGGTCTTGTATCTATACATTCAGCCCAAGCAAAACTCAGCAAAGTTAGCTGCTTCGATACCGAGTACTGAAATTGATAAAAGACCCCACGGATTCAGAAAAGCAGCAGATTCTGCACAGCGTGCTAAGGATCCCATGACCCAGTTTGGGTTGCCTCTGGAGTACTGAGATCCCAATGCTATCCAGAGCATTGGAGTGGCTCTTACAAAGAAGATGTAACACAAAATCTCAAAATGGTGGCAGTGTAAATCTTAGAGCAGCTGCCACATGTTCTGGAAGTAGCGTGATGTCCCACAGGTGTAAGAGCTCTGCTCTGGGTATCACAAGGGAAGTCCCCAACTTTTTAAGTCCTGTCCTCAGCAGGATGCTGAAGTCACTCTTCCAAGGAGCTTCTTTCTTCTTGGAGTATAAAGTCCTTGTATCTACACTGGACAATCTCTGCCCTGGCTCTGGATGTAGTTGCAGGCTAAATTGCAGGCTGAGTTTGGCTGATCTAAATCCATAAGGAAACACATGACACAGGGTTTTTTGGAGAAGTCTGATAACGGGTTTTGATCATGCCTATCTCTAGACTGAGGTTTCTTCTCTGACGGATTCTCCTCATGCATCCACAGAAGAGACAGAGAAGCACTGAGAGGGAATTTAACAAACATGGGGAGGCAATACTAGGGTAATATTCCCTAGGAAAAACATTCAGGCTTTGGTGTGAAGTAGAGATCCCAGTATTTTGTGAAGCTTAAGAAGCCCACTGCATTTTAAGATGAGTCAGAAATCAGGAAGATCATACTCAATCTCATCTTCTCTGGGGCTCCAGTGCCTCCTAATGAGCCCTGTGCATTGTTTTCATTCTGGTGTTCTTGGTTAAACTTTATCTCTAGCCATGCTTCATTATTATTTATATTAGGATAGTGCCCGGGGGCCTTCACCCAGCTCCAAGCCCCACTCTGTGCTGAGCACTGCACAGACATGCTCGCAGAGAGAGCCCAGCCCTGCAAGGCTTCCAGTCTCACTAGACAAAGGAAATATTATTATCCCCATCACCCCCACTTTGAGGAGCAGTCCAGAAAGACTCGGGGAAGTGCCCAGGGTCACAGAGGTTTTCCACCTCCAGCCTATGCTCTATTGCCTTGAGCTAAATTCCCAAGTGGCCAAATCTGTCATGACTTCATTGAGTTGAATGGATGCCACAAGCTAAAAGGAGGTCCTTTGTCTCCTGCTCCACAATGTGGGGCAGAAAAGAAGGGAATGGCAGGACTCCTCTTTGTCCAAGCACCCCATCCAAAGCCTGCTAAAGTCACTGAGAGAGTCTTTCCATGAGCTCAGTTAATACTGGATCACGTCTCTTTGATGTACCCTGGGTAACCTTCATGCCCGTCACTAACTTCTTCGTGACTCAGTTTCCCCACCACCATGAAGCTGCTGGGCCCATGTGGAAAGCACAAGCATTGGTTTTGCTGGTGCCGGAACACGCAGAGGCAGAGCAAGATGAGATCACCCAAGAATGTCCTGGGAAGAAGAGGACTCCTCCGGGATGTCTTCATCCCCACGAGGAAGGAAGTGGAGGGGGTATAAATCACCACGGCTTCACCTTATCAGAAATCAAAATCTCTGCAGCTGATCCAAGCCCAGACTGCCGTGGGCATCCCTATTGCTTTTCCTGTCAGTTCCCTTGTTGTTAGAAAGGCAAGTACAGAACAGCACATGCAAACAACACAATTAGGATTGTATGTGCTAATAAGGGTTTCGGCACCATGCGGCTTTAATATGCAGTGATCAGAGAATTTTCCCTGGCTCCTCTCCCCAAAGAGTTATTTGCTTAGGCTGCCTTGCTTAGTTACCTGGGAGCTCTCAGCACCTCGCACTCACTCCAGCAACATCCTCCACCCCAGCAAGGCCACCTATTGAGGTTCTCCCTACCACGTACGCTCCACCAAGCAGGAATGAAAACATTGCTCCAGACGCAGTCTGAACTGCACCCTCTGCTTGGATCCCCTTATCTCGTCTCGGAGTCTGGGAGGTTCGTTTCCCAAAGGGGCTCCCTCCAACATGCCCCCGGATGTGCCAGCAGCTGGCACTTCATGTCTGTTGGCACCATCTCCGACGAGATCTGAACTGGCAGTGGCAAACTGGCATAGCAGGATCACGCACCGGCCATGCTCTTCAAAACAACAATCCTTAGCACACGTGGGCCTGTGCTTTTCATCCACCTTACCTTCCTTTACATGTGGAGGCCAGAATGACTTCCAGGTGGAGAAACTGAGACCCAGAGCAGGGAACAAATATCATGACAGTATTGCCCAGTGGTTACAGCACAGCACTCAGTGTAGGCTTCAGCTTTGCCACTGCCACTTGTATTGTCCCTGAGCGTGTCACCTCACCCTCTGCAATTCTTCGGCTTCTCAGAGTCGCTTTGAAGCCTGTTGATGAGTGATGCTGTGTTAGAGCTGAGATGGATGTGAAGGACCTTGTCCTGGTCACATCCCATCCCCATGCCGCAGCTGCACTCCAGCCAAATTCTTTGACATTCAGATCACAAATGGGCACATAATTAAGATGGACTTGGTCTCTCTGGTTGCTGGGAGCAGATCGGCAAAGTCAAAGTAATTCTCCCCATTTCCAGGCATCACTCATTCCCAGCAGTGAGATGGCTCTGGGCCRTGGAAGGCAGCGGTGGAGACTATATTTTCTCGAGGCTTTTGCTAAGAGGATCTCTAAGGAGGCAGAAGAGAGGGGGGTGGAGGCCATTGGACTCCAGAATAGTGAACTTCATGGTCATTTCTGACCAGTTTGGGATTTGGAGCAATTGCCACCAGGGGATTGCTGCTACCACTGAGACAGAATTAGAGACAGGCCACATGGCAACATATGTGAGCCCCAGGGCTAGCCCCGGGACAGCCGCAAAGGGTCACAGCACCATCTTCTGTCCACCCCAGCAGGAGTGGTTGAGACCGGGTGGTGGTTGCTCTACTACAGCTCAGGGATCTCTGCACCTCCCTGCTCTGCTCGGGAATAAGCAGAAGGATGCTCCACAGAAACCCTTTGGATGCAAAAAGTTATATCAGGCTCCCCACTCACAACAGAGGTGGCACCTGCAGAATTGACYGCCTGCCTTCTGCCAAATAATGTAATGCTCTCCGTTTTCCCCAGGGACCTAATTAGCTGGGTCCAAGCTGGTCTGCAATCCCCTTGCACCCCGTCAGCTGTGTGCCTCCTCCTTCTGCCACCCACCCACACRCGCAGATGAGGCAGGAGCCAGCTGAATGACACAGCCGCATGGCATCGTGCCCCATGTACTTTTAACCCAGCCAGTCCCTCTCCCTTGGGTGGTTCAAGGTCCAAGTGCACCAAGCAGTGCTGACAAACAGGAACAGAACAGGTGCTGCCTTTAGGGCTGCGGAGCAAGGTCAGTTGGGTGCCCCTCCTGAAAGCAAAGTGGGTGACCAAAAAACTTCTACCCTCCCGGCTTTTTTTCCTTGTGATGTTCATGGGAGAGGCTTGTGTCCACGAACAGCCTTCACTGTCCCCTACCCTGATTCTTGCTGCTGGGACTGCATAACTGCAGCTGGTAGACTCCCCAGGTCTCCTGCAGCCATTGCACCACACCATCCCAGGAGAGAGGACAGGGACTCGGGGACCTCAAAGCTCCTGCAGGATGACTACCATGTTATTTCTCACTGAGGACCCTGCTGAGGAATGATTTTAGTCCAGGCAAGACCTCTTGAAGTCTCTCAGACATGTGGGGAGATGCAAAGGTGCCCAGAGCTGTGTGATCCCCCAGCAAAGCTGCTTGCTCAAGGCCTTCAAGAGTGTCTTTCTGAAGGAAACCTCAAGCTCTGGGAGGCTCTGGCCACGGTGCCAGCAGGATGCACAGCTCTCCAGACGAGGGTGCGGCCCACCGAGGAGCTTAGCACAGCACATGAAAGGGGACGCCAGCGAGATGAAGTAAGAGATCTTTGGGAAGTTGCTAAGATTTTCTACCCTAATTCCCTCTAAGCCAAAAAAGATCTCCCTCATCTGGCTGAAGTTCCCCCCACCCATCCCTCTGCAAAAATGTTGGGCTCTGCCTTGGCGCAGCTGAACAGAGACATCTTGCGGTGATGAGGCACCCGGCACTGGGAGGGGAAGGAAAGCCATCCCTTGGACCCGAGAAGTGCAAACAGACCTGTCGGATGGGGAAGACTCTTACCCGTGGTAGGAAACACTGCAGTGCTCTGCAGGAGATGGCTGCCAGGGATAGTCATGGGGTAAATATTGACAATCAGGGTTGGCTTCTGTGATCGGGGTTTATGGTACCTACAGACCTGAGCACCTTGCCAGCACTAACTGGATTGCCTGCGAGGCAAGGAAGAACCAGTATCCTAAATTCATAGATGGTGGGAAGGGGACTGGGAGGTGTTAAGGCACTGAGGAGAGACGTGTCCTATCCAAGCCAGCCAGAAAACCTACAACCAAGCCAAAGCTGCACTCGTGGTGGTCAGTACCCTCCCCGCAGCACTGCCTTTTCCCTGCAGTGACTCATTCCCCTGCAAAATTCCCCTCCTGCAACCCTACACAAACAAACTCTTGCCGCTGTCATAGGGGATGTTGTGCAGCACAGAATTACTGTGTTGTCTGACATGGGTGCACTGCTGTCCTTTGAGAGCCTGCCTTCACGCAGCTGCCACGCGACTCGCGCCTTTGTCTTTGGTGTAATGGGTAATGGCTAACGAACAGGAGGTGAGGCTATGAAATAGGCTTAGCATCCAAAATCTATTGGGACAGCATAAAGGCACCAAGTGCGTCCCCTTTTCCACCCACAGACAAGCTCTCTCTCTATCCTGCTGGTGTGCCAGCAAGACTCAGTAAAATGTTCGCAATTAATTGTAAGAAATACTGAGATGCTAGAACCAAAAAAAAATCATTCCCCAACAGCTGACATTAGACCAGCTCTAATTTTTTTTTTGGTAGCACACTGATGAAACACTTGGCTTTCTTTTCATCTAGTCTCATTGGCACCTCAGTGGCCTGGACAGCAGCAAACACAGCCTGTGGCTGGGGGCCTGATCAGGCGGAGCAAAGTGTCTTAGTAAGAGCCAGTTGCAATTTTCTAAACTAAAACCTGAAGATCTCTTAATATTCCAGACTTTGAAATTAATAACAAGGGAAGGCATTCAAAATATTTTCCTACAAGCTCCCCTTTTTCTTCCCAATCATCTCACATTACTTCTAAGTATTATTGCAATGACCAAAACCCCTTATCAGAATATAGATCCCGTTGTTCTAACTGCTGTGCAAACACAGATGAAAAGATAAATTATGCTCAGGGGCCTGAGGGCATCTTTAAAGCATCACAATTGTTATTATTATTTAAAAACACAGGAGCGGAACTTCAGCTGCTAATAACCAACAACAGTTGAATTCATCTCAGTGCAGTCATGTGCATTTCCATCTGCTGAGAAGATGAAGCAAAAAACCTCAAAATCTGGTTTTCAGTTCAGAATATGGCACTGGAAGTGGGAACATAAATTATGAAATAATACCGACAGATTTTAGTTTAAGCTTGTGTTGTTATGGAAAAACTATTTGCAAAAAGCAACCATTTGATACTTTATAATTAATCAGGAATTACTTCAAAGCCAGCTCTACCTTATTTTCTGTGGTTTCCTTTTGCTAAGATCATCCATTATTAAGATTTCCCAAAGCACTTGAAGTGAATACACATCTCTGACAGCTGGAACTACTAACCAATGGTAACACCTGCCTGTTGTAATCTGATTTGTTGCATTTTTCTAGTCACTTTGAAGGTGGAAGTCACACATGCACATGCATGTGCACAGACACCCACACACGTCTCCTGCGTATAACACTGCAATCAGAGCTCCCAGGGTGTTCAGGGAGAGGTGGGAACTACCAGTCCCACGCTGCCAGCCCTGCTCTTTGACTGCTGCTGCCGTTCTCGGTGGTCAGATATCGCAGCACGCGATAAGCCACAGATAGTCACATAGGTTTGGTGATTTGKTTTTTTTTTTTTTTGCCTTGTTCGATACGGAGCTCACCTTCCCCGTGTGCAGAAGACCCAGTCCCTCTCCTCTGACATCCATTTTGCCACTTTCCTTGCACTTCTGCTCAGAATCACACACTTGAAGTTTCCTGCATCAGTGAAAGACGACAGGAAGCTTGCACAGTCTCTGGATTTGTAGGCAAATTTTTAGYATTTTCCTTTTGCCCAATATCTGGACATTTGGTGCCTGGGCCATGCGTGAGCCTGGGCCCTGGATGAAGACCCCAAAGTCTAGGGAAGATTGTCACTGGATTGGTAGAGGCAGCATATAATATCACATTTTTGGTAAACAACCAGACTCATGAGCTGAGAGCCTTAGAGCCTTGCACTGAGTCCTGTGCAGTAAAATCAAGAAATCAAGTTCACTTTTGCTTGCTATATAATTGCCTTCAGTCCTGGCTTTTCACAATGATCTCAAAGTGCTTTAGACACATGGGTGTGTGGGGCTGGCAGCTTGCCTGCCTCCAGAGCGTGAAGGAACTACACGACTCTCAAACTGAACTATCATCTGACTTATGTGTTTTCCTGGGCTGTGAATCTCATGCAAAGACTCACGCGTGGCTAGCTTCCAGTCCAAGCAGGAAATACCACAAGATCAGCTTTTCCCATCAAGCTTCAGTCCTTTCCCTCTCGGCTCTGGCAGGAAGCTGAAAAGACAGGACATTTGGAAGTGCTGGGGAAGCTCACGGAAAGGCTTGGTTAGAAAGGCATGGCAGRCTAAGCAGGCATCCACCCTTACTTCAACTTAGGGGTTCTCCTGCCCCGCTCTTTCTTTTGAGATTCATTTTCTCCATGAAAAAAATAGCTTTTTTCAGACCTGTCTGTCTTGTTGCATAGGAGTCAGGCTGATCAGTGAGCATCCTCGGGGCAGACTTAGCCATTTCCTATGGTCCATCCTCTCCATCCAGCTCCTGAGAGCCTGTGTCACTGCTTTGAGACTGACAGCAGCTCCAAAAGATAGCATGGCCCCTGCTTTCCTCTCTCCTGTGCTTGCTGTGCATCTAACGGAGAAATGCCAGGGATGGAGGCCAGGGGAAATACTGGTTTGGCAGAGAGGGGCACGTCACAAGCACAGGAAGGGCTGCGATGGAGCAAGTATGAATAACTCTCACTGAGCAGTAAGCAAGCTCTGCTTTGCAGAAGACAGTACCTAATCCTTCTACCGTTCGTAAGAAGCAGCCTTCTAACCAGAGAGGAAAGGATTTTTTTATAAACCTCAGACCAAATTACTGCTCCCCAGGCCTAATCAAACACAGTTCCCAAAAGTATTGGCTGGCTGGGGGCTAAGTTTAGGAAGGTGTTTCCTTCCCTGCCTCCACTTTCAAACTAACCAGGATGAGGAGGAGTTCAAAGACCTCAATTGTTTGTGGAACACTTTGAACACAGAAAGGGCCTTGGGCAGGGAGATGGATTGTGGCTAAAGCACAGGCCCAGCAGGCAAGAGACCTTGTCTGCATTCCCTGCTCAGCCACAGAATCAGCATATGACCCCGGAGTGCTGTTCTGTGCCTCAGTTTCCCCACTGAAGAAATCAGGCTGAGGATCTGCCATGTAGGGCTGGTTAGAGCATCTCAAAGGCTCAGCGAGTCCTTTGGATGAAGAATGCAAACCGTTCTAGTTCAAAGGCTTATTCCTTGCTTCAAACATGGTGGTGCTGTGCCCCTCGTGCTAGGCTCTGTACATGCCCAGAGCRAAACAACCCTTGTCTAAAGAGCTCCCCAGTCTAAACAGACAAGAAGAACAAAGGGGTCCAGGGGGAAGAGATGACTTGCCTGATATACTGACGGGAATGTACCAGAGGAATGACTTGACTCCAGCAGTCCAAGAAAAACGCCCTAACGATATGCATAAACATTATAAACACATATGATTGCTTCATTGTACACACTTCTCCTCTGGCTGAGGTCTCTGTTAATCAGGGCGCGATAAGGGCAGAGAATTTACCTCCTCCCCATCTACTCATGCTGTTTCCTTTTCATTTATTCAATGAACAATCCCTTTGAGCAAAGTCTTTATCAGAGTTTTACTGGCAGCTCACAGCGTTCCCTGCCAGGAACAGAGGCGCAGAAAACCTGCCTGAGGCTCCAGGGTTTTAGGAATCCCATCTTTGCTACTTTATGGATGCCAGCAGTCCCTGCCCAGAATGGTGCTGGGGTTGGGAAAAATTCACGTGTAGAAACTGTGAGTCTGAATCTGCCTCAAAGAAGGTATCAGTCGTATAGAAGACACATCTCCTCCCAGGCTCAGCGCTCTTCACAGCAAAAGATATTGGTTCGATATAACCCTCAAGGTCAAAATGGGTCATGAACTTTTTCAACAGGTGACTCAGAGTCTTCTGCTACTGTGGGAAATGCTGGAGCAATTTTTCAGCTCAAGTGATGGGAGTTTATGCTTCTAGTGAGTAAGATCCCAGCTGCAGTTGTTTGCTGATGAAGCCTGCATGCAGGTGTCACCCCAGCAAACCTGCCCATCACCAACCCATCGGTGAGCAGTTCCACAATGTCACGGCAGTCTTGAGAAACAGGGAGACAGGGCTGACGGGAGTTGCGTGATGGGCAAGCGTAAGGAAGAGAGAAAGAAAACCGTTTACAGTTAAATAACAGAAAGAGGCCATGCATCACTCCAACTTGGAGCAGAAAAGAAAGACTAAGCTCTGGAAAGGGTTAATTCCATCCAGGTAAGTTCTTTCAAAGCTGAATATTATGAGGCACATCCCATCTTAACCGCAGACATCTTCAAATCCTTGACGGAAAGCTCTCTGTGCAAAGTCAGACTTGTTGCAAAGGACCTGCCTGCTCAGAGCAGCTCTGTGTCACCTGTCAATCCTGGAGCCGCCTCCAGGGATGGGAGTCTCGAGTTACGGAGAGGAACACTCTGCTAGAGCTGGCGACAGCTCGCAGCGCAGGAGGCATTGTGCATTCCTCCCCGAGCTAAAAAAAGACGGTTGGGCTTTGATCTCYGGGCTCCGTCTGCACCACAGTGAGACGATGCAGAAGGCCCTTGGGGAGGAGGAGGGGGGAGGTGGACTTGACAAGACATTCCCTAAACCAGTCTTCTCTTCAGGTCCTAGAATCAAAGGGGATGAGGGGGCGGGCATGGCACCGAGGATGAAAGTGGAGACGGAGCCTGGCAGAAGGGAAGATACCACAAAGAGCCAATCTGGGCCTCCTTCTAAGGCAGGGAAGGCTCCAGCAACACAGGACCAGATGGCTAAAGAGAATGAGAATGAGCCTGAAGATGTTTCTTCTCTTCCCTGGTTTGAATGCCAGCCAGGACGATAGGAAATCAGTGCTGTCCCTTGCTTGGTGGCCATGTGCTTTATGCTTGTGGGAGCTGTAAAAACATCCTCGCTGGCAGGCTCCATGGTTAGACCATGATGGGCATGGAGACTGAACTCAACTCCTGGCAGGCTTGTGTGAAGCCAAGGAGGGGATGGCCACAGAAAGGAACGCCATTGCAGGGACATTTTGGCATGCAGAAGTGGTAAACCTGGAGTCATGGCTGTGCCATGGGTGGGTAAGTGACGGAAAAGGTCTCGAAGCACAGGAAAGCCAGGGGACATCATCTCTTGGGAATGCCTGTCTGTTAAGAACCTTTGGCATCCAGTGAAGACTCAAAGAGATGGGGACAAAATGGGGGGAGATGGRGATTATCAAAGCTTTTAAGATTTGCTGAAATAATGATTACCTCTATCCAGCTGTCAATGCCCTGTCTCTGCCTGTCCCTTTAATCTCCTGTCTGGAGGAGGTGGCTGCTTTGCTCTTGGAGCACCTCTCCTTCTGCCACCGGGCACTGCTGAGAAGACCCCATTGAAGCCCAGCCCCTTGTGTCACTGTACAGTGTGACTGAACAAGTTAAACATCACTAAAGCCTTTCTGCCTTCCAGATGTCTAAGACTAGGCTGAACCTCAGCTCCCTGCCTCCTTTGGTGCCCCAGAGCTACTGAAATACAGAATCTAGAACTGGCAGGAAAAAATAGTTTTCTCCATGCAGAAAACTTGCAAAGCAAAACTTAACCAGAACAGAACAAATTTCAGAAAATCTCATTCTTCCCCTGCTTCCACTGGAGTTTTCAGCTACAGAAACTTTAATTAGGATGGCCACCTCGGAAGCCTGAAGTCCATTTCCGCAAGTCTTTAACTTTTTTCTCACTATTGTATGGACATTTCCCAGTATATCTCACTACCTGCAGGGTTACAACAGTATCTAGATGAGTTACCTGACTGGAGCCCTACCACATATAACATTGGGGATGCAAAGGAAGGAAGATGCAGTCCCTTCCTCCAAGGAATGGGCAACAGAAAGGGATGTAGTGCATAAACAGAAGTTTGGGAAACTGAGGCAGGGAAAAGCTCAACAACTTGTCTAAAGCTGCACCGAGAACTGTGGAAGGAGAGCAGGTTTTCTGAAATCTAGGCCAACACTTCAACCGCAGGGTCATCCCTCCTTCTGTAAAGCACTGAACCTTCATTCAACCTTCAGAACAGTTCCCATATATTTATATAAATATATATGTACACACCTGAGACATTATTGCTTGGGAATCTTCAGGCCCTGGGCCCTATCCCCACCCTTCGCACTCATTAATCCTCCTTTTTTCCTTCCTCACATTCATAAAGAATCTCCCCTCCAGCAGGGAGGATTGGCCTTGGCTCCCTCCGCAGCCCAGCGCTGCTCCTTCCCTCTGCCCACGGGGCTGCTGAGAACAAAGCACAGCACTCCCCTTCGCCAGGGACACCGCTGCTCCCGCGCTCCCAGCCCTCACCCCGTCCAAGGCAGAGAGGCACAGATCCCCTGGGAATTTCTATCCCTGCCACTATCCCCTTGGGCCATGGGTTCCTGCCCTCAGCCACCAGCAGAACAGAGTCTCTCATGTTGTTGCATAAACAAGGATGGTCTAGATGCAGGGAATG
The DNA here is from genome assembly GCA_035582835.1 of Phoebastria nigripes. Taxonomy (NCBI): domain Eukaryota; kingdom Metazoa; phylum Chordata; class Aves; order Procellariiformes; family Diomedeidae; genus Phoebastria; species Phoebastria nigripes. The sequence goes on from JAYKAV010003144.1 coordinate 124,329, forward strand.
CCGCATATTTGACAGGGGAACAGCTGGAGTGATGGAATGGGGCTCCGGGATGTGACTGTGCTTCCTGGCTCCGTCACTGGCTTCCTGCATAGCCTTGAGCAAATTCATTTGCCTTCTTTGTGCTTTGTTTGCATATCAGTAATACGAGAGAACAGCGTTCCCACATCTCATGTCCATTCTGGTTTCTCTGTTTAAATTTTCCAGGTTTGGGACCATCCCTCCCTGGTCTCCAGCACTTTGCACAGGAGGGGCCAACTCCGATTTCTAATATCAGACATGTTGATTTTCAGAAAGTTCCTAATTCGGGCAGCAATAGGTCGTGCAGAATCCAATGCCAAAGCCACTACAACTTTGGGGACTGAGCTGTGGGCTTTCCGTGCTAAAATCTGAGCTTCTCTGTTTGGAGAGGGTAAAGCCCAAGCAGTGCAATACACCATCCCCGGGGTTTATCATCCCCCTGATTTGCAAAGAGGCCCTGGGCTACAAGGTATTCATTCCAAGACTGCGCTCGCTCTCTTCCTCCCTCTCTCCTGAGCCTGCACCTACCTGCAAATGCAACTCAGCTAAATTGTAATTGGCAAACGAAAGTGAGCCAGCCCCCATATTTCTTTTAATGTTTCCACAGGAACCTGGGTGATGTCTTTCACATCATACATCGTGGGTGGCAAAGACCTAAATAACCCCCTTCAGCAGTAGAACATGTTCAAGAGGTGCCAGTGTTCCCTCTCTGACTCAAATTCATCTGCAGGATTTATAGCTTCAGACCTGTCAAGCTACAACACTAGCAGCCGCTCCATAGGAATCCCTAACCTGGGAAGAGTCTCCCATTACTTCCCTGTACAGATGCCTCACTGTTTTGCTGTACAGGGTTCATTGTCTCTTCCCTTGTTCAACAAATACCACTTTCTGGAAGGGGTCTTATGCCTCACAAGCAAATGCCTTTAGAGTTTCCAAGCAAACCCTTAAAGGCCTGGCATTCCCGTCGTGTCCGGTGGTGCTAATGTGGGATGGGATGCTCAGGTTCTAAGGAATCAGGTCCCTGATTATGTAGGTAATTTTGGAGACCCAAATTTGAGAATTGGGGCCAGCAAATACTATTTTCTTATCAGAGTACCTAATATTAAACACTGAAATCCATAGTACAGAAAAAAACCCAAACACATCACCTCTAGTATGGCCACGAATACGTAGCATCCTTACAAAATTAGCCCTACAGGAATGTGTATTCAGAGATCATGGTGAGAACCTCAAACCATTTTCTCTCCAAAGAGCTGAGTATTGACTTCTTGGAGTAACGATGTCCTTCGGTGCTAGTCAGAGAGTCAGGGGACAGATCAGACTTTGCTCCAGATATATTTTCTCACACAATTTAAAAACATTCTTTCACATCTATCAAATTTCCCATGGAAATTTCCTTCACTTTCCGATGGAAAAATTTGTTGACTTCCAAAAGTTTTTGAATTAAAATTTGTGGATTAGAGAGGAAACATTTCCACAATAAAAGCATACTTTAAAACAACTTTCCTACGGAAAGCTAATTCAGGTGGGAGTTTTCAGACAAATCTTGTTGTATATGCTGATCTGAAGGTGAAGGTCAGCAGGAGATGCCTGGAATACATTAGGTTGTCCAATTTATCAGCTGTTCCAGCCATTTCCTTGTGCATTTCTCCTTCTGTGCCAATTCAGCTGTGCAATGACCCACTAACACCACCTCTGTCCACTCCTCAGCTCTGGGAAGGGCAGCTTTGTGCAGAACACCCTGCCGCAGGAAGGTAGCCCATGCTGGGGTCCCTTCTGTCCCAGGAGCAGGCACAGAGGATGCCGCACTGTTAAGCCCCATTTTCCAGGACTGCATAGCCTGTCTCAGTGCTCCTAGGGACCTTGTCATCAAACTCTATATTCACGTTGGGACTGAGCTCCTGGGAGTCTACAGAGACATCTGCGAAGATAATGAAATGAGCAAGTACTTCAGGGCACTATAAACAGTCTGTATTGTACAGTCGGGAATGGCTGAAATGCCTTTCCATTTCAAATGCTTGGCACTACAACTGTTCAATGCATTTTCTTTCTCGATTTATTGTGATCAAATGAGAAACAATTAACGGTAAGTGATTAACAATAATATAGAACGCTTGGAGGCAGAGACCAGAGCGCTGCACAGGGACTCAGGACTCCTGTTTCCAGTTCCATGCATGGGTGTCGATCCTCTTTTACTAATGCTTTGAGATCTACAACTGAAACTGCCCTGAAAGGGCTGGGTTTTAGCAATATCACCTTATTACTAGAGGGCGGAGCACACACCTGATAAGTAGGAACTTCGAGGAAGTTGGACTTCAAACGCGGCTGCCCCCACAGCTTCCTGTGGCCTGGGCTAAATCCAGGAAACCTCAATCCTACAAGGCTGAGCTCTGATCCAAAAAAAACTCCACTCACATATGTGCCTAGTTTTAAGTATTGATAGTCTTAATTATTGACTTAAATGGGAATTAAACACAAGCTTAACTTTAAGTACTTGCTTACAACACTTTTACCACGTGCTTAAATACTCAGCCAAATCGAGACCCTAAACACATTGCAAAATGATTGCAAACCCCTCTGCTTGCAAGGGGCTGTAAGAAGGAAGCGGCTAGAATACATACGAAGTGCTAAGCAGAGGGCATTAACACTTCTCAGAAAGATCCCCATGTTTTGTTGCACACTGCGCTGCTCACCAGAAGCACACCAAAAAGCACTTATCTGATCCAGCATTAACCCTCAGCTGCGTTTTGTATGGGAGCTGGCAAGGAATACTTTTGGGCAAGGAGGGACAGAAAGGGAGATGAAGGTTTCTTCAGGAAGCAGAGTGAGGAGTCAGGGAGACAGAATACAACCACCTCTGGTGCAAAACAGCCTAGACAGCGGGGCTGAGGTCTCCTATAGCTCCTATAGAATGGGCTATAATGACACCAAGAACTGTCTCACATTTCAACCAAAGCCAGATTACACAGGCTGCTGCAATAAAGATACCTGATAACTGGTCTAACACGGGCRGGCAAAATTGATCACAGTGAAAATCTTGTCTTCATTTGCATGACTCCCATTTGCTTCCATGCAAGCAGGACCAGGAGATTCCATTTATGTGACTACATGTAGTGACAATTTCAAGCCAAAGGTTTGCAGGATGTTTTTGTAAAGAACTATGTTCAAATTCTGGCTGGAGGAAGAATAAGACACTCAGAACAGGGAATTACAATTCTTTATCTCTGAAGCCAAATTTACCAAATAACTTGAATTCATAGAGATTTCCTTCCTGAACTTAAGCAATCTGTGAGTAGCATGGCCAAGATAGAGAAACTTGTGAAGAAATCCAGGCTGAACAGCATACGAGTTTTTCAAAAACTACCAGCTCTGGCCTCATTCTGCTCCCACTAAAGCCAGAAGTAAAATCAGAAAATTCCTACTGACTCCAGTGGCAATAATTATGCCATCATTTTTCAAACCTTCAGCCCAAAGCTCAGTCCAGGCTTACCTTCCAGCCTCTGTAAGCACATTGAGTTCATTCAAGAGAGAATTTGGCCTTGAGCCATCCTCTGCCTCAAGGGCAAAACTCTCTCTCCATCCACGCGGCATCTTTCCATTAGCTTCTGTGGCTGTACTGCTTGCTGAGCCCTGTTGCACTGGTGCTGGCCATGCTGAAAGGACCGATGTGCCCATTGGTGCTACAGCTGATGTAGAAATGGACCCAGGAGGCTGAATCACGAGTGACAGCTTGATTTTATCTAAAATAATATTTATTTATTTATATTTTGCACTAGGCAGAGGATGGGTTTGTTTTAGTGAATAGATCTGTACAAACTCAGACCACTGATCAGCCACATTTTTTGCCTCTAAAACATGAAGCCTAGCCTCTAAGTTCTGGACACACCTGGGTGTATGAATCACTTTTAGCAGGCATAGCAGTAAGTAAAGGTGCTCTCTTCCCTTTTAGTCAAAACCATTTGCATTCTGGAACCAAGATCGATAGCTGCAGACACTGGAATAAACTGAAAACTGTCTCCGAGATGTGGGATATCCTGAGATGCTGATCATGTGGTAGGAGTGGAAGTGGGGAATTCTTTGGGAACTTAACACATGGGCTCTCACAGACTCTCCTAATCAGAGTGAGAGACTGCAAGCAAGACCTTAGCCAAAAGCAGGACTGTCCAATGCAGTTGTTAAGACATCATGAGCCATGCCCCCAAACCATAGATTAGCTTTAAAGATTTATCAGAATATTACTTTTCTTCTCTGTATTTGTTTTGTGGCTTTTGAGCTTGTTGGGTTAATGTTTTTTCAGGTTTACTCCACCGTAATGAGGGTTAGTAACATACTTTTCAGTTTTAAATGAAAGTTGAGCTCCCCAAGTCATCACACCACTCCAGAACCTGGCTCCAGAAGAGCCATCAGATGTGAGAGTTGGCAACACAATAAAGAACTAAATAACAGGACAGGACTCTAGACCCAGCAACGTCAAGGGGTGTTTTGTCATTAACTTTAATGGAGGTAGGATTTTGCTATGGGTTTCTTGGTCTCCAAAAATAAAGCAGCCTCCCATTGAACTCTGCAAGCCCCCACCAGCTCTCCTGAAGACCTGRGATGAAACAGAGACACAAGACTGCTGTGCACCAGCCAGTCTGCCATGCTGCAGCACTTCAAAGATGAGTTCATGCAGCGTACGGAGATGAATCAGGCCCAAGCTGAGCACAGAGCATCGGCCAMGAGTAGCTCTGAGAGCTCTGTCTGAATTAAGTTCCACTTCTTTGGGTCATGCTTGGCTCAGCTCCTGACCAATCCCTGGTCCTACCAAACGCCTTCCCCTGAATCCTAGAAAGCTCCAGTCTCTCTGGGTTTACATATTCCCCAGCCACAGTAGCCTCCTCAGAGTAGGCAGGGTGCTTATTAACTGCAGGGGAATATCGCAATGGGAGGACTAAATTGTAGCCTTCAGGGAGACAGCAATCTATCATTTTGTTTCCCTCAGTCACCAGGGAGAGCACTGCTCAGTTCAGATGTGATTTCATGAACTGGATCAGCCTCCCCATCAACGCCTTCTTGTGCTCCTGACCCGGCACAGTTCCTGCCTCCCCACGTACTGCCAAGGCTATGTATTAAAGGATTAAAGGGCAAAAAAACAGCCTTGCTCTGGGAGTGGGCAGCGCTAAGGAAATGACCAAAAAAACAACTTAAAGTGACTCGCAGACAACCATGATGTTCTCACTGGGACAAGGACTAAACGTGTTCTACAGGGAGCGGAGGAGGCGCTGGTGGCTGGAGCAGGGGCTGTTGGCCAGGGCTTCTCGGCTCTATTTCCAGCTGTGGGTGGGAGTGTGAGATAGGAAGGGAATTGGGAGTCAGGATGTCGGACTCTGCTCCTGGCTTGAGGGACTTACAGCAAAGGGACCGGTCACCTGGTCCTTGGCTGTTGTTCTCAGCCATCACTGCAACTGTCACTTACTGGTTAGAGATGGGGATAAGGAATGGAGACTCCTGGGCTGCATTTCTGGCTATCCCACTGCCTCACAACATGACACTGAGCAAATAGCTYCTGCTTCCACTCATCTCTGAAAAGGGGATAATAAAAATGATGCTGTTCTGACTCACAGCTGCAGGACCACAGTTTAAATCACCAATTTTTGCAAAGTGTGTTTGTGCTCGTTGGCAGAAAGGCAYTAGATAAACACAAGATGTTAAGTAAAGAAACTTTGGTCACCCAGGTCCCCTCCCAAGTCCGAGCTATCCAAAGCTGAGAAGTGTGTGAAGGCAAGGAAGATGTCAGGGGAGTAATGCACAACCATGAAAGACCAAAGAACTTTTTTTCTCTCATGTCTAGTTCTGTCTTAATCATGATTTATACCAGAGAGCCGTGGGGATTAAAGGATTGGTCAGGTACTCACAGCAGGTATATATGCAATAAAACCGCATAGTAATTAGAAAACAGAGAGCTATAAAAGAATCGTGTTCTTTCACTACTTTCCAGCACAGGAAAATGTTTTCCTGCTTCATCACTGATGGGTTCCCCTACCTTCCCTGCTCACACCCTCTTCCCCTTGAAGTATTCACTTTATGATCTGGCTTCCGACAAATCTCAAAATCTGAATGTCCAGCCAAGATGAACTTTCTCAATTCTGCAAGTCTGTGTACAGAAACATCACATTAAATTTCAACTTGTGCAGTTCCTGCCCCCAGGCCCTGCATGAGAACAGCCCCAAACTGGGCCTGGCCCTGTTTGAAAGGCAAACCTGATGAATTCAGTCCTACCCTGAATGAAGACTCAAACTGGGTGGGTACTGGGTGTATCCCGATTCCTCTGCAGACACTGAGTCTGGCTCTCACACAGACAAAGGATCAATATTGGAYAGTGATCGGTGCTAAGAGATCAGTTGCTTTCCCACCTCCTCCTTCCCCTAGCACCTCTGACCTTGCTTGCTGGTGGCCATGCCACCTCCTCTCCCAAACTGCAGCTGCACTAGTTGAGCATCCAACCAAGCTGAACCTTCCCAATATGCATGTCTATTTATAAAAACAGCAAGTAAGTACCCTGTATGAACACCCGACAAATAATCCAGGAGAGGCTCCTGTCAGCTCACGTGGAGTGTACATGGAGCCCCCAAACTCAGCAGGCAGTCACCAGGGGAAAATGGATCAGGTTATTTTACAGTTTTCTTTCCCAGCCCAGTTTTCTCAGCAGGCGCAACCTACTGATTTCATATGAGCGAGGAAGGCAGGACTAGGGCCTCACAATGGCACTCTTTGCTAATGCAGCTCATAGAGCGGAGATCCTTCTCATAGCCAGAGGCCCTTTGACTGGTCAGGTGCGATGTTTATTCATTAGTATTACAAATAGAACAGTAAAGCCTTGGATCTGCAGTCAGAGATGACAATCCTGTGCTGCTGGCATTGCAAAAAGCCAAAGTAAAGACAGTGCCCGCTCTAAATAGCTCTTAATGTCAGGTCACGAATGAAGGGCTTGCCCATCTCGTGCCTACAGCAGTCAAGCCCTCCAAAGAAAAGATCCAAATCTGGTTCCCAGGAAGAAAAGGCTTTCTCTGTAGGTGGTAGAACTTCCCTTCCAGGTTAACATTAAACCAGCATTAAAGGTGCCACGTTTCTGAATGAGTTGTGATCACTAGCAATCCCTCAGTGGCAACAGAAGATCTTTCCACACTTAGCAGTCTTGAGTGCTATCAGAAACTTCCTCCATCCCTATCCTGCCTCCCAGAGCAGGCGTGCAACACCTACACAGCCCACACAGCCCAAAGCCTAGATGCCAACTGCTTTTGCCCAGACAAGAGGAAAAGGAAGCACTAGGAGCCTGTAAACGGGCAGGTCGTCACAGAAGGAACCAGGAACCATCCCTTCTCCTCTCTGCCAGCTGGCTCGGCGTCGTGGGTACTGAAACCATGTTTAAGCCCTGCAACTCCTTCTCAGAGCTGACATCACAGCGTGGCAGCTTGACGCCGCACTGGGATTGAGTGACATCAAGCAAATGCGTCTAAGCGGTGGCCTTATTATGAAGCAGCAGGTTCTCTGCCCCCGGTGCTTCCTGCACATGATCTGAAAATCAGCCCCTGATCTCATGTATGGGGTTTGCAGCCAAAGCAGCTCAGCAGGCCTGGGCTGGGTCAGTTTCTGGCGGGAGATGCACCGGGAAGAGCGAGGTGCTGCAGGAAGCATGGAGGGTGATTCAGTAGGTGGGGTTCTCCCCTCTGGGCACTGTGAAACTCCTAACTCGGTGTGGCTCCCGGGACCTGCTCACTGATACAGCCCTGTTGCTCTCTGTAGGAAAAGCAGTACCTGATGCGGTGCGTGGGCCAGGTTCCAGCTCAGCAGATGGCATGTAGCAGAGATCTCTCCTCTATTTTCAGTTTTCGGATCAGGTGTTACTAAACTGTTAGGCAGTGCTGCTGCGCAAGCCTTCGCCCCAGAAGGGTCTGCACATCAGTGGTGCTGCAAGTATGTTTTGCAACAGAGGAAAAGGATGACTTTGTGGCTCAGTTTCTCAAGCGGGAATCAGAAAATCTGCATCACTTCTCAGCTGTGAGGCCTATGGGAAACGTCCTTCCTGTGTGCTTCAAACCCCACGAGTGGGAACGATCACGCTTTCTTGTCTTTTCTAGGGAGTTCTCAGGTGGGCAACTGCTTCTTGCAGTCTGTGCAATTTTTATCAGAAGGAATCTCTGCTCTCAGCTTGAGCCCCTACATGTGATCATCACACAGGTAAGAGGAATAGAAATGCAAAATGGGATAAGCTAGTATTGCATCATGCAAATATTCATAACTGCAATTCTTGCCATAATTAACTTTTATGTTTTAAATCCATTTTGTGTCTTATGCTAAGCCAAGAATAATATTTGGAAATGGATTTCTTATGAGGACAAGAAAGGGGACGAAGATGCAGCCTTTGTTATTAGCTCGCAAAGTGCAGTGCAAACTCTAGACGGTGGGAAGCGGAGCAGGTGTATAGCCTGACACTTCCATTGCACTTAAGTCCAGCCCTGGAGATACCCCGCTCTTCCAACCTTGCGTGAGGGATTTTACAATTATTAAGAAAGTTAAAAGAGTCCTTTCCTCCTTCTAACCTTGAAAAACTACTGGCAGGGACAGGGTTAATCATGGGCTGCCTGGGAGCCCTTGCTATCTGCTGCATGGTGAAGTCAAAGAACGTGCAAGGAGATGGAAGTAACCCCATGCAGCTCTGCATGCCTCTGTCTCTGCAGGGTTTGCTCTCTCTTGCTCTTTCTCACACACATGCATGTACACACACACACACACACACACACAGAGAAACCCGGAGCCCGTGCGGCACCGGCTGGGCCCTAGGAGGAGACGGGAACAGGGCGAGGCACATCTCGCAGCAGATTCTCCTGCAGACCTGCAGGCACCTTTCGAAAACCACAAAACGGTAACCAAATAAACAAGCGGGGCGTCTCCAGCTCACCACACCCCCACGTACCCCTGCGGGCACTCGGCATCCCACGGCTGCCAAGTCGCTGACGGAGCTGGTAAATCAGCGAGGAGCCGTGGAGTGCCAGCGCTGGGAGGGGTGGTGGGTAAGGTGCTTTTGACAGTCAGAGGTAGGAGGGTGGGCTGGGAGGAGAAGACAGCAGGCTGTTTGGTACGGCTCCCTGCTGTCCTAATAGGAGCTGAGCCATCTGTCCTCGGGCATGTGCATCAAAGGCTGACACATCAGACAGGTGAGTGCTCCGGCTCCCTGCTTGCACAGTCTCCCACACACCGCCTCCACCGTTCCCCCAAAATGTCCCAGCCCTCTCGCGAGCTGCCACGGCCCCAGTGGCAGGGTAGGAGGAGATGCTGGTGGAAAAGCAGGCACAAGAGGATGTGTCAGTCCCTGGTAAATCTCAGAGYTGCACTTCATGATGCCTGCTAGAGAAGATGGCTCTTCTCACCCCAAAGAAAGTGGTAAGGAATAAGGGTCTGGTGTGACTGTGCTGTAGGCAGGCATTGGTTTGACGTAAGGGGGTAATCCCTAGGTGTCACGCTTGCTGTTTCACTCTGAGCACACATCCTCAGCACTTCCCATTCCTCACCAGGCTTCCACGCTCCTTCTACATCCAGTTTGGCTTCATCTTTTCTTCTAAGCCACCAAGAGCAACCATAGAGCAGTTTGTCTGTGCAGGAATACCAGCCTGGAGTTTCATTCATTAGTTCAGCCTCTCTTTGTCTCTTGTGACCCTCCCGGAGTCCTCCTAACCTGTTAATGTTTTGCATTTTCCTAATTAGGGCTTTACATTTTCCTAATTATTTGTAAAGGTTTATCTTTGCCCTTCATCAGCATACAAAAGCATGCAAACAAGGGAAGCTAACCTGAGGCCCAGGTTAAAATGAAAGATGGAAGTTTCCCTGTTGATTTCAGCGAGTTTGGGATCAAGGATTAGTTCAGACAGGGGAAACAGCACATCTGCCTTTGCACAAAGATGCCGTGGAGCTGGGCGCTCAAAAAAAGAACAGAAGAGAATAATTCTGTTTCAATTACAGTGATTTGAGGGCTGTTTGTCATGATGTCAAACAAAAGATAACTTTCTCCAGGGAGGGAGCATGATGCATCTTTCACCTGCTGCATCTAGCTTGCCTGACACCATTGCAGCTTTCTCTGCAACCAGAAGACTCCTAAAAACTCAAAGGTGCGAAATGCAGAAAAAAACACTGGAAGTTGTTCTGCTGCCTAAGCTAGTCTCCACCCTCTAGGCTCCGATCACCTCCACCCCTCTGATGTCCCTGCCCTTGTTTTGTCTCACAACCCCTCTTGCAATCTCCTCTGTGCCCTGCCTTCTCTCCTCCCTTAATGTTGCTGACTAGACATTTTGGTACCTCCAATGTCTGGAACTAAGAACTTCTTTCCATAGCTGTGGAAATGCCCCTTGTTTTCCAGTGTGTCCCAACTATTGAATAATCAAAGCCACAGTTCTCACTTTAGTACTAGCTATTAGAACTAACGGCATGTTGCAATAATGCCTAGGAGACCCAAACACAGGTATTGTTGTTGCCTATAAGCAAAGCAGAAAGGCAGTCCTCGAGAGCTTACGACCTCAGATGACATGCTTATCAATTTCACGCACCAATGTCATCCTGGGAGCGGAAACAGGAGCAGGAATCTCACTCAGACTAAGCTTGTGAGAGGCTGCTGAGCCTCCTCTACAGTGCAGGAGTTTTCCTACATATATCAAGGAGGCAAAAAGGGACTTTCTCAGTGGCCATAAATTACAGTGAGCAATGTTATTCTTAAAACTGCCCTGCACTGTCTTTCTGGACTTTGCAAAATCTTTCCCAGCCCAACCCCCGCCTGTTTTCTTGCTAGAGATTAAAACAAAAATAACAAAAACCTCCATGCCAAAAAGAGAACTATTGATGAGGGCTGTGCAGCAACCTGGCTCTGGGGGCAAGAGACACTCAGCAATGTGAGCTGTAAAAACGATCATATCAGCCTGGACCAAGGGCTCCCTGGGCGCTGGTTACACTCTGTGTCAAGGATCAGCACTTGATGCAAGGCGGGGAGGAATACGCCTGTGTGGAGCAGCCTTTCCCCTGGTATGCCCGCTCAGCTTCTTCTACTTTATTTTTGTTGTTTTAAATATGTGCCTGATAATTGCACTAGGTACCCCCTACTTCTTGTGTTTTTGAGACAAACATGATTCTGTAGACCTTTATCATACCCTCTTTCAAATCCCTTCTCCAAGCAGGAGACTCTTATTTTGTCTCTTCCCATATGGAAGCCACTTCCCAGCTCCAGTCGTACCGGTCGCCTTTTAGTCACAGCAACAGCAATTACACAACTTGTGCCTGTCAGGACAGTGTGCAACTTGCTGTTTGTATCCTCTGACTGTTAAGGAGCAAATACACTACCAGCAATTTAAAAAACAGTTGCATTTTTCATAGCTGCAGCATCTCTTTTAAGGAAGCAAGCTCATTGCACAAGCAAATATAATACAACGAACATGAGTGGCCCCAAGCTATACAATCCATCAGGGTATGTCCATGTTCAAGGGAATGAGGACTTTGGCTTGAGCCTATCTTTAACCGTAAATATACTGGGATTAAATGAGTAAGCAAATATTGAAGTGTCTTTGGTGGTCTCATGGACAGTGCAGATCAGGCTCATTGGAAGACATTAGTTAATCAATACGTCGATGTTTGGTTTTGCAAAACCAAATTCAAATCAGTTTCAGGCTCATCCAGACCTTCATAATTCAAATGAGCACAGAGATTCACCAGCCTTGCCTTGACATTGGTGGAACAACCTCCAAAATACTGCTGTCCTTGATGGGAGAGGCAGGAAGTTTTGCTTTGGGTAGGGCCTGTCTTTGCATGGCTGCATTCAGTCTTTCAAATGGAGGTCTATGATGGCCCTTCTCAAGGAAGCAATGGAGGACTGGAAGATGACAATGAGCTTTCACCCCCAGTTTCAGGAAAATTGGAATATGATGACCTTCCACACCCAAACTATCACTAGTTGCCCCAGCAGTCCCAGGTTAATGGGAAAAGCTGGGATAAACCTAAATTGTTGGAATGCYAGCTGTTAACAAAGATCATTTCTGCATTATGCAGCGGTACTTGTGGTGTTGCTGGAGATGAAAAGCCAGAAGGCTGCAGTTCACACACATATGTCTTTGCTCCCTCCAGCTACCCCTCACCAGCCCTCAAAACAGCAGTGTGTCTGCCAGACAATTGCACGTTTGAGCATTGCTGATGGTAGACTTGGTGATTAAGGTGGTGGTGAGGGGGGAGGAGGGATGTGCAGTTGTCTAGGACTGTGTGGCTCCAGGAGGGTTTGCCAGGGCACAATCAAATTACTTCCAAGCCAAAAGAAATTGGTCTGTGTCTGTAATCAGGGAGACACTTGGCTGCAGCCAAAGGAGAGGATAAACATCCAGGTTTGTGATCTCCACCAAACAAAGCAAGGGAGGCAGGGAGGGGCTCTTGCAATCCTTGTTTGCCATCATGAGCTCCTGGTCAGGTAGAACATGGACATTTCCAAGCCCCAACAAGAGCCCATTTYGCTCAGACTCCTGTCTCCAAGAGCAGCTGGTGCCAGGTGCTTCAGAGCAGTTGCTTCAAATCTTTTCAGGTCTGTGGATTACTGTCAGTGTTCAACATTTCTCATAGATGAACAGGTGCTACCGGTGCTCGACAGTCAGCATGTCTAAAGGTGCTCACATTGAGCCAAGAGCAGGCTTGGGGCATCCTGGTGTCTGTTTCCTTTGCTCTTTGTATTTACACTGCAGCCTGCAGCTCAGCCTACAAAGAGAAGAGTGTAGTCCAGCACTTTTGCATTAATCTCAGGTTTGGATGACCCCACTTCATATCCTGCTGTGCTACAGTCATCTGTGCCACTTTGGGCGAGTAGTTCTTAKAGATGGAAAAGAGAGCCCAGACGGAGCTCAGAGAGGCAGGCTGAGGACAACAACACAACCTAACCTCAGACTCTGTGGTCACAAGGGACATACAAAGATGTAAGGTAGATAAATGAGTCTATAGGGAGGCTGTACAAATGGAAGTAGGGAGATAGCCTGCTAACAACAAGATGTCATGAGCAGGATCTCTTTCAAAGCATCACAGCCAGTGAAGTCACCTTGCCTATACCCAGAAGAGTTTCAGGGAGCAATAGGAGCACTCAGCCTGCTGAGAGATGATAGGGAATGTGTCCATCCAAGGGTGGCAGGTGGTGCCAGGCCACTCAGGCCAGAGGATGGAGCTGGTCAGGGCCAGCCAGCATTAGGGAGAGATCCCTTATTCCTTCCAATTGATGAGGAACCTCTTCTTGACACAGTCTGGTTTTGCTCAGGAGTGGAAACAGCTAGTTGCACATGCACAGGCCCCACCAGGGACGTGCTTGGGCACTTGAAGGGTTAATAAAATATTTGGTAGATGGTTTATGGGCTTTCTTGGGTTTTTTTAAAGCCTTCATTCATCTTGTTTCCTTGTCCCCCATCCACTCCCACCTTCCCATAGGGCCCCTAGGGCAGAGCTGCTAGGGAGACTGAACTCTATGGTATGTGTGTGTGCGTGTGGCTCCTGGCGACGAGGCTGGGTGGTAAAATCACTTCAAAGGGGCTGCAGTACCAGTGAGCTGCAAAAGGTTGTAATTACCGCCCTGGCTGAACCACCCTCCCGGGCTGTTTGAAGTAGCTCAGAGCRGAGCGGCATCAAAGGGGAGCGCCTTGCAGGAGCTGGAGAAGGAGGGTAGGAGCCACTGCAAGCACATCCCATAGTGTCAAGAAGAACAAACCTACAGGCATTTTACACCTGTCACCCCAAGCGCTCACTGAAGATCAAGACCTCTTGCCTCTGATCCTGGGAACAGCTTCCAGGCAACTCTGCCAGCACAGGAGAAGTGGAGCAGATATCTTCACCATGCAGAGGTTAAGATTAAGAATTTAGGACTAAGGCACTGGGAGGAGTGCCCTGAAATGAAGATCCCACTGCACCTAGGAGATGCAAATAGAGCTTGCATTTGGTGAAGTAGACCAAATTTCCATTGCATGGGAAATGATGTCAAACCATTCCTCTCCAAACCACATCTCAAACCAGAGAAAAACATGTTCTTGATCTTTGAAAAAATACAGATTTTGGATATCAAAATTACTTTCCTTGGAAGTTTCTCATGTCAAAACATCAGAATGTAATATGAAAAGAGGCATTATGCAATATATATAAATATAAAACATTGCTATAAATAAAATATATTATTAAAATGGTGTTTTTTATAAAAATCAAAGTAAAGTAAGGTCAGATACAATAAAATGAAGATGAAGCATCTTGCAGTAAAACTATAGTTGAAATCAGGAAAATGTTTCAGTATTGATGAAAATGCCCATCTTATAAGCCCTTTAGCTGGATGCAACTGAATTCCACCTGATTAAGTTGCTTAAAAAATATAAATCATATATGATCATAGGCCTCCCATCCACACTTAATCAGATGTCATCAGTCTAGCCAGGCAAAATGTGAAAGCAATCCTGAGTGTTTTGATAGAATTAATTACTAATAGACTCCTTTCTTCTTCCTCTTCAACTTACAGAATGCACACTAGATGATGTTTTTGAGAGGTTTTTCTGCTTTATGATGGCTAAAAACTTGTTTGCTTGATGTTGCTTTACAGAAGCTGCAGATTCAATAGGCTGATTTCCAAAAACAAGAGTTGTAAGGCAAATATTAAAACCTGCAAGACTCCACTAACACTGCCAGAGCTGCTGGAAGTCACCCCCCAAAATTCCCTAGTCCGGGCTCTAGGTATCTGGCTGAAGCCCAAAGCATGATGTGAAACCTGAAACCAGGAAAGTTCAGCCCAGTTTCATGTTTTGTAATTGATGTTGCACAGCTCTCTCATGCTCAGCCACATGGGTTCTGTGCTTGATGCCTCCTTCTCTCCCCTGCCCCAGAGCAGTGGCTGCAGCTCCCTCTGTGCATCCTTGAAGGCATCCATGCTTTCCTCTCTGGGGCAATGGTAAATGGCAAACCTAATTCTTCAGCCCATGATGTAAGTGAAGAAGTATAGGAAGTGTTYGGCCCTAAGAAACTGAGCATTAAATGTCAGTATCACTTCATCTTTTCACTGTCATCATCCTATGGGTGAGTCATGCCAGTTGCTAAATAAAACGTGAATTGGCAAACTGAAATGGGAATATGAATGTGACTGGTAGTGATGACTCAGTGAAACTCAGCCCAGCAGTCACTGAGGCACTGGTGGGCTAGTCTCCACGTAGGAAGCATGCTTGAGGGTAACCCCAGGGGGATGTTAAGGGAAAAAAACCTCCTCGCTGTTGCTGCTTGACTGTGTAAATTTATGGCACAGTAAGTGGATTTTATGAATAAATAACTACTGCAAATTGTTAACAAAGAAGGTAATTAAGTTAGTACATGTTACCAAAGGATGTGGCAAATTGGCCATCTCTTGGAGTCTTCTTTATGGCTGGAGTCAGCAGACGGTGCTGTCCCATGTTGCCTTACGGGTTTGTTTCAGTGAGCCCTACTCAGGCATGTAAACACTACTCAGGCTTGGCAAAATGCTTGGCTGTTGTTTTGCGATGCTAATTCTTTCCAGGAGCTGTTGTAAATAGTAAAAGCTCTTGCTCTCTCTGTTAATCTTTCCATCTAGAGTCAGTCTGGGGAGAAGAACTGCCCCCTGAGAAGTGAAGGTGTAGAGGCTTTCTTTTGGTGCTCTTTCCACACAGCTCTGTCCCAGGATTGAAGGGTCCAAGGACAAGGAAAGGCCAAGAGAACACCCTTCCCAAATGTCATGCTGTGGACATTCCTTCCAGCTGGCAGTCACCTGCAAACATCTCCTACCAGCCAGCAGAGGGAAGCGAGTGTAAATCAGGATGAGACTGCCCTACATAAAATCTACAGTCTGGTTGATAACCTTACAGTTTTAGGGGTTTAGCTCTTCAGTTCAAGCCATAGCACCCTACTGACAGCCCATTAACTCCATCAAGAGGAAGATGAAGGTCTCATTGTTCTTTAGTAGATGTTTACCCCATTCTTTAGGCAGGCAGTCTTACCCACAGTTGGCAATCAATAAGCCGCAATTGGCGGTCTTGAAGTTAATCCAGTTTTCAAGCCGGTGCAGCCCTGCTGGTGTGAAACCAAAAAGGTCTTTGCAAGTAAGCGTTCAGTGTCAACTTGTCTCTGCTGCCACTGAAGGAGAGGCTACTGGAAAACCTCCCACTGACTTCAGTGAGAGTTAAAGTAGGGTACTGCTGAGAACTACCAAAAACGCTATCTTTTAGTGGTTTTCCTTGTCTACAAGATGATTTTACAATAGCACTGGACTTGGAGAATGGATATGGCTTAGGACAACCTCTGTGTTCTGGTCAAATCCCTGCATTAAACGATACCTTAGTCACTTGCCAATTTAAAACTAGCTCAGACTGTCTGAGAATGCCAGAATATCAAGCATATTTTCGCATCTGGGAGAGAACATTTTAATCTAAAGGATTTAATGCAAATGAACTCTGTGTGTGTGTGTGTGACAAACCTTGTACTTGTATTTCTTACACACAGGGAACTGTTCACAGGGTCTTGAAAAAGAGATAAGGCAGACAGATTGACTGACCAGCTGAGAGGAGTCCAGTACACAGTGAGAATTTTGTTCCAGTCTAGCCTGTAAAGCCTGGTCTTTCAGACAGTCTGGAAATCCTCTGAATGACAGGAGAGAAGCAATTTGAAGCCAGAGTCCATACCTGCACCACGCTACTGAACTTGCCCATATGAAGGTGTGCGCACACAGATGCGTACACACACAGACCCATGCATGCATCTCCTCCTGCCTGGCAGCAACACACTGTCTGGCACTCAGCCCAGCTCGTAAATCAGGGGCTGCCATAAAAGCAGAAGAACAGCATTTCTGACAAGCAGGGCAGTATTTATGAGCATCTGCAGCCCTTCTTCACCTCCTAATTTGGACATTGCCCTTATTAAACATTCCTCCCTCCCCCTAGCTTCCAAGTGAATGGGGCAGCTCCCAGGGGACCTGAGCTGAACTCCAGTGAAAAGCCGTCCTTGCTACAACCAGAGCTCAGAGAAAAGACTCAGCAAAGCATCTGAGCTTGCTTGTTGTGGAGCCTGACTCCAGAGGAACCCATCACGACAGAGCACAGCCAGCCAGGCCTCCAGTGGGTTTCAAAGCTGCTGATTCAGACACTGATACGCCATCAAAAGCTCCTTTGCTAGCGCCAGCCTTTCTCCCCTGTGCCACCTCATCCAAGCTCTTTACTGTTTCAGTATCACCTTTTCCAGCTTTTGGCCTTGCCAGCCACCTTTCTCTCACTAGTTCTTGAGTTTTCTCACCAGCCTTCTGGGTTTGACCCCCAGATTGAGGTTTCTTACACAGATAACTGCCCTGGGACACAGGTCTGGTGCTGGTTTGCCCATGTACACAATGCTACTGCCACTTATAGCCTATTCTGAGGCTTTATGTGGTTCAACATCTTTCATATGGAGCTAAATTTAATTTCCACTGCCAGAGCTGGAGACCAGCATTTACCAACCGATCTGTATCTGTGTTATTATTTACTGGGGTTATGGTTCTGCCCATAGCTGCTTATTGAGAGGAAGAGGCCATTGCACAAGACACAGAGTGGGGAGAGTCCTCATCCAAAGAACTTGGGTCCAGACTCTTGGAAGGCACATTTTGACTTCGTGGGGCAATGGGAAGTTGGAGCCCGAGCACACCTGAAGATCTGGGCCTTAGAAAGGACAGTGAAAAAGCTGAATTATTATCCCATTTCTCAGGTAGCAACTGGGCATGATGACCTAGAGAGTCCACAGTAAAGCTGGACTTTGGATCCAGATCTCCTGAATTCAGCATAATACCTTAACCACAAGAGACTTTCATGCTGCCCATCTGCACAAGATGAGCTAATGCCCAGACTCTGCAGCTATCCAGGGCTGCAGCTTGCTGGCAGAAGCAAGAGAAAACACCCACCTCCCTCCCCAGCACATTGATCTGATCTGCTCTGCTCTGGGGGGACTGGGAGCAAACAAGCCCCCTGAGCATCTGCTTGGATACTTCCTGACATGAGCTTTTTTCCTGCATCGTGCCTGCTATGTTTCAAACTCTCTCCTCACCCGCTGCGGAGGTGTCACAACACGCCTGTGTCTGAGCCCTTGGAGAGAGGGGTGGAAGAAGGGGAGACTGTGGTAAGCTAGTGCTTACAGCCATCTCCCGCTGGCTCCAGCACTCACACATCAGTGCAGCCCTTTCCTGGGGGTGGTTAATCCACACACACACAGAGGATACCACATTAGCCTTGCTGAGAGCTTCGTCTCACAATGAAGATAACGGGTTCGAGGAGAGGAGGGGTGCACGGGGGGCTGGTTGGTGGTAGGGGGGATTGTTTTGTGCTCTCTCTCATCCATTTCCCTGCTTGTCTCTAAAGGGCAGGCAGGAGCCTGTAATTTGTGGGGATGAAGAGGCTGGTTCCTTGGGCGGTTAGAGCCTCGGAGACTGGAAGTTCCTCCCCAGCAGCATCTGCCACCACAGCTCTGGGCTTGGGTTACTTACTGGGAGGTCTTCAAAGCAGAAGAGTGGAGGTGGGGAGCGAAACAGAATTGTCAGCCCCTTCCTCCACTGCACTGGCTGTCGCAGCACGCTGAGCCTAGAGAGGAGGGAGCCAAGGCAGCATGGCCTCCCCTGGAAAGCACACACCACACAACCCTGTGTGGTCCTTGAGAGCTGGACCTGCTCACTGGCTGGGTCGCTGTCAGCTGGTCTTGGGCAAAATTGTAGGATAATATTGGAATACTTAGTAACACTACTGTTCTTTGCATTGCAGAGGCACTTACAGGCCCTCAGCTAAGAGACTGCCCCTACCTCAAAGGCAAGACATGAGATGGGAAACCTGGAAAGCAAACCATCCGAGCAAAGCACAGAGAGAATGAGGTGCTGTATCTCCTGAGTCCCAGGCCATTACCTTCCCCAGTAAGCTGCACCATCTCCATCCCAGGAAGGCAGAGAACTATAATAGGACGCACGGCTGCAGAGCCTTCATTTTTCTCCCCCGGAAGGGACTGGAGGCCAAACTAGATGAGCCACCCCCAAGGCTGACCAGGAGGCATCATGGTAAGACCATTCCTGAGCCAATGACGCCTCCTCTGCAGCATCCACTCGGCTTGGCACTGGGTCCTGCCTGGAAACTGGAATTGAAACACTGCTTGATCCAGTGAGAGTTAAATCAACATATTCCTTCCTGTGCATCTCCCTATTTCGTCCAGTGGGAAAGTCATCCCTTTTCTTCTCCCCAAAGCACAGAGGCCTTGCAATCTGAAGGGCTCCTAGTGTGCGGAGCTGTCATGAATGAATACGCTCTCTAGTCACAAGTGCAGATTTTCTGGCATGTTCACAACCTTGCCCTTTAGTCTTTTTCACCAGACGGTGGGCTGTGTGGGCAGGCTATGTGTTTCCTATCTGTATTTGCTCCTCACAAAGCAAGGATGATAGTAGCTCTAGTCCGACCCTTGCACCTCTTCCCAGAAAAGAAGAAACTTTCTCACTGGGAAGAAAAATAAATGTTTCATTTTCTGTGTTTTTCTGGGAAAGCATCCAGACACAAGGAAGGAGAAAAAAAAAAACCCAAGTCCCAATATTCCCTGTTTCAGATCAACTGGAAAAATAAAGTTCATTCTTGGAAAGAGAGCAAAGGAAATGGTTTAATCTCAGACTGGTTCCAGTTCCAAACTGGTTTTGCTTGTGCACACACAGAGCCCCTCCCAAGTGCCCTGGTAGTTTCCCAGGGGAGGGAACCTCTTTAGAATCAGCAGTGTAATTCAAGATGGGTCCTGCTGCCCCAGAGCTGTAATTTACCCTATGTACTTCAGACATCAACGTCCTTAGAGCCTAAAAAATCACCCTTTGCTACTGCTGGGGTAGAGCACTGTGCTGGTGGTGGTGGGAATTGCAATCGCTGGAATGAACCAGGACAGTTTGGGGTTCCAAATCCATCTGTGGCAATTAAAACAACAACAGTGATACACAGTCCTCAGAAAAGCCAAGGGAATTGTAATGATCAAATGCACTCATGCTCTCACAAGGGCTGTGAAACACAGAAACAGGGTCCAACTCCCCTCTCATCAATGCCAATATAAACCTGAAGTAAATCCACTAAAATTTATACTGGCATGAGTAAAAGGAGTTTCCAGCCAAGTAACTTTTCCTGTCCTTGACAGCAGGTTTCTCCTTCACTGAATTTTTCTGTCATGGCTAAAGCATCAGCACTGTGAACTTGTCGCAGCAATGCCCCAGCAATGTCAGGAGGACCCTGGCAGAGCAAGTCTTCCCAAGAGGAATGCCGTGGCATTTAGTTTGAAGATCCACATGGCAATGATGTATGTATGCTACCTGAAGATCCAGAAATGCAACAAAGCTGTCAAGAGGGCTGTGTTCAGAGGTAAATGCCTAGTGACAAACTCACAGCTAGGACTCCAGGGCCCTTTGCAGCAGAGCTACCTCGCATTGCATTATAAAACTTTCCTTACCATCAGCATCTTCCTTTTAACTGCCACCTAAATTTGGATGCCAGTGACACTACGACCAGTAAGACGGCATAAGCCTCACAGCCCTGAGAAACAGCAAAACTGCCATCAGCTGCAGTGGGCATCTCAGAGGACTCCATCACAGCGGTGCCACTGCTTGTCCCTCCAGTAGACCAGTAGATTTACACCCCACTAGATTCATGACTAGATCAGCTCCAAGTGTTATTTGTTGGTTAAAACCAGATGAAAATTTCCAACTGCAATTTCCATTCCAGGCAGTAGAAGCAAGCAACTGTAGGATCAGGGCTACGAGGCAGCTTAAATGCCAAGACAGTACCCAAGTTGGTTATGTCCCTGCCTCTGCTTTGTATTCCTGCCAGCTCCCGTGACCAGCCTGCTCGAACGCTGGCGACCAGAGGCCTAGCCGCAGTAAGCGCCTGTCTCTGGAGGGCCCTCCCAGGAGGAAATGTGGTTTCACAGTGGCTGCTTGTCCGTGGGATCTATTTGGAGACACGACCCCACCCTCCCAAGGGCTTGATGGATGACCAGCCAGGAGGATAAAAGGCTTTCCTCTTAAAGAAACCCAGCTAAATATAAACCCTTGCTGGCTTTAATGTGTCTTGAGCACTAACTAAAACCATCTGCAATGGTAAATCTGCCATCCCGGGCCCAACCATTGTCTCACATGCAGCTCCGGACCCCGGAAGCTCCAGAAGCCTGCAACAGGCCCTGACAAAGATGGGAGCAGGATGGAGATGCAGCCCAGGTCATGATGCAGCAGAGACTCTGGGCTGCTCCAGGCTCAGCGGTGTCCCGTGGGAGCCAGCTACAACATAGGGCACTCCCAAGGCTGTTTAAATTCATGCTGAGAGTAAGGGGCTGGTTTAGCCTGAACATTGCTTGGGGGAATGCAAAAGCAGCTCAGCATCTCTTCCCTTTCTCCCCTTGTCTTTGCAGAGGCTGTTCCCTCAGGAAGCAGGGTAGAGTCTACACTGGGATGGCCAGAATTGAAGTCTCTTGGCAAAACAAAGTGGAGGGACTCCAGCATTGACTCCCCCCTGCAGCTCAGCTCAGCAGTAAGGGGTTTGCTAGAAGTCAGGGCTGAGTTAGAGAAAATCTGTAGAGGAATCTGGGGCTAATAAGCATTTATTAGCCCTGAGGTGCAGTATAATGAGAAGTTTGGTTTAGCCAAAAGCAGGTAGGAGAAACCTGGCTCATTCTACCAACAGCTTGTGGTGATACTGTGGTGGAATGAGTATCCTTACTGCAGGGACATGGGAAAGACCTGAGGACAGGCAGTTAGGTAAGAGCCCTCCCAGGGCTTGGACGTGACCGGTCTGCAGTGGAAGGAAGCCCTCATGACCTCTTGCTGCTGTTCGGAAAATGTTCTGTCACTGTCATAGTGTTATTCAACCCACGAAGTGCTAAGCAAGCCCAATACCAGGTCATATAAATACAAATGGAAAATGAAGGGACTTGCAAGTTGCTTTAAAGAAAGAGAAGCTCCATTTTCAGTGCAGCTCTGTGGAACAGGACAACCACCAGCTTCACTGGTGCTCCAGAGATGGAACTGGGCCCACCACTAAAGCCACGAGTCTCCGCACATTTAGGCATCAAACTCGGTTCTTAGTGCAAACCACCTGAGGATTAGACCCAGCTGGGAAAGTAAGAGGTCCACAGTGCACACATCCACCTGCTCCGCAAAAAGACCAGACAGCACCGTTCTTCCATGTCAGCTACAGCCCAGTCCACCCGCTCCCCCCACCTTCCTTGCCCCGCTCTCCCCACCCTCAACCGCCAAAGTGACTGGTGCTCTCGCAGCCTCATGCAGGGAGAGCTGTGGTCTGCGCTGTGCCAGGGCTCCCTGCCAGCCTTCGCCAATGGCTCCTACGCCTCTGAGCCCAGTTTAGAAGCCTCGTTTTACTGCTTCCCAAACACAGCGAGTTCGGCTCAGTGCACCTTCTCCGGTTTACTCTGCGGAGGATGCAGACTTGAAATAGAAAAAGGAAGGGACACCTAAAAATAAAACATAATTACAGAGGGGAAGGGTGTTTGGAGTTCAGAGCTCTTGGCCCTGCTGGTAAGCAGTAACTGAGGCTCCAGGCTCACTGTTCCTATATAGATGGGCAGATTTTAACCTCTCAGGAAAGATCCTAGATACCAGTAGCTGCCTTGAGCCCCAAAAGCCCAAATGTGCCTGCGGGGAAGCCCTGTGGCAGTCAGAGATACCAGCAACCCCTGCTAGAGCTCTGTGAGGTGTCTGTACCAGCCAAACACACACTGCCCTGTCCTGAGTGAGCAGAGAGCTCACTTCATCCCTTTGGGACACCTTCTATGAGTAGTGCAGGGGGCTGCTCTTGGAGTGCCCCAAGGTCACACCCCGGAGCTGAAGTAGGGTGAAAGGATGGGCAACAGCCTTAGTGAGGTTTATCAATGCTGCCCTTGGGATGGAGGTACGTGCCTCACTCCCTTGGTTGACAGTATGTGGGGTATGAAGAGTTTCTACCAGTTTCTGGGAAACATGAGAGCAAGCCATGGGCTGAATCTGAGGCAGCTGGAGTCTTCTGCTCAGTGCCTGTCCTGACCCGAGCCTGACAGAGAACCAAAGGTGATGAAAGACATTTCTCTGCTCGTGTGTGACRACAGCCGGTGAAGGAAAAGCTCAATGCCCAACTGGCTGCTCCATGCAGGGAAGGGGTTTGCTGAGCCCCTGACCCCTCCGATAACCTGCAGGATCAAGGAGTTCAGACTTTTCAGGGCAGAGGGCTAGAGCAAGGAAGACAGAATAAGCAGCCTGTGCCTGCCACGAAAACAACACACTAAAAGGATTTCCCAGTGGAGGCCCAGATCCAGCCCTGCTGGTGTAAGCAAATGTGATTCCATTGAGCTGAAGAGGAATTGGGAATTTGCCGTCATCTGTGAATCTTGCCTATAGAGCTAACGTACAGTTACACCTGGACCATGTTTGGCCCTGAAACCTTGGATACGAAGATGGAAGGGCAGCACAGAGGCTCCTGCTTCTAAGGATCACAGGCAGGTGCAGGGCAACAAGAAATTTTCAGCATTTAAGTCCTGTTTGCTACTACTCTGTTATAATTTAGATATTCTCCTGCTACTTAATTGTCTCTCTGAGGTGGTCCAACCACCAAAACTTAATGAATGGCTTTCTCAGCATCTAGCTGAGAAAGCCATTCATCTCCTTTTTACAGGTGATGAACTACAGGGAGGAAACAAGTGTCTTTTTCAGTGGATGACCAAGAAAAAGTAGTCCTGAGGCCCTTTGTCTGCACTGGCTGCAAATTCACACTCCTTCCTTCTCCCACCGAAACGAATCCACCTTTGGGATGGAGCACAGGAGCCACGCAGCAATTCCTCTTATCAGTTTCAGATAAGTAGTATCCTAAGCTATCACAGCACAATTAATGACCTAAGCCATCAGGTTTGAATCTGGTCTGGCTGAGAGCATCTCCACTAGCATCATCTCCCCCCTCCTCGCCCGCCTGGGAGTGACTCAGAGGGAAGAGCATCACCTGCTGAATCATCAGCAAAACTTCCTGCACAAGCCGGCTCCMTGGGGAGAACTCCCATGCAGAAATCAACTGACCAAGCCAAACACCGCTTTGCTTGTGGGAGCTGCAGGGCTGCTGGCCAAGAAATGATGGGGCCTGCCCTGGGTGTCTCTGCTCAGTAACACTCCTGATAGAGGGATTTCTTGTTCATCGGGGTTTCCCGACTTAATATGGGCCCGACTGTGATTAGCAAGCATGTAAAGACCCCAGGGTATTCAGGGAATTAGCTTTGTGCTAGCTGTTGTACAAACCWGTCACAGAGGCAGCCCCTTCCCAACAGATTCCCAACAGGGAACCAAAGCACACGGAGAAGTGACTTGCCTGAGGTCGCACAGCCAGCTGCAGGCTGAGCTCGGAAGAGCACCCACCTCCCCACGTCGCCCGTCTCCAGGCCTGTGTTCAATCCTGCAGACATTACAGCCTCCAGCTGAATTCTGCCACGCTGGGCATTCAAGGTGCACTCCTGCTCCCACTGCAACCCATCGGTGGTTTCACAGTAGGAACAAGATAGGACAGGCAGTGCTTCCCCCATGCCACATCCTTTCCCTTTGCCTGAGGAGGCTTGGTTATCTTGTCTCCTCAGCCTGATAGTCTCCGTCTGTCCGTCTGGGCAGGACAGAAGCTCTGCCTGTTGACTGCACATTGTCTGTGTCTGTCTGGCAGCCTTGGCTCTCCCTTGTTCCATTGACTGCTCCCAGCACTGTCTCTGTCTGCCTGTCTCCCCGCTCAGGAGAGCAAGCCTGGCTCCCCGCTGCCGTGCCTCTGGCATTCTGGCAGCATCTCTCCGTGTGTGGGAGGAGGTGGTGGAATAAGGGAAGAGCTCAGAGTTTAACACGACACAAACCGGATGCTGCAGCACCCTTACCCAGCCATGGGAGGTGGAGAACCTGCCTGGCCCAGAAGCAGGGGCAGGCACAACCCCTGGCTGGAGACCTKGGCACTCATGCAGCTGTGACCACATCACGCAACATGAATGCAGATTTGCAAAACCAGGCAGGGATAATATCTCCAGTGCCACCCTCTCTCTCCCTCAGACTGAGGTAAATCTGCACGTGCCAGAAGTGGGGCCAGTCAAAACCAACAGCAACATGGATTGTGAGCCTGGATCTAATAGTGCAAAGTGGCTGAAAGCTTGTAACCTCAAGTGGCAATCTTGTTTTGCAGTGATATTATGGCTTTACTAGATGCAGGCAACGCTAAAGGGGGCCCTTTGTCAGTAAGAAAGGTATATGCCCCAATGATGACTTTCAGAATAAGTTCCCCCCCTTTTTATCCAGCCCTTTTCYCCAACGAGTGCTTTAGGGCAGGCATTTGCCACCATGCTTTCCAATGTTGGGTTCCTGCTGGGTGCAGAGGTGGGATCATGGCAGGAAGTCATTCCTAGGACAGGAAAAGTAGAAAAATAAAAACCATTGCACTAGAAAAAAGTCTGATTTGATGGTTACTGATGAAGGAGATCTCACACAGACCTCACTACCATACAGAGCACCCCCTAATTCCTGTGTGAGGCCATGTACTATGCAGGGATATTGGAACAGAGAGAATGATATGGCCAAGGTGGGGTACAGGTAATCTGTGGATGGACAAATGCAAGAGTCAATGAAATCTCAGCTGATGGTCCAGCCAATGACCTGTCCTCCTTTGGAGCTGGCCAAAGTCATGGCTGAACTCTTCATGGCTCATCTTGCACCTTTCTCATTAATGTCTAAATTGAAACCTGTGGACTGAAAATGCTGGGTTCACCACTGATCTGCAGACCACTGTTGAGGGGTTAYTTCTCTTAGGCTAAAACGGCTGCAGCCCATCTGCCTTAACCCCAGGGGTCTCAGCCACCTCAAGCAGAGCCCACTGACTCCAGCAAGTTGTGGTTGATGCAAGTGATGAGACCAAACCCTGACTTCATGTAGTTCCCACTCTCACCAGTGCAGCCTCAACACTTGTTTTTCAAAAGCAGCAGGTTAGCATTGTTACTCTAAAGCAGACCCCACTCTGTCCCCCAGATGACAGAAATAATCACAGGAAAGGCAGTGAAAGAGAAGACTCCTGGAGCCCTATCTAGCTCATCTCTCTAGGGTCAACAGAAGACAGTCTCCTCAAGTCCTTTCCTAGCGACCCTGGTGATGGGATTTCTCCCAGGGCTACAGGAACCTACCAAAGGCTCAGAGGGATTATGTTTTTTGTGACAGTCATCCTATATTTCCCCTCTTTCATCCCTTTAGTTCCGGTTATTTACCTCTCTATGTCCCCTAAAAAATCTTTCTCCCTCCTTGGGCATCTTCCAAGAATGTGTATCAGCCCCTCCCCACCATCTGATTCAGCCTTTTGTCACAAACCTGTCCCTCAAGCTCCAGACCAGTTTACTACTGTCTTCTGAACTCTGTCAGTGGTCATCTTCCGGCCGGAAGGCTAAAATTTTCCACAGGGTTTACTGCCCACAGTCACAACCAGATTTTCAACAACATGCAGCACATCAGTTTGGAGCGGGTCACAACAAAAAAGCCATCTATTCCTTCAGGGAGGAGATAAGAGGTAGGTCCTTCAGAACATACGTCAACTCTCTCCRACCTCCCGACACCAATGCACAGACACCTTCACATCCCACAGCATGTTTCACTGCTTGTTCATATAGCGGTACAATGAAGTCTGTATCCTAATTAGGGCACCGAGGTGCTAACATAATGGAAATAAAAAAAGAAAACCATGACTTCTTGAGCTGTAACAGATCTTACATTCAGACTGAGAGTCCTTCTCCAAAAGGGGAAAATCCTGAGCATCGTTTTCGTACACTTGCAGAGCTCCGGGGCAGGTCTAGTCGATTTTAGTGAAAACTGCAAAACCAGAGGAGTTTGACTTGAACTGATCAACCTCAAAGTCCCTTTTGGTGTAGGAGGCAGAGAGCCTCCTGTTGCTGGTTGCATATATTGCAGGCAGCAGGTTATTAAAGCGTTCCCTCATTAAGTGCACAGCACAATATTAGAATAAATAAATAAAAATTTGCAGTCTACTGGTGACATCTTTAGCCACCCACTTCCACTGCCAAACGGTGACATCAGAACTGCGGGGCCGTAGGTGTTGCTGGCAGTCCAAGGGTTAAGCTGGGTTAGTCATGTCCGGGCAGGGCCAGGGGCAGATGSTCTGCCCCGGGACACTGACGGTGGAAAGCCAGTGCCATCTATGGGCCGTATCCCGCCTTGGCTGCTCTCCGTGCGGGTCTGGGACAAGGGACAGGAGCGGGGACAGGTCTGGCTCAAGGGACTGCTGCTCTGAGCTGTCATCAGTCAGCTAAGATGAGGGAAAACTGTTGCATGCAAAGAGACAGTGCCCAGCCAGATGCGTTTGGACCGTGCTAGCAGAGAAGCTGTCACTTGTGGTGATGGGAAAAGAGAGGGGTCACGTCCCCTTGCAGCAGAGGCACCCACGTGGCTTCCCATCTGGCAGACTGGCTTCCAGTTGAAGTGTCTAGGACGATATGGAAACCTCCTTGATGGGAGAAAAATAGATGTCCCGTCCCTGAGAGTTATGGGGGCAGCAGGCACCCCCGAACTCATAGCAGAGGACAAGGAGAGCGGTATCTGTCGTGAAAACAGAGCAACTAAGGCACACAGTGGTGAAGCCATCTGTCACATTCAGCCACCTGCCTGTGCCAAACCTGGGAAGAAAACCCAGAAAACCCAAGGTTTTCTCCCAAGCGTCAGTCAATGCTCTAAGAGTAAGTTTGCACCTTTCCTAAAGCATGATCCTATACTGGTGTCCTCCAAAGCTGGTGGTAGTTAAAAACACGCACTGGACAGTGCAGAAGTGATTACTCTCACCATGCCCTTCCTGCAAACCAAATATCCCTGAACGTGAACGATTATTTTTGCCCAGAAAATATAGATAGATGGATAGATAAGAGAGAAGTAAAATTGAGCTCCCAGAAGCGTAGATGGGCCTCCTTGCTGGTTTGGCAGTGCCTTTGCACAGCGACCTTCCCTGCCCTGGGAAGGCAGCACCCTCTGCTGCCCTCTCAGAGCAAACCAGACCTTGCTATAAAACCTCCTGGACTTCACTGACATTTTGCTGGGGATTTCCAGGGAGTTTTGCGGTTGCTCGGATTCAGTCATGTATGCAATGCCTCTTCTACTAGCTAAGCATGATAAATGATCAAATTTAACTGAGAAAAAAACCCAGTAACTTTCAAACCCCTTTTAATCAACTGCTTGTGACTCTAGAAAACAAGGCAGTGCGTGATCAGAGTGGAATTCCTGGACTGGCAACGTAATGCTCTAATAAATACATCCCTCATCTGGTGGGTGGGAAACAGATTTTAGGATTCTTAAATGTGATCTGAACCAAACTCATCTGGGAAATGGATTTCTCACAGCCTTGCAAAGCAAGTGTCTGCTTTTTAATGGAAAACTCGAGAAGAATTAACTGTCATGGTGAGCTTAAACAGGTGAACTTAAATTGCAAAATTTTCACAAAACATCAAAACCATTCTGCTTCCAACTCTACAGACTTTCTTGGAATTATAGAATTCCTTATCCATATGTGGTTGAATTAGCCAAATTAACAAAATATGAAAAATGAAGAAAAGAACAAAGAAGTATTTAGGACCTGTGTATAACATCTTTTTAATGTTAGACAACAGCATTATCTGATCAAAGAAGAGCTTGCTAAAGGTTAACAAACATACACAAAGTAAACCCAGCTTCACCTGCTTCTTGTTTTCTAACAGACATACCTATTCTGATTTCCAGTGATTTTAGTACATGGTGTCTTTATACAACAGGGCAGTGTGAATACCGAGCTCCTCCTAAA
This sequence comes from Phoebastria nigripes, assembly GCA_035582835.1. NCBI lineage: Eukaryota > Metazoa > Chordata > Aves > Procellariiformes > Diomedeidae > Phoebastria > Phoebastria nigripes. The sequence continues at coordinate 153,203 of JAYKAV010003144.1, forward strand.
CAAGCAGGTAGCCTGCTACCTCTACCTGGCATTACTGTAAATGACTAGATGTGGTCCAGGACAATGTTGAAAGTGTCCTTGTGTGTCTAAGGTTTGTCCTTGAAAAGTGGACACAGGATCAGATAAGACAACCTCAAGTTGGCCTTTTTCCTACTCTAAAAAAGACACAAATACCTGTCTGCAAAAGGACCACTGGAAACCTAACTACAAGAAAGTAGTAAGCTAGATACAAATTTATTGCCTACTGGCTACAAGCCATATCTCTGCGTGTTTCTGGAAGTGAAACATAGCAAAGCCATTCTCTAAAACAGCAGCTCCCAAGATGTTAAAATCAGTCAGAAGAGGAGTAGTCTCGGCCAATATTAAACTTAGTCACTGAATTTTGTTGTTGTTCCCCATCTGATTTCTGTTTTTCTCACACAGGGACTAGACTGTCAAAGAAAGATTGCTTATAGGCTTCTGATTGCCGGTTTCCAATGCCAGCATTAAGTAATAAACAGAATGGCTCAAGCAGCAAGTGATTTATCTTACTGGAAGGAGAGTAATTGGTCTGCACGGAAAACTCCCTAGTGGGATGTAAAGCAAACAAGTATCTTGATGCAGTGTATTGGCTCATCAGGAACACACTGAAGTTGCCAACAAACATGGTTTACTGACATCCTGTTTCTCTCCGGCTGCTCCAAGGGGTCAATCTGCATCTCCAGAGGTGGGAGAAACACGACTGAAGCTTCCTGTTTCCACTTCTCTGCCCAAGAAACTGTCCTCAGGTCAGAGTGGTGAAAGGATGCACAGCCAGATGAAGATGTCCCAGGTGTGCATTAACTGGGAAGAGTAGATGGTACCTCTATGTCTTCTTTAGCCCTGGCTAGTCTGTAGCTGCAGTTGCATGGCTGTGCAATTGATCCCTGGTCAAAGTAAGGCTGTGATTAACTTCATTTATATGTCAAACACCTCTGCTGAGATACACCCCTCTACAGATGAGTCCATACTACATTGATTCCTCTACAGAAGACTCACCAGTTGCCAGAATTAGATAATCAATCAATGGCTGAGCTAGGAGAAGAACCCAGTTCTGGAAGTGGGTTTGAGTTTTCGGTTTTCCAGTGGAAAGTAGCTGGTGCCCCACTCCAGAAACTATGAGGGAGGTGGGATTTGTAATTGCTAACCAGGAGCTCCCAGCAAGGGAGCTACATCACACTGAGATGTGTGAGACACCCCAAGTGTCTCACATCAGAGGGCATTGTTTCTCCATTTTAACTGGAGATCTGGGGGGGAGGTTCCCTTTCTTTCTCTGAGTCATCACAAGACCAAGTGACTAGTAATTAGTTTCTAAATGTTAGCCTGACACAGCCCACTATACTGGGTAGCAAAGACTTCTCAATACAGTATTAATCTCTAACCTGACGTTAAGAGGACAGTAGAAACAGGACGGACATGCAGCTGAGGTTAATTCACTGAGAAGGGATCCAGGACTCAGCATTGACAAAATAGGAGAGCTCTGTAAACAAAATCAACGCCAGTGCTATTGATACAAAGAAAGAATCAGACTGTTCTTTTACAGCAGAGGAGAGATGAGAAGTTACAGGAGGTTGGATTGTGCCAGTGATTTGCTCAGTAGCCTGCAGAAAACTGTATTAAGTTAGAACCGTTTTGCCCATCTCATACAAAAATCAGATCTAAAGCTGCCTTTGCCACTTTTTTTTCCCTGAGCTGCAGTTCTGGTAATGTTCGTCTCAGGAGAAGCAGTGAAGAGCTCCTTAGAGTGGTTTTTTTCATATGAATAGAAATAGTCTCATAATCTCTCAACAGAATTTGCAGTAGTGAGTTTCTGTTATTTTAGTTAAATAATGCCCAGCAGAGCTGAAACCTACTGATCTCCTTTTTGTGCTAGATGTGAAAACCAAGAGCTGTACAGGTAACATCCTTTCAGACAATGCTTCGGCTGAAATGTAAAACCACTGAACTTCCTTGCTTAGACCAACTGATGGGTAAGAGTGGGTGATAGTAGCTGACAAGCATACAGATCTCTTGACCTCCCACACGATCTCTTCCTACGCTTGTTAGCATACCTGCTATTATGTTAAAGATTGATCTCAGTTATAAGCCCTAACTCAGACTCCTCATTAATCTCCACCTAAAAACACTAGCTATGGAAGAGCCTGATGTACGATCACCTACCCAAGCACCAAGGGAATTGAATACAAAGAAAATGAAAGTCATTGTCATTTCCCTCTGTTCAGACAGCTCCCTTTTAACCACCCCCACTGAACTGAGTAGTGCTAAAGCATATTTGCTTCTAAAGATTGTCAGTTGTCTAGTGCCTTATATAGCTCAGCATGTTCTTTCTTTTACTGATTAATTTCTACAAATTACAGAATATGTAATCTAGCTCCAAAAGCCTACCTTTTTTTTTTACTTCCTACTACTAATATATGATGTAGGATTATTGTAATTTGTGGATCTCATGGATATGTGTACAAAGTAGGCACAAATTAAGAAGTATTTTGCCGCTGTTCAGCACATGAGTTAATTGTGACACTGGAGAAGGGTGTCAAGTCCAGTTTAACAGCTCTCTTTGAATTTGAAATCTTTTACTGTAGAAAACTCGCAAGAGCCTTTGAGATCCATTCGCTTCCTGGGGATGTTTTCTTTTCCTTTTGTTTTCTCCCTTTTTGCTACACCTCTGCTGTCATCCCAGACTCGGGTCTGGGTGTTTTCTTGTGGTGTGTGGGCAGGAGCCCAGGGGAGGGGGGAAAAAGCAGACCTAATTACAGGGGACGCTCTCAAAAATAGAGTTGCTTTTCCCCTTGTCTGTGAGCTGGTGTGAGAGGTAGGTGTTCTAGTTCTTTCCATAGTTTTGGAACAACAGGAGGGAGGAGTTACTGGCAGATGGACTGTCTTACATGGGTTTAAACTAAGCTCAGAGTTACACAGCCATCACAATAGAAACAACTGAAGTAATTTTACATATTTAGCTTCCTTTCCTTCCTGCTTCCCTGCTGTCTCTTTTCCTCTAGCATTCTTTATAGGAATATCAACCACCTATTCCTTCCCTGCAGATCCTCAGTGTGGCCACAACATGACCACATCCTGCCCCAAACAATTACATCAAAAAGGAAAAACCAGCAGAACTACCAGTGCTCAGCTGGGGAGAAGGAACAGCAGCGACGGACCAATTCCTGGAGATACACGCAGATCTTCTCAGTGAAGAAAAAGAAGCACCAGTTTGCTTCATTGCGGTGAAAACTCTTATTGTACCAATATTGCAGGAGTCTGGAAAAAAAACTGCGGGAAGGAGGGGCCTTGTGGTCTGCCAAATGAAATGGTCCAGGGACAGAATGAGTGAAAGATGGAGAGGTTTGGACCTCACGTCAGAGATCTGGTTCAGTGCGGTCCCCGTAAACACTGTGCTGGTACAACTGAGGGCAGCACAATGAAGTGCGGGATTAAGACTAAGCAGCTGGTGGTGAGAGAACAGTGGCAGTGGGATCCCTATGCCTGTTGCCTTTGTCTCAGTTTTCCACGCTGCAAAATGAAAGTTCATGCAACAGCAGGCCCCGAAGGACTCGGAGAGCTCGCCTGCTCATTAGCAAAAACTGGATCTCCAAAGCACAAAGAGTGCGATGAGCAAATGAGACCATTCCCCGTATAAGGCAGTAGTTCATGGTCTGCCGTCATACCCATTCTAAATTCTCATTTTGGGGTTTTAACTATAAAAACTTCCCTTGCCCTGGGCAGAAGTTCAATTTGGAAAGCTTCCATGCTGGAACAGCTTTACTTTCCTTGTCTTTTGAAGAAATTCAGAGGAAAAAATTATTTAGCGATGTCCAAGGTCAAAAGAGCATTTTCCAGTGGCAGATTCTGAGAAAGTCCTGGCCTCACTCACACTAGGCTGGAGTAGCAGTTATATGTGTGTGACTGCTCCTGAGAAAGCCTTTTGCAAGGCTTGTTCTTTGTTAGGGTCAGCACATCTGAGGTCTTCATAGCCATTGTGCTTCCAGAGTCTGAATTCAAGGATGAGCTTGGGGTGAGGCTGAAGTATTGTGTGTTTTAACTATTCTATGTTTCCCAAGGCTGATGGAAGTTTTGGGATAGCATACTATTAAAGCAGYCCTGAGGCTGCTCTGATATGCACTGGGATGAGCAGAGGATAAAGCAGGGCCCTGGATGGCTTCAGAATGCACCGGTAAACCATAATTGAACACTTGAGGAGGATACATAATTTATAGAGATATATTTCTTTAAAGAGGTATGTATATTAATATAATTAATGATGACATACATTGTTGAGGCAGTCATTAACCTTGAACATTAACCTCTGACTCCTGTCAGACACATTATTGGGTTCAACTGATCTTAGATTTGATCCAGACAAGCAGTTCCTACTCTAGTTGGCACAAGAGCTAAGAATACCTCTTGCTACGAAATCATAGACTACATGGAGAAACTTGGGAGTAGTTTTGGGGATTCTTAAATACACAAGTTGTGCACTAACTAGATCAATTAACTTCTCTTCAGTTCAGCTTCCTAAAGCTGAAACAATTGTGAGTGCAGCTCAAGAGCAGAGGATATGTCCATGCTGTTTGTCTATGTCCAGCCTGAAGTGCAGTAGCTGTGTATAGTGAAGCTTTAACCCTGGAATAGCAGTGCATGATCCAAAGCAGAGAAGTGTGGGTGAAATCCTCTGGAAAGCATATGCCTGTGTTATACTTGTCTGCAGTTTGTGCTATCACACCTGTACTTTAGACTGAAGTAGAAAGTAAAGTTGTTTTAACTATGACATCTGGAAAGCCAGAAACAGCAAAATAAACAGGGAAAAAAGTTGCAGACTAGAGGGACTGTCAGTAAAATGGCTACAGGGTAGCTGGAGTTTAAGCAAAGGGGCAGAAGTCATGGAAAGTTCTCTGGGAAACAAACTCAACAGGAAACAATACTGTTACAGAAGTACACACACTGGCTACCACCGCACCCGTAAAGCTTTCAAAGGGCTATTTCTCATTTACTGACAGCAGAGAGACATAAAGGTTTTTTTAACCTTGGCTCTGCTGAATTACAATCTTTTTGGAAAATATATATGAGAAGTGCATTAGATGACATCCAAACCAAACAAACTTCATTGTTGGCCCATGGAAAAAAGGATGAGTTTGATGTTAAAGCATCAGGACTGAGCATTGGAAGACCTGGGTTTCTGTCTCGTTCTTTGGTAGGGCACCTCTCTGGTTTTGGGCACATAACCTGAGGCTTTCAAAAACAGCAGATTCCTTATGAGGTTGTATCTGCTCCAGCTGTTCACCTTTACTGGCATTCAGAATCTTACTTGATTTATATGACTTCCAGTTCCACAGTCAGTTCTTGTTTCTGAAACGTAGAGGTGAGGTGGTCTCATTCAGTCTTGCATGGAATTTGTGTTTGTACTAGGGTTTCTTTGGGTCTATCACAGCAAAGAACGCTGTAGGGTTACCAGTGTGCTTAAAATTACATACGTTATCTATTCCTATGTTAGGTCAAGGCTAAATACAAGTGGTTTTTTTGTAAATGACTAAAGAAGCGGACAAGAAAGCATCAATCTAGGAAAATTTACTGAAAGCACCGGCTGCTTTTTGGTAGCATTGTAATTTTTAGGTGGGCTTCAAACTGCCCATACAGAATATAACATCTGCAAGTTTGCAGTTGCTATGAATAAACTGTGGGTGAAACTGTGAGCATGTCTCATCCTTTGGTTACCCAGAGATGTTTATGGCTATCTGTATGACTCACTACTTAATTGGTGTTTGCATTATGAAAGCACTCAGAGGTCTCAGTTAAGCGTGGGACCCCATCGTGTTAAGAGCTGTACATATACAGAGACAGTCACTGCCTCAAAGAAGTCACAACATAAACAGACTTGACAGAATAAGGACTGGAGGGAAACAAAAGCTTAGAAAGGGGGTGGCTGTCACAGCAGAGCAGTGTGGAGAGTAAAACCCTTATCCTCTTGTGTCTCTGTCCAGTTATCTGCAAACTAAATCACACTGCATCTCTGTACTTGCAAGAAAAACAAACAAACAACAAAGAAAAGGAAGGCAAAAAAAGGCAACTGGTATTATACAAAACTGTGCTCAAGTAAGTAAAAGCAACGCTCCCAAATCAAATGCTTAAGAAACTGTCTTATTAAGGAAAACAAGACAGAATTAGGAAGAGCCTTGATGTGACTTGAGTAAACAAACATCATTGTTCAGGGAAGTGTCCTTGACTTTGATCTTAATCAGCACAAGACTACCGAGGTACTCCATCTCATTGAGTTTGCTCTCTTTCTTCGTAAGCTGAGCGTCTCAAGTCCCAGGCCACGATCACTGACATGTCAGCCATACTCCTAACAGCACCCTGGCCTCTCTGCAGCTTAGAGCCCAGAGTCCAAAAACATTCCCCACTCTTTAACTCCCATTGAGTTATGTAGAAAAGCAGAATCTCTGGAGGGAGCTGGAGCAGATATGTGTAATTAACCATTTTATATCAGAGATTATATCAAAGACTCAGAATGTTTGAGATGTGCTGAACTTCAAGCACTGTTTTTTGAAGATCAGAGACTTCACTGCCCCAAGTCCTCCCACAGTACAAGAAGCAAGAAGGTCTGGTCATGGAAGCACAGAAGGAGAGGCGAAAAATCTAGGGCCGTCGCTTTTAGGATAACTCCTTCCTTCTTCAATTAACTTCAGGTTAACAGATGCTATCCCAGTTTTGCATGACATACTTAAGTTGCCAGTATCTGGCAACATCCATATACTCCTCATGGTAGCCTCCTGTGCACAGTAAGCTCTAGAGTCAATACACAATACAGGCTATTTCCAAAAGGTTCAACCTAAAGGCCGCTCTAGTCACAATCCTTAATACACCAGGCACAAAGACGGGTTCAAAATTAGTCCCCTGCAACATAAAGCAGCAGCTTCACTTAACTGGAGATGCAGAATAGTATCTGACTGAAAAAAATAAAAAGGCGGCATAAACTTGAGCAGAGAACATGCTTTATTGAGAAGTAGATACAAGAATAGCACATTCTACCACATCATGGGAACAGGGTTTAGCTTCTGCACAAGAATGGCCTTCTTCCCTGCTCCACAAGAGATCTACTTTGTTGGATAGTTCCATGAGTATCTGTAGTTAGTTACAATACAGGAGCAAAGGGCATGAGACAGCAAAATTCAGTAATGCCCACAAGGTATACACCATGTACTGATGATCTTTTTTCTTCTTCTTTTTTTAAGGAGGCAGAGAAAGGCAGACAACCATCAGAAGAGCAATAGAGAACTTTTCCACATTAGGATGGGTCAGTGGTTAACAGGAGACGGCTCCTACCTACTGGTACATTGCAAGTGCTTCATTTCAGACACCATTCAATATGGAAGCATTGGAAGGTTTAAATGAAATCGGCACTATATGATGCTGCCATCGTCTACCCCAAGATTGTCCCCCCTTTTAATCACACTGGAGCCATATAGGAAACTTGTGGCACAAGGACAGTGGTTATACTTGAAAGCCATTGTACAATAGTTTCTTCCGGTGGTGCTGATGGGAGAGAGGAAGTAAAAGCTTTTTTGTTTTACAAAGACAAACAAGAATGCACTGTCAGAGAAGCAAACCATCCACACAGCTAACTGGAGCTGCCACTGATGCACAGAACGTACACTGTAGGCAATCCAACAACTGACGATATTTGCATTGTAGAGTTTCTGTGGCTGTTTGGACAAGGCTAGCAAAAATCTGTCTAAAGTTTTTATTTCTTCAGTCTAGAGGAAAAAAAATCCTCTCCAATACAGAGAGACCTACAATTCAAGGAAGACTGCTCTGGGAAAAATATCTCCAGTGAAACATACTGAACAGGCTGTTTCTGTGTAAAGGAATCCACTAACTCCAAGAGATAAACAGGAAAAACCAGTAACTTATAATCAAAGAGGTCTCTCCAACAGACGTGGTACTGTAGTAGCTCTAGGAGCATATACCAGGAGCAACTCTATGAAACATCTCGGCCCATGATGTTCTCACACACTTAGCCTTGACTCCTCCAGGGTAACACGTAACAATCACACCACTCAGTTACAAGATATGCAAGCTTGTGACTGTACAATATTAACTATGTGAAGACCTGCTATATTATATGGAAAACACTGCTGAAAGAGGTGGCATGTTATCTTACTAAAACTATTTGATACATGGAATGGAACAGTCCATCAGACAGGACTAGTTAAAAATGCTGAAGTCAGAGTAACTGCAGCTTGTTGGAAAACCAACTTTCCCCAAACAAGCATTATTAGACCTTGTTCAAAAGCCACAGAAGTTATCTCCATTACTTAGAACGCAAGGAATCTGAAGGAAGAAACAACCAGATTATAGGACACAACACAACCTCATTGGAATAAGAACATGAGGGTAAGACCAGTGACTGGACAGGTACAGTACCAGATATCAGAACTCCTTGGGCCAGTGCTGCTAGGAGCTTCGTTTGGGTCCTATACAGATCCAATCCTTGCAACCTCATTGAGGCCGAAACATAAAGTTCCTCAGAACTAGCGTCTGTGGTGTGCACAAAAGATCTGGGCCAGAACAGTACCAAGGGGAACTGATCTTTCGGGAGGGTACTGTACCAGCCAATCACAACAGCAACAGATACAACAGAGATCCCTAGGGTACTTCCTACTGCTGGGGTTCACTGGCTTCAGGAGTGATAGACAGTTAAGTTCCCTTAGGAGGGGTCCATTTCAAACAGCTGGGATCCATTATCTTATTGCTGTTGGATCTTTTTGCCTCTTTGGCTATCCATTCATCAATCAGATCCTAAGAAAAAGAGCATGAAAGGGCAGGTTAAAACAAATGATCCATGATGGAGAATTATCCATGGTACAACACCACACATCTCAGTCCACAAATCTGAAGATGACTAGCCTGCTAACTGCTTAGCGTGACAAAAATAACATTTCCTCCACAGTGTTTTCTAGAAGCCCTTCCAATCACACTGATAAGGCTGCTTTTAGCTACGGAGTGAAGTCTCAGGGAGGGGAAAACAAAAGAGAGAAGCTGTCACATTTGGGGATTTATAAACCACTTGCCTTATATCTAATGAGGGTACAAACAGGACTCATTCAGGATGCCATTAATTCAGTTCACTTCTATGTCATCCATTTGCCCGATAAAGGGCAGGCATGATGAGGAGCATGATGGGAATATTGATCCATTGCTCCCCTAAAAAGCCACTTACAATGAGCAACGTTATTCCACGCATCAGAAAAGGAAGGTCAATACAGCATATTTCTACACTACTGAAGAAGCAGGTTGGATGCCCGTGTCGTATTTTATCAGTTACTGCATTTGAAAATTACAGTGCTTCCCCTCTAGAATGAACAGGCTGGAAAACCCAGCACAATGCAAAGGAAATACTGATTTCAGCAAGTTCATATGAATCTAACAGCTAAATACAAGGAAACAAAAATGCAGAAATAGCCATCACAAATCTTACCTGTCTTTTTAGGACCAGGTGTTTTCCCTTCCAGTACTTGAGCATCTGAAGCGCCTGCAACGTGCTAACAATGTCGACAGGGTTTACTGCAGTCTCCTGGCTGATTTCTGCAAACCAGTATCAGTTGATGTTAGAATAGAAACAAATTCTTCCTCAATAGCCTGTAATTGTTAGTTTTCAACTACAACTTTTATGCAACTCCTTTTGAAGTGATATACACAAAATGCCTTGCAGATATTAAAGGCGGCACAGGCAGTACTACTGTCGCTGCATGACTTGCACCCTTTCACCACCCTGGTTATCTGTAGCACTGCTACACAACTTGCCTTTGCTCATTTCACTCCTGAGGGCTGACTGATTGCAAATAGCTTGAAGAACCACAGGCTATAGATGCAAGCCACGCAGAGCTGTACAGAAACTGCCCAGCTCACCCAAAAACTGAAAGCCAGCCTAGACATCACAATGACTTAGTGATACTAATTTTAGGATCCAACTTAATAAGGTGTAATCCTCTGAAAGATGTAGCTGCTTCTTCAGAACTACCTTGATATCTCTATGAAACGCTGCATAGTCCTAGGTGCCATAAACATAAAAATGCTATTAAAAGAAGTCCAAATAGTCTTAGTATTTTTCCAAAGCATTTAAAAGCCTCTCAGTGGAGCCATTTTTCTTTTTAAAATTAACATTCTAATCTACAGATGGATAAAGTTCTTTGCTGAATCTTTTTTAAAAAATGTGGTTTTTAAAAGAAAGAGCCAGTACATACTTTCAAAACTCTGCAAGCTGGCTTATCTTTAATGGTGTCAGGACTGGAAAGGAGCCATACCCAACTATAGGAATACTCCACTAACTGTACTGCTACACAAACACTCACTCATATGAGTCAAGCATGACCTGCCTCATATTTGAGGAAAATGAGTGAATGAAATGCATAGGTATGTCCCTGAACCAATTCACTACAAGCTTATTTAACTTGAAAACATACCTTTTATAGAGATCTCTTTTCCTTGGAAATTATGCAGGTAACGAAGGAGAACTTCCTTCCAGTAACTACGGTAGCTGATGAGACCTAAATCAGACAGAGGGCGTTCCGGAGAGCCAACTTTTTCTTCTACTTTAGAAAGCAAATAGCCTGTAAAGGAAAGAAAACCTATTTATCCTTCCTAAACTACTCCGTCCTGACTGTTACCCTCTTTAGCACATCCAGGAATCAGCTATAAAAAAACTGCTCAACCACCACCAGAGATATGTTAGATTTGTCATGTTGGACAGAATATGTTTCCAGAATCTCTCTCTCTCTACTTACTGAAGTCAATGAGCATTTTGCCGTAACCTTGCCTCATATATTGAGGCATTGTCAGGATACAAGAAACATTGTAGTTGAGAAAAGAATTCTTCTCCTAAAAACAAGAACAGAGAGCATAGATTAACAGGTCTAGATCTGTACAAACAATGGGTATATCATAATCCCAACAGACTGAACAAGCCTGTGCAACTGATACAATACAAGGTGAAAGGAGCAACAGTAGAAAAACCTGCCTAACAACAAGGAACACAATCATCCTTCAGCTACCAACCTGGCTTAGCGTCTTACTTTACTAGCCATTAAATTGGGTGTTTGGTGCACAATTTTAAGCCTAGGATGGCTGGCCATGGAGTTGTACCTGAGAAGGAGCCAGTAACACTCTCACTACCACCTCTGTCATCTACCAGGTTTACATGCAACGAGACAGCAACATAACAGCAGCATTATAAGCACATGGTGTATATTGAAATGTTCAGACAAAGAAGAGACTCAGACACACTTATCCTCAGATCAATGCAGATTTTTCTTTAGAGCTTTTTTTTTTAGATATTTATTCAGTTTTGACTCAGGTGATTTAAGGAATATAGTTTCCTGCACTTTATTTGGGAGAGTATTCTCCTATGTATAGAATTTCACTGACTGAAATATCTAAACTGATAACTGCATGGCATGATATCACCATGTCCGGAAGGGTAATCACTTTTTCTGTATTGAAGTAAGAACAACCAGGAAATGTATTTCACCAATGTGCAGCAGAGGTTAAACAAACAGATTGGCTATTTTTAGGCAGGCAACATGTCTGAGCAAACAGTTGAGAAAACTGGCTCCTACTCTAAGCTTGGCCAGTGACTTACTTGTGGGATCTGCTTAAGTTACTTGAGTTATGTCTCAGCTTCTCCACCTAATAATTTTTATTCCTTCAAGTACTTTATTAAAAAAAAAACACCACTGTGACTAGTGCTTATTTTAATGTATTTTTCTCTACATTTCTTTACTTTTTTTTTTATCATTACTTTTGCGTTTAAGACACCACTATGCTTCCTAGCAACAATAGTTCATTTGAGCTGATTTGGTTTTTGCTAGTGATGAGGAAAGATGTTACAGCAAAGCACCTGCAATCCCTGCAGCAAATAGTAAGAACAATTCATGCAGATCAGGTTCGGAACTTGATCTATTCCTAAAAGCAACAAATCCTGAGACTGCAAAAACTCGGAGGGGAGATTCAGTACCGATAATTGGTGTCCTAAGTCTCATTCTAGTGAGGTAGTAATGCGTATGTATGTATTTTCAACTAACCTTGGAGAAATATCCTATCAGGTGACAGCCAGTGTTGTCAGCTTCTGTCATGACATAGAAGAGGAAGGGTTCAACATCATAATACAGTGTTTTATGGTCCAAGAAAAGTTTTGCCAGCAGACACAGGTTTTGACAGTAGATCTAGAAGCAAAAGGAGAATAGGATACACCTGTTTATTACAGTGGAATATCCCAAGAGTGGACAAAAACAGGCATACATGGGAAATTACAAGAAAATTCTGAATCATCTGAGAGATGACGTACAGTCTTTCAAACAGAGCAGCTGGGCCAGGAAACGATTCCATTTGTGATGAAACTCGATAAGCCTAGCTTCGTAAGGGTGGGAATTGACATTTGCGATATCAATCTCTGAATGCCCAAAACATCACATCCTCAGTGAAGGGAAGCAGAAGGTTGGATCTCTGCTTGCTTGCACTGTATTGTATTAATCCCGTGCCTCAAGGTTATCTCTGGTAACTAGAAAAGACTCCTCCCAACTTCCGGCGGTGCAAAATTTAGCTTTTGAAATTGTTTCTTTGTTCCTTCCTCTGAAGCCTTCAAGACCGGACACAACTAGAGACAGGGCACAAGCATGGTGCTACTACCTAGCACTGAATCCGCAGTTGCAGATTCATGTTCCACCCTTCAGTTCAGGGTTAAGGCGGTCACCCTCAATAACATTAGGCTGCTTCCCACTCTAACCCAAATTTGACTGAGTATTCACAGTGAATGGGAGATGGGCAGTAGCAATCTACTGAGGCCAAGCACAGAAATCTCCCCACTAACTTTCAGAAAGGGATCTCGACACACATCTCCAAGCACAGTATGAGACAACAGATGAACTCCTGGAGCACAACAGGGCTGAGGAATAACCACAAAGAATATGCAGACAAAACTACTGCCAGAATTGCAAGAATGGACAGATCAGACTCTAGAGGGAGAAAGGGCCATTTGCATCCTGTTTCTTTACAGGAAAAGCAGTGCCCGGCACATTTGAAAGACAGACTCCACACTCAAGACTGGCCTAATGATGGCAGTTAGTTACCTTGTTCTTTTTCCCATCCACTTCAAACACCGAAATGGAGCCTTTGCGATAGATTTCATCACCCGGTGGATGTTTCCAAACACATTTTGCCTATGACAGGAAAACAAAGTTAGGGTGACACTACWGTTTTAAGGGCAGAAAAGGTTACAACAGCTACTGGATATACCAGGAAACATGCAGTCTTCTCACCTCGTAAAGCGAGCAACTGAGCTAAAAACAGTAATGTTTTAAAATGTTTACATGCTGACATCAGATTTAAAACTCAGGAATCAGCTCTGCCCTAGCCCTTACCATGTGTCTGCGCAGTATTGTCTGGCTCTTCATATATTTGAGACAGAACTCACACATGTAGAGACGTCCCAGACGAGCATACTCCTCTGGGTAGGGAGAATGATACCAGGTATCCAGCTCATAACGGCCAAAAGCGATTGTTTTAATCATATTGCTGCCTTCTGTGATCTGGCCCTGGAGCCGCAACTTTTCCTATGAATGAAAAAAATGGATGATTATTTAAAAAAAAAAAAAAAAATTAAAAAGTAGGTAGAGTGGAAGAGGGCCCTATTTATTTCCCTCAAGGAAATAATTTACTTCAAGTCTTCTAAATTAATCTTTCAGTGTGACCACATCTAATGACCCCTCCCACAGACCTCTCCTCAGTCAAACTCAGTCTGAACCCTGTCCACAAGCAGGACAGTTACTGACTGTTCCTTTCATCAGGAAATGTCTCGTGAATCAGCACTTAGCAGCACACTAACACTAGGATCATACTCTTTCTGTCATGAGAGCAATATAAGCTCCTTGCCACTTCATGCTTCTTTCCTAATCTGTAGGGAGAGGGTACAGCCTAATGTTCTGCCTTAGATATCCCAGATGCAGTTGTCACTGTTAAGCATCAAAGTGTCTTTTGGTTCATCTCTGGAGATGGAAGGTAGCTTTGGAAAGCACCTACAGAAGCCTCAGCAATACAAGATTTTGAACTCCGTTCCACAGTCACCAGCTACTGTCAAGACGGCTTTTGTCTTTTGTTATCATTACTCCTTAGCCATTCTTTCAGCAGGTGAAGCTGTCCATTCTTTCACTGAAAACAAACACCTACTAAATGGGACCGTTACTAATTATTCCTCTTGCAGGCACTGCAGCATTCATGACTGCAAATGCTTAGCTCCAGCTGTACTTTCAGCAAACCCGCCGAATGACTCGCCCTTAAACGTTATCCCTAGTGTAACGTTGCTGACTTGGCTGGGCTGTAGCTGCTCTTCTTACAAACTCTGATTCTACCTGCACAAGTACAACAAAACCCAGAATGCATTCACATTTCTAACAAAGACATTTGCTATGAGATATATTATGAGTTAGAAGTCTCACCAGGTCCTCAGACGCCCGTGCTTGCGCTCTTCGGAAAAGCTCAAGGTCATACTCGCTCGTCAGGTTTTCAAGTAGAGGTTCCCTAGTATTGCCATAGGTTTGTCTGTGCTCCTAGAACAATAAAATAATAGGAGGTTTTGCTGCCTTGCTGCTACTAAGCTGTTGGATCTTGCAGCTTTTTTAGCTGAGAATGTTGCAGGATGATTGGGAAAGCCAAACTCCCACTTAGTGGTCTCATTCCAGACAGGAGGGAATGAAAGAATAAAATTACTGCTTTTACCATATATTTTTCTTTTTGCTCCTTGCTTAGTCCCGAGTTCCTCTTCTTCCTGAGCTCAGCTACTTTCTCTTTGTATCGCAGCTGTCTCTCTGTTGGTGCCTGAAAGAAACCAGAGGTGGAAACCTTCGCTAGGCTTCATCCACTTCAAACATTTTTCTTCACCTTCCCACTCTAAAGGACCTCTGTCCTGGCTTTCATTTTATGATGCTTGTTGCCTCTGAACCAAATCCTGTGCTAATAAGAGGGCACTGCAGGTACAACACAGGTATGTAAAATAGCAAATTTTTCTTCCGACCGCAGCTTGCCTTCGCCATTGTACCTCAGTCCCACAAGACAGGGTGCACTCCTTATGCACTGCTTCATCATGTGGACAAGCTCAGAGCTGACTCATTAAGTCATCTTGACTCAAGTCCAAGACTCATGAACTGAAAAATGTAATTCCCCTGGTTTTATTCTTTTCTATTTAGTCACAGCAAAATGGTAGTTTACAGTTCTGCAGAACTTGTCCTACACATCAAAGCACACAGAAAAGATCATCCTGAGAACAGCTCCAGCCTCCTTTGTAATACTACTGACCAATGCAACCCCTCTGCTCTCACTAGCTGCTCCAGTTTCTCATTTAAGGGATACAATGARCTGCCCTTGCTGAAACAAATCAGAGATGACAAATGGGGAGTGTCAGGACTCAGCGCAATAGCTTATCCGAGAAGTAAAGAAGGGAGATCAAGTTAAAATCATTGTCGCTGGAAACCACAAGCTGAGGTTTTTCCACTTTTAACTGACCAGCCACTCCATTATGTGCAGATTGCCTACCTGGTGTCTGGTGGCATGCCTGTTGTTGTCATCCTGCCGATGGGCCAGCATTCTCTCCTCAATCTGCTTATCCCGGCTCTGTGCTCGCACCTGGAAGCCAAAACTCATCTGTCAATGCTACAGCAAACTACTATCAAAGCCTTAATCTTTTCCATTTCTCGTTTATGTGAATTTTCTGAACTGTAATTCACAGATGATTTGACACACAAATGCTGCTGTCTTACAGCTAAAGACATCAGCTGAAACATGGTAACTCTATTTTCTGCTCACAAATGACAGGTCTTGGCATTTTGTTCCAAAAAAACATAAGGAAGATAAAACAGAAGACTCATTTACCTTGCACTCATCTGCTGAGAGATTATGATATAGTGGGCATCCCGATATGGAGAAATGTCGCTCGTGTTTTCCAGTTAGGTGTCCTGCAAAGGATCAGAAAAAGACCCACTTTTAACATATGATCATAAAGAGGTTTAAAAAGTATCCTAAATGGGCAGATACCTCATATGAGCTTCTCAAGGAGCATGCTCAGTTTATTGCCAGTGTGATAGAAGGAGCACACTTCATGGTTCATGGCACAAGCTTTAAGAACAAAGAAGGAAAATCTTTTTCATGCTAACTCAAAAGCTGCACTCCATGCAAGCAGCCAGGTATATTAGAGGTCTGCAATAATTTGTTTCTGAAAACCTGCTTCTGGCAGAGACCAGTACCCTACCTGCAATACTCTGCATTTTCCTCCCACACCTGTGCTCATACTCCTAACTTGTCCTTTACCCTATCATCCCCCAAACACTCCTAGCCAGAAAACACCTCCAGGAAGAATATACCTGCAGATATGCTTCATATCCCTTCTCTATACCCACTTCTCAATAATGCTTCTGATCCTAATTAAGTGCATATTGTTAGGATGTATAACTCAACTCAGCGGGACTTTGAATATCACAGCAGGAAGGCAAAAACCAACAGATTAATCCTGGAGCTGAAATTACCTAAAGAGTTACAACCAGGAGTGGGACATTTCATGTTGAAATTGTAGCTTTCATGGAAGCGGCGGCGCTTAGGGCGGTGAGACAGGTCACTTCCAGAATCCTTCATGGACATGTCCTTGGCAATGCTCTCATCATGGGATACATTTGGACTGGAGATATCAATATCAGACTCTGAGGAAGGGGCATTCCCGGTGGGGGTACGAGGTGGAGACTCATCGTGATCCGCTGCATTTTTAGTGTCTGAATAAGGATCAAGATGTTACAAATTTGCCTGAAAGAAAGCTTTCAAAAAAATATGTAAAGCAACTCCAGACAGCTGTCTCAAACCCTCTATCTTCAGGATATTATACTGTGCCCTCAGAGAATGGAGTCACATACTCTTTCCAACAGCATTTTGCAAACTTTCAACACCTCACCGCACCTCACGTACCTCTATCAGAAAAGTCAACCACTTGCTCAGTCTCTGACCCAGATGAGCGAGTCTGCCGGAGTGGGTATTTCTTTGGAGTCACAGGAGTAGGCTGCTGTTGGCTGCGGGTTACCCTCCTCGTAGAATAGACAGGCTCTTCTGCTCCAAACGACGGCGGATTACGAACTGGGCTGGAATCTAATTCCATAGAAACACCATAATTACACCCACAATAACCACTGTAAGTCAGAGAATTGCCTCACACGTGCTCTGAAGTCTGTAATACCAACATCTGATAGCCGGGTATCAACACARGAGTTCTGTCCTACCGCTCACCACTGCATGTCATCACAGAGATATGCTCTGTTCTTCTAAGCTTAAATCTTTTGACACTTTTACCAACACTGAGGAATCTGGAATTAGATCAGCTTTCTCTGGACTTAATTACTTAATTAACTAGTAATTACAAACCAGCTCCCATTTGGAAAGCTAAAGAACCATTAGTTTAGATAAGAACTATCAGTGTTTAGACAACCCTTGGGAATAGCAAGACTGCTTCTCGTGTGGAGCTATATTTGGGACCCTGTGTGTGGTTTTGTGATCCTATACTGCTCATAAAACAATAACATAATTATAATATAATACAATATATTATTATAATATAGTGCTTTCATAACCTAGGAATATCACAGGCATCCCATACACATCCAAACCACCTTTCCTCTTGTTTTTAAGACCTAATTACCAGATGATCTTGCATGTATATTTCTTACCTGCAATAAAATTTGTCACAAAATAGATTCTTTATCGAAGTGTATATATGGAGCAATGGAAAGAAGTTACTATCTACTGTCATTTCCTCCCCTTGATGCCAGATGGCAGCTTATTAACTAACAGCCAAGAAATGACTACACTAACACTAAAAATGACACATTCAATGTTTCCTCTTACAATCTGGATGCCAAAGTAGAAGCATACAAAATAACTGGCAATATGTTGATTACATTTACTGTAGGGTAGGGTCAGCGTCGGCAAGTCATGAAAATACATCTTCCCCTGCAGTACAGAAAACCCCAAACAAACAAAGAAAACAAAAACAACTTTCACTTCTAAACATCCTCTCTCTAGCTTGGCTCCAGTACCAATATAACTGTCTAGACGGAAAGCAAATTTTTAGAGTTCTCAGAAAAAGTAGGCAAAGTTGGCAGCAGAATCACGGTGTTTGATTCCTACTTCCTTTAACAAGTAGACAGCTTTACTTTTTGAACAGAGGATACTTGAGTTTTGACTTCCACCACCAGGGTAATCTTTAGATTATACTACCTCATTTGTGCAATATGCACATATAAAGACTGCTTTTTGCTGTGGTACATTAATAGCCAATGAAAAAAGTTAAATATTTTTATTTAGGTATAAACTCCACGTTTAAGTTCTAAAGGTCAGGAATATGGAGYACATTGAGCCTATTGTTGCTTAAGAGGCTGCTTTTCTTTTCCTTGTTTAAGAAAATAAAGCATTTACCTTGAGAGCTTTGACTGAGTCTGGCTGAGGAACGGGTCACGCGGGCGGATCGTCGTGATGTGCCATCGCTTTCAGAGCTGTCTGTATGCTCAGGATCAGTAGAGAAATCAGAGTCTTCTGTTCCATCTGAGCTACTGCCTGCATTCCTCTGCAACACCACAGACCCAGACATTAGCACAGGAGCACTTAAACTTGCATATTGTATTTATACTATAAAAAAAAAAAAAAAAAAAAAAACCAAAACTTCATACACTTCCCTGCGAGTTCCATAATAACTTTTGAAAGTTTCTGCTTTATTGAACAAAAAAAAAAAAAAAAAAAAAAAAGAAAATATTTGATGCTAGATAGATAGATTCAAGCTGACACAATGACATATGCAAACTAATAAATGTCAAGTGTCTTACTCTGGAGAAAATATTTTAATTTAATAAATATGCAGTGTCAGACAGTGCCTTCAATAATAAAAAGTTTCTGCAAACTGATCTACTAAGAAAGATCACAGTAGCACTCGATTTTATTTAAAGCAAAAGGTAAATGAAGTTTCAAGGCTGGACAAGATATGCTCTGAGCTGACCGTTCTTGGTTGACCCTGCCAAGCCAACAGCACTCCCGCACCATCTGCCTGCTCAAAACAGCAGAGGCAGCCCAGCAGAGCACAAGGCACCACGGGAGCAGGTGGTGGAGAAAACAGATGGGCTCCAGCAACCGCCAAACGGACTCTTCACCACTCTGCAATTCAGGGCAGCGTCAGGGCTCCCCGGTGGAAGCAAGGCAGAGAAAACGAAGGCACTCAGCAAAGAGGCTGGGCCAAAAGAGGCTGCGAATGCAGTTGTATTCACCTCGTCTTGGGACCACCAGAGCGGCCCCCTGCACCACGCAGTGGACTAGGCGGCTCTCTGACGGAAGCAGGCCTCAGGAGTTGGCGGGCACCCATCAGGCCTTCGAAGATCCCTCCCCTGCCCGGCAGCCCTGACTGGACAGCCAGGGTGTGGGGACGTCCATAGGTCTGGTCAGGGCGGCCGGACCCGCGGAGCGCGGGCGGAGGTACCACCGAGCTGCCGCCGGCCCTGAGGTGCCGGCGCCCCCCGCCTGAGGAGAAGGGCGGGGGCGGCTGCCGAGGCCCCGCGCGCACGGTGGCGCGAGCGCGGCCCCCGCGCCGCTTTGTTTTGCGCCCAGCGGAGACTCGCCGGTCCCGGCCAATCACAACGCGCGTAGGAGTGGCCGAAAGGGAGAGCCCGCCAATGTCAGCTTGGAGAGCAAAAAGGCGGGGCCGCCGGGCGTGACTGACGGCAGCCGCCAGCCTATCAGTGCAAGCCTCGCTCCCACAGAAACATCAACCCGGGGGGGCAGAGTGGAATGGGGGAAGGGAGAGAGGGAGAAACAAGGCACGCGCGGGGAGGTGACCGTTGGGGGCGTAGATGGGCAGCCGCGGAAGCCAATCAGCGGCCAGCCCGGCACAACAGTCTGACCAATACGTGACCAGCTCTCCAACTGCCTGCCCAATCGGAAAAGCCAAGAGGCGGACGGCGCTGCAGGCGCGGGGGAGGGGAAACGGTAACCGTTGGGGGCGATGAGTGACGAACAAGACAGCCAATCAGCGCCCAGCGTGCCCGTGCGGGAGCCACTCAGGGAGCGAGCGGGGCGGGCGCTGGGGGCTGAAGGCCGCTATTTTCCCCTCGGTTTTGTGCCCGTGAGAGGTAGCGGAGGGGGTGGGGAAGGGGGAAAGCTGCGGCCCGAGCTCGCCGGTTCCCTCGCCGGGCGCCTCCCCAGTTCCCCGGCCGCGCTCACCTTCCTGCGCGGCATCCTCGGCGGGGGCGGGGGCAGCGAGGTTGGCTGGTCCCCGGCGCCCCCGGCCCGCGAAGCGGCGGTCGCCGCCGTGTTAGCGCTGGCGGGCTCCGTGGTGACAGCCGTGTCTCCCGTCCTGCGGCACGTCTGCTCCGGCGGCGCCAGCCCGCTCCCGCTGCCGCCAGTCCCTGTTCCCTGCTCGGTCCCTCACGCTTCCGCCGGGACACGGTCCACACCCCCCCGTCACGTGACCCCGAGCCAGCCTCACGCCAGCGGGGGCTGCCATCTTGGATTCGGACAGGTATCCCGGCGGCGCCGCTGACAGTGAAGCTACCGGCGGCCATCTTGGGTTCGGGATGAGGGCTCTTGGCGGGGGCTGGGGCGGCGGCCATCTTGGGTCCGGGTGTGAAGTCAGCGGGCTCCTGGCGACGCCCGGGGACCGGAGCGGGTGTTTTCCCCAGGGAGCCATGTTGGGTTCGGGCAGCCTGAGCCCTCCCGCTGGGGCCATCTTGGGGCCGGGCAGAGGCGCGCCGCCGGGTCCATGGAGTGATTGGGTGGAGGAAGGCGGTGAGTCCCCGTTGCTTTTGAGGCGGAGGCGGGGAGCGCCGCGCCTCCGGCTGCCGGCCCCCCTCCTGCTGAGGGGGGTGCCGCCGCCTGCCCTGCGTGCGGCCTGCTGGAGGGAGAGGCCTTTCCCGGGCCCTGGCTCCGCGCTGGGCCGGCCCGGGGCGGGCCGTCGCAGGGGCCTAGCGGGCCTCGCAGGGCTGTGCTGCTTTGGGCTCTCATTGGGAAAGGCTGTTGTGGTTAATTAATCTTTCCGCTGTCAAAATATCGTCGGGGCGGGGGGGGATATTTTTTTTTGGTGAAGCTTTGCCCGTGTAGCTCTCTCACGGGCGAATGTGAGCTGGTCGTGTTTCTGCCCTGAGCTGATGAGGAGCCTTGTAGTTCCCCGGAGGCGGTTGTCGCTAACTCGGGCCTCTGGCTGGCCTGGAGCAGGGAGGCAGCAAGTTCACCCCTGTGTGGTCCCCTGCACAGGCCAAGCACTCTGCGGGAGCTGTTTCCCTGGCTGTGATTAGGCTGATAGCTGGTTAATCGTAATATATTAATAACGTTAATGTGATAACACTGTCTGTGAGCAACAGTGTGTTGCTTTACATAAAGACCTGGGGAAAAATAAGGGTATTTAGTCGAACACATGATTTCTTTCCAACTGTGGTTATCTTTAGGGATTATGAAATTCTCAGGGCCTAATCCTATAATCCTCGTGAGTGCATGTCATCCTTAGTCATGCAAGTAATACCATTTCTCTCATTCCAAATTGTTACTGCTCCTAGGTGTATCCAATCTTCTGTGAAATGTTGAAAGGCAAACCTTCTGAAGAAGTCAAGATGAAATACCTCTGCTTTTGCCCAAGCAGAGAGGAATGGGAAGCAGTATGTGTGGTATGTGAAGTGGGAGTGTACATATTGTTGCAAATAAGCATACATTTGATCTAAAACTTGTACACATTAAGCCCAGGAAAGCTAATGGGTGCATGAACAACTCATTAGTAGGTCTGGTTATTTCAGTGAATCAATTAGCAAACCTACTGTGAAAGGTGGCTGCAGGAGAAAACACTGCTGCACAAATGTATGAATTCTTCCTACTTTATAAGAAAAAGAAAAGACTGCCTGGAATTTGATAGAATTTCAAATTGCAGTTGAGCCAAAATCTAGTGCTAGGCTAATGAACATTATGCTCTCAAGTTATTAGACTGACTTGAAATGTTTAATTTAAGATAAATTTGGGATGAACTAAAGTATCGCCTCAAAGGGCAAGAGGAATGGGAACAAAGAAAAGTAGTGCACTATTTCTTAATGGAAATAAAAGGGAGGAGTTAGTCTGAACACTTTGTAGTTGCTTGTCTCCCATGTATTTTCTGTGAGACAAAGCTCAGGCCTCACAAGAGTGAATGTGTCTAATGTTGCAAACTGATGAAGGGCTCTAATGGAAATGTGAGGTAGTTAGGAGCAATAAAAAAGATTTCAAAGAGCTTGTAGATTGCAACTTCTTCATCTTTTATCTCTTCTTGCATTAAGTGGAATCTTGTCTGTGGTAGAAAAATGACAATTAGCTTAAAGACTGGTTCTAACATAACATATTTGGACCATGCAAATATCCAAATTCAATTGCAGATTTGCTTGAATGAACAAGACTAAAGAATATGATGACCATGTGAAAAGTTTCACATTACCACATCCCATTGAAATAGTTGCCTGTTGATGATAGCTAAAGGATTCTTCTTTCAAAAACTCTGCATTATATGAGAGCTTATTGTATATTGCTTATTATATAGTGCTTAATTGTATCAGATAAACAAAATATTAATTAGAGCTTCTAGGTGTTACTGAAGCTTATGTCTGAAATAAGTTGTTTATGTTAATGCATATTAGCAGGACTTATCACCACCGACAGGATGTTACTGGAAAAACAAAGCAAACAGAAGTGGGTGGTGTTTAATAACTTTCCTAGAGGTGGCAGTACTTGAATAGAAGCCAGGAATCCAGTTCCCCATGCTGTCTTATCGTCTCCTGATAATTAAAATGGTAATGCAAACTGTAAGTCCTCTGTGCAGTTTGAACACTGAGTTGACATAACTCCAGAGTATCCGCTGTGTGTAGAGGAAGGGGGCAATGGGAAGGGAAGATGGCCTTACATTTACTAAGCTGTCTCATGCTCTCAGAAGAGCAGCAATCAGATAGTGTTATGACCACAGCAGAGCTTGCAATAACTTTTCTGTATGTATCTACCAATAGTACAGACCATAGGGATTTAACTTACTGCTACTACACTTCAGTTCAAAATCCAGCCCAAACTTAGGAGGCTTCTGGCAGAAATAAAAATCTGTTTTTTTCATTTATTTGTGTGTGAAGGATGTGTACAGTCCTTGGCCATGTGCCAGTGGTCGGTACTGAAGAAGCTCCAGCCCTGGCATTTGTTGGAGCTGAAACTGCAGGTCTGTTCTAGGGAAAAACACAAAGGGACGTGAAACTTGAGAGGCTGCGTGTGCCGACAGGTGCCTTCCATATTGGCATCACCACTAGATGTCAGTGCATGAAACCACTTCCTCACCCTCAGCAAGCTAGCGAAATTGGGAATAGGCTTGGGAAGAGAGGGAGCAATTTCTTCAGGGTGCAAAGCTGGTGTAGCTTCTGCTTACAAGGATCTCCACTGGAGTTAAGCTCCCTTTAGTAAGGTTCTTAAGACAGACTTGCAGTCTCTTAACTCTGTCAGAATTTTCCAAGTAGGAAATTAGGAATTTCCTGATGCTATACCAGAAGGAAGTTTAGCAAGCGCTTGATGACTTGAAATTTCATTTTAAATCACACAAAAGTGATTTTTGGTTTTTTAAATCCTCGGTTATTGAATATATGTAGGTGCCAAATTGCCACTGATGTCAGCAGAGTTAGCTACCTGAAATCTCTTGGCCCTGAAGATCTCACTGAATCTGTTGAAATCTCTCTAGGCCTTTAGCCTCACTAAAACTCCTTGGAACTTAGGCTGAGGTACATTCACTGTCGTATTTAAAAAAAAAAAAAAAAGTATCTCTTGCTGAATCTTAGAAAATATAGGCTATGAAAAGGGAATTTTCACCAAAACCAATCTCCATAAACAGGTACAGGCATCAATAGGTTGAAATTAGGTTTAAACCTCTAATCTCCTGCCTTGGTTCCCACTTGCTCTGGAGACATGGCATTGAGTGAGCTGCCTGCGGGATCTTAATATAGCCATCACTTATATCAGTGATACTATAAAGTAGGCTTGCTTATGTAGGAATTGTTATGAAGCAGAAGAAATGCTTGTAAAGTACTTCAGGTTTTTCAGTTGCTAAGTGCTTTATAAATGTTAAAGCATTCACTTTAATTGCTTTGTGTGTTATTTGCTATGATGCATTCCTGCAGGGCTCCTTTACCTACTTAAGCATGTTTCAAAGCAAGTGAGAGAAACGCTATATAATGAAAATACACTATAAAAAATATGTGAAGTGCTATACTTGAATAAATCTTACTTGCTTTTAGGTATCATCTCAGACCAGCTCTGGGGGCTAGAGTTACAGAAAGACTAGGATAATGGTAAAGTGCTGCAAAAATCCAGAGTACTGTTATACAGATATGAAGATCCAGGACAGCTGCTTCTTTTACTTTCACGTCTTCAGAAGGTGAGTAGAGGAGGCTTCCCTCTGGTTTGGATTCCAGCTTAATATTTTTAAATGTTTGGTTTTTAGGTGTGGTAGGTCTGGGCAATAGGAGCAGCATCAGAGAACCTCTTGACCCAAGCATGTAAAGCTTGAAGAATTCCTGATCCGATTTGATGTGTCTTAAACACCCATATGGGAGCGGGTCACTGTCTCTCACAAGGGCACTTTTACTATAGAATAACTGAGGGCTGGCTGCTGTTTGCTGGCTGTATTTTTGGACGGGGCCTGAGCAACCTGATCTACGTTGGCCTGGCTCTGAGTGGGGGTTGGAGCCTAAATTATTCTGACTGTCACTAGCTGAGAAGCTTGAACTTGGTTTTTGACAATGTATAGTCAGTGATGTGCAAACAGGTTAAATGCAGATATGTGTATACAAATGGTAGAAGGTGCAAGGCACAGAATTTAATGTGGTAGAAAATCTGCTGTGGAACCTGGGCTAGCAATGAGCTTGGCCCTATGTATTTTTGAGTCTTGACTTCTGTTTATAGCTGAAGAAGCCAGCTCTCCAGTGGGCCTTGGTACATTTCAGAAGCAAACCCAACAGCAACAAATGTGTTTAATTCAGACAATTGTAGTGCTGAAGCAAGTCTAGGCAGTGGGATTTATTTGCAGATTGGCATAGTATTTTTTACTTTCACATTAAAAAAATATTCATCAGCTGTTGCATATCAGGAGAACTCCAGTTTTGAGAGGATGTGTTTGCAGACAGTTCAGCAAACAGCTGGGGGGGGGTGGGGGGGGTGGGGGTGTGCATTTATTTTTTTTAAAGCCTGAAGCTGGTTTAGATTTGAATGGATACTGACTTGTAGTATAAATAGTCACAGAAACCCCTGTATGGAGAATCGTGGCCATGTACCATGCATTGAGCTGAAGGTCTTGCAGAACACAACTAGCTGTAGATGGATAGGGGTGTTACAGTAAACTTGAACAGAATCCATGCACTCACTGTTGCCCTGGGGCTCTGGCATGCAGACATCTGAGTGGAGCCTGTGTTTTCTGGTATCAGGAGCAGGGTCAATCCAGTTTGGCCTACATTTCTTCTGGGGGTTTTTTTGGTGTTTTTTTTTTTTATTGTAACGGAAAAAAGATTCAGTCTGAGTTTTGCTGAAAGCAGAAGTTTTTCACTTAGTTACAGCTGAATATAGCCACACTTCCTGGTTCCCTCCCACCCTCCCCTGGGTCTCGTAGTATAATCTAATTATTGAATAGTTGCAATAAAAGTACATTTTGCCCTGGCAGGACTAAACTCTATTGATAGGCCAGATATTTTTATGCCATCCTCGTGCTGTTCCTGCCAAAATGGGTTATTTTTTTGATTCTCTTGTCTGCTTTTGGATTTGTGATCTGCTCCTTTAATACATTCCTTCCAGTCTAGGCAGTGCTCTCCAACTGCCTGGCACTGATGTTAATGCCTTGCTTCCTAATCAATCAAGTCTGCTGCATGCTTCCTTAAAGGAAAACTCTGCTCATGTTGTTCAGCCCAATGACACAAACTTTCACAGGTGTAAGAAACATTTGTCACCAAAAATGACACTGGTGTGGGAAGTAAAGGCGAAACTTTATCCTGTTTGGCATTTCTGAGCCCATCCTGTGGGCAGTTCTTTTTCATAAAACTGACTGTGGCAACCACAGACTTTGTAGCTCAGTTTCCAGCTGACGTGAATATCTTGATTGTAGTAAGAACTTGGGGGATATTAAGAACAGGTTATATATGAGTATAGCAGGGACAGAATTTGTTTGCTTGCTCCACTAATTAAAGAGTGGTCCTTAATCACCATATTCTGTGCCTCAGGTAGTTGCCTGCAGTAGAGGGATAATTTAGGATGTGCCTACTGTTTAGATCCAGAGTGAAAATAGGAGGCAGGTAACAGAGAAACCAATTGTCACCCCAAATTAAAGTGTGAAGTATACTTGGAGGCTCAGCCAAAGGTCAAGAAACTAAGCAATCTTAAGACAAGGAGTAAGAGAGGATTGTAGTAAGACAAGGTGGAAGTGAGAACCAGAGCTAGGCAAAACGATTTTGAGTACAACAAACTACTACCAGTTTGGTACATTGAGCAACACCATTGCTGGAATGGTCTGATTTACTCTGATATCAAATATGCATCAGTTYGGCTTCTCCTCTGTTTAGGCAGGTTTATCTTTCCCTTAGTTTCCTAGGAGACTGATTAGCTCTGTGCCTTAAAACTGAAGGAGCCAAAGAAACACCAGATTGAATGCAAATTGCCAATACAGAATGGATAGAGAATGGGAGGATATATCTGGAGGAAGCATATCACAAGATGGGAGCAGTAGCTTTTACACCAGTTTGTATTATGCGATATGATCACTGTCCTTTATACCTCTAATTAGAAAAAACCATATTGTCTTACTTGGAGAAATTTGTCAGATAAGTAAAGATTGGGGTGAGCAATGTTACTGCTTTCTCGGGGTTTGTGTCCCGTTAGAAGTGTGCTGCTGCAAAATGGCTGTTCCTAGGACAAGGTTCATGTGCCAGCTGGAACTGCTGATTTCCTTTGAAACTCCTGTTTTTGTAATTATTCATGGCAAAAAAAAAAAAAAAAAAAAGGTTCTTCCCATATGAACTTCTGGCTTGCTGAGCTCTGAGGTGAGCCAAGTAGGTTATTTTCTTCAGCGTCTGCATTTTTTCCTAATTACATTGTGCCAGTTGTTACCACACAGTTTTATTTACCTGTTCTTCCAAATTCCTAAGTTCCACATTCTGGAAAAGTTCAGCAGCACTTCTTGGGGAGCTTGCCTTGGGACTGCCTTGTCTATGAGGGAGTAATATTCTTGTGCCAAATACAGCCCTTTACGTAAACTTTTTTCTATATCACGTTTCTAACACTTTCTAATCTAATTTGGTTTTGGGAAATAGAAAGGTAGTGCTGTGTGACTGAACTGCCATGCTTTGCCAGACAGTAGCTGATGGGTAAACTAGAGCTCTAATTGCTGACACTCTTCTGKGCAAACTGAGAAACCATGGGTTTGCCTATCCTAAAAACATAAAGCTTCCTTTAACGCACATTCTCCTAAGCAAGCTGTCATTCCTTAATGGTGAACGTTTTACATCTAATGCAGCCCATATTCCRGGAAATCTTACTAAGTCTCTGATGTTGGCTAACTCCTGAATCCATGTGGTTGGGCATGGGAAGAGAAACAAGATCCTCTCTTAGGATGAGATAAGTGGGGTCTACCAGCATAGATCACAAGTCCTGATGTCCCCTAGATGTGCTGTGTCCTGCTGCAGACAACCTTTGTGTATCACTTTGAACTTTCAAATGCCAGCTCCTGCATAGAGGCACAGCCTGGCACAAAGTAGGGGATTGCTCTGAATGCCATCACCACTAATGGTGATACAAAAGAAAATTGGAAATCATGTACCCAAACTTCTGCAAGTGTATGATGAAAGGATCGCAAAGAATATAATAAACTTCATCCCTGCTGTGTCTGTTTTCCAGCAGGAGAAGCTGCAGGGTCACAGCAACGGGATGATCAGGTGGCTCTTGTAGTGGGTAGAAGGAACCCAAGCAGCAGTGGAGGATGTTGCAGCAGCAGGTATGAGAAATGCTTTATTATGGCTGTAGTTTTGAGTCCCTTGCGTGTTTTGAATTGATTTGTCGGTACTTGACTGACTTGCTCTCCTTGGTCTCCTTGTATTCATTTACATGTTCTATTACGATGTTGGCAGTGCTGGACATCAGTGATTACTTTTAAGTGCACTCTTTCTTTCTGGTATATTGATGATTCATACTATTAGGAGAGGCTTCCTGCCTGTCCATGACTTAGTGAAAATGATCTATTTCATAATGTCTCCTTACTCTTAGCAGGGCTTGTGCTCTGTTCCCAAAACTCCCACTGTTTTCACTGCAAGCATGACCAGACTGTGAAATAGCTTGGCTGGTCTGGTGAATAATCTGTTAGTCTCTTTTAATAAACTGCAGTTTTATTTATCTTGCTGCTCTTTAGAGCTTTTCATCTCAAAACATTTGAGTGCAGAAACTGTCCAGTAGTGAAATGCAGCCATGTCTCTTGGGGATAGAGTGGGAGGCAGACAGGCAGGCATTTTACTCCACAGTTTAGAGTGAGAGGAATTTTGTTCAAGGACAATGAGGGAAAGCTTAGCTTGTATGCTGAATGACCCTTTGATCTTCCACATTCATGCTCAGCTGATCAGGACTTTAAATCTAAGCTCTGTCTCCCTCCTACCCATAGCAAACAGCCAGAAATACAATCTCATTTAGGACTTGAGCACTGGACCAGAATGACAGGACTGCAGTGGCAACTGTTCAGCCTTACATGTTTCCTATTTGCCTGTCACCTCAAGTGACGCTGACATAAAGCTAAAGAATCGTGGGTAGCAGTTCTGGGATGTGTAGTAGGGTGTACTCAGCGGGGTCTAATGGGGAAGGGAAGGCCAGGCCTGTTACATAAAAATATTCTCCTGCATGCTTGTAAATACTGAGGAACTGGACAGTGCTGTAGTGTTAAAAGGTGACTTTCTGGAACACACTGAATAGGTCGGTCCATAGCCATGAGATGCATTTGATAATTCTGAAGCTTTGTGGTGTTTGCTAATCGTGATGAAATGAGTGGCTTTCTGAGGCTCTGCAAACTGAGAATAGTTAACTGGTGGTGTGGTAGGTCAGCTCTCCTTCTGTGCGAGGAGAGAAGGCTACAGAAACTGCTGTGGCAGAAGCAATGGAAACGAGCAGGGAGAGTACGATGAGAAGTTGGATCCTTGTCCTGCAGCCCTTGAGCAATTGTAAAAGATTGTGTTACTTCTGTTACTATGCAGCACATCATTAGGAACCTTAATTACGGGGAGATGACTGCATTGCGTAGGCTAGAGTGTAGCCTGCAGGAATGTAGGAACTTTAATTTTATAACGCTTACTCTGTGGTGTGTGTCTTTGGGGAAGGATACAGAAAGGCCTGTTCTTGTTGCAAATGAAACAAACTTGACTGGCTGATAATGTGCAACTCATCTGAGCTAGAATGGCTGTAGCCCATTTGATAGGTAACAGCTGGTGCTTTCTTGCCTCTTCCCACATATTAAAACAAAATGTGGGTTTTTAAACTTTGAGGGAAGCATTTGGTGAAGGCGAAACTTGGACTTGAGACGGAGTGGTGCTTAGCTTAGTTGTGCTGAACCGCTTCAATTTTTTTTTTTTCTTTCAGTATTCCTTGCTGTATTTATAGCATGAGATATGGTGAGAACAATCAGAGGCACAGCTGTGTGACCTCCTTTATGCTAAAACAAAACAGCACAGAGGAGTGAATATTTTTAGTTTGTTCCAGCTGTGGGTATTGGGTTCAAATTGCAGTGCCTTAAAAAGATGGTGTGGCAGAGAAACTGAAAGGTGAATTTGAATTTCTAGGTTGGAAGGACTGACTCTGAAGGGTTCCTAGAAAAGTTGAGCTAACAGTCCATCGGTGAAAAAAGAATATGGTCAAAACTCCTCTATTTGGCATTTATAACTACTTTTCATTGCAGTTTTATGTTCTTTTGAACACCTGTACTTTGGTAGTTCCCTCTCCTTTTCTTTTTCTTACATTTAATTTCCTGTTTCTTTGCTGATAGCTACTATGGACCTTGGGAAGGAAATATTTTTAGGAAGAGTGTCTTTGACTTGAAGAAATGTCTGTGTACAGAGCAGTAGCAAGGTTCCAAAGATCAGCTAGGTATGGTTTTACCTTGTTTCTGCAGTGGGAGCTGGGATAGGAAGAACTGTTAGGAGAGCAGACACTTGAGGACCCTTGTTTAGTTTAAAACTTAATTTTAGGTTGAAAGGTTAAGTGAACAGACAAATACTTGAACTGTCTTTTGGTGAGTGCTGTTAACTCTCAGAAATGCCCCCTAACATTACTGCTGTTCTGGAATGTTCCCCTACCCTTAGGACAGTCCTGAGCAGAGATCATTGTGTGATCCTTGTGTGACTGGGGTTCTCGAGTTTCCACCTTATCAGAGATCTCACAGCGCTCCTTGCTAGAAGAGATAGGGATAATTAGTTTGATGGGTGGCATTTTGTTTGTTTACTAAGATCTAATAACCAAAGCTGTGGTTTGTCTCATCTTTGCTTCCATCAGGAGGTACGTTCTGTCTTTTCCTTCAGTAACTGCAGTATTGCAATATACGCCACCTCTTCCCCCCCCGCCGCAGGGTTTTTCTAGAAGCAAGAAGATGGCACTGTCTAGTTTCCCATCTGTTGCCTGATTACATGCAAATAGAAACAGCCGGCTTGTGAGCAGAGAGATACAGGAAGAAGATGGGGAGCGCTGCTCTGCTGCGATAGCCACCCGGGGAGACCAACTGTCTGCTGCTGTCTCAACCTCGCCTCTCCAGAAAGGTTGGCATGAAGCCCGGGCTGCTTTGCCACCTCATGCCTTTCCCCCTCTTCTTATCTAGCCATGCCACAGCTTCCCAGGCTCCTGGGTTAGACAGATCAGCCCCACCCTTTTCACTTGGATAGATGCTTCCTTTCCTTAAACCCACATAACTGTGTCCGTCTGGAGGCAGAATATAGGCCTGGACCTGTAGCAGGTAGAGTCTGCTTGTAGGTTTAGTAGAGGTATGGTGAGTGGAAAGGGTGAAACATAATGACCTTTATTTGAGGACTAGTTAGACTAAAAATTATGTTTTAGGGGACTAGAACAAGGGGAAAAAGCCTGCATGTCATGATGTCTTTTCAAGAAATCAAACAACACGGTATAATTACAAGTTTTAGATGGAAGATGTGATCAGAAATGATACTTGAGGAACAGAAGGTCAGAGGGTGGTGATGACCAGCTGCTGAGAGCCCTGGGCAGGTGGAAGGACCTTTTCCTCTGCACCTGCAGGGACAAATGGAGGTGAGGCACTGTGGAGGAGCCTGATCTTGAAAAAGGCTGCAGGGCCAGATTCCCAAATGCTTAGCACTGGAAAAACTGTATCTTTAGTACTTATGGTTTCAACTTTGCCTCCCCGAAAATCCTTGGCACCCCAAATCCTGAGCGTTCCATTTTTCCTATGGCCCTATCCAAAGCTTTGACTTTGTCATTCCTGAGGCCATATTCCCCCGCAGCCTCCTCTCTGGGTCTGTGTTCTCGGGTCTTTATCCCTCTCCTTTAAGTAGCAGTTGATTCCTGCGGGCGACATGAGATGGCAGACAGTGGAAGGAACAGAAGTTCTCTGGAAATAAGAGCTCAGCAAAGCTCTCTTGAGCCAAGGGCAYGCGGTAGTGGGAAAGACAGGGAACCAAAGGAGAAGGGTCCTCATCCAACTCCTGTTGAAGCTGGTGTTTGCAAGGGTCGGATCCTGTGAGGAGGCTGGGAAGTGAGTCACGTCCTTGGTACAAAATGCAGAACACGAGCAGCGAGGTGGCRTGCCCTGATCCTGCCCAGCCTCTGCAAGGGACTGCACCCAGCCCCCCAAAGCCACATCTGCCAGCCCATACCTGTATCTGACAGAACTATTCATGCTCTATGACAAAAAAAAAAACAAAACCAAAACAACTTCAACATTTTTATTTCTGTTCTCCTTTTTCCAGCTATATATTTTTGTAAACTCTTAATTCAGCCTGGGAGGGGTTGTGGCAAGATATCTTGAATTTCAGATGTCTGAAGGGTACACAAAATTGGAAGTTCACTCAGCAGTGAAAGTTGTATTAGAATTTTCCGCAACAGGTTTTTCTAGTTTGAAGGCAAACAATGGCCATGTTCACTGTGCTTGGAGCAGAGCTCCGGTAAAGGGAAAAAAAAAAAACCTGAAAGCTTATAAAAGCCTCAGCTTCTTTCAGACAGGGGGAGGGGGTGTGGATCAGAGGCCCTGAGAGCTTTTTAGCCTCTCCTGCCGGAACCCTGCGGTATAATCTTGACTATTTTTAAGCTTTTTGCATCTTTCTGCCTTTCTCCTCCGTCTCTGCGTCCAGCGTAGCCCCCAGTGCGTGTGGGGGCGACCCGGCTCGCCGCCTCCCTGGCCCTTGCGAGGGCCCGGGACGGCTGGGCCTTGYGCTTCCCGCTGCCGCCGTGCCCGGGGGATGGGGCGGGAAGGGAGGCGGCCGCGGCGGGGCGGGACGGGCAGCGGCCGCACCGGGCCGGGCCCTCCCACCCAAGGTGAAAGAGAAACCGCCCGCCCACGTGACCCACCGCCGGACGCAGAACACAAACACTGCCGGGCCTCTCTGATTAGCCTTCGCGGGGAAGGGGCRGGGCGTTATGGGAGGCCTGCGATTGGTCTTCGCAGTTAGGGTGGGTTTTACGCGGCTGTCCCGTGTTGCCATTGGTTATGCCGCCGCTGCGGGGGAGGGAGAGAGGGCAGGGCTTGAGCATCTCTTCCCTCTTTGATTGGCTCTGGCGCGAGGGATGACGCCTGTTAAGGGTGACCGCGTTTCTGATTGGCTACCGTTGCGGCGCGTGCGGGGGAGGAGCTTGCAGAGAGCTCTCATTGGCTTCCGTTAACGAGGGCGGATCGGTTGGCCGCGGACACCCAATGACCGCCGGGCTCCTCCCGCCGGCACCGCCCCCGGAGCGCTGATAAGCGGCGTTGGCGGCGTGGGGGGGGTCAGTGCGGCGGGCGGCGCGGGCGGGCCGGGCATGGCGGGGGCGGGCGGCGCCTCCTGCTGCCGCGGCGGGGCGGGGGGGCTCCAGCCGCTCCGCGCCACCGTCCCCTTCCAGCTCCAGCAGCGCCGCGGAGACGGGGGCTGGGCAGGTAACGGTGGGAGGAGGCGGGCACCCCCGGTGCGCAGCCGGGTCCACGGGCAGCCGCGGGGCTGCGGCGGGGGAGCTCGCGTGTCCCCTGCACCGGGCGGGGCACCGGGGGCGGTGGACGGGCCCGGGTTGGGGTTCTGAAACGGCACCGAGAGCCGCTGCGCTGGTTCCCAGCGGCACCTCCCGGGGGCGCGGGGCAGCCGGTACTGGTGCGAACTGCTCCGCAGCAGGAGCTCCCGCGGGGGAGCGCCTCTTGGCCCCGGCAGCTGAGACGGGTCCGAGGCGGAGCCGGGCTCGGCCCCTGCAGCGGGGGACACAGGCGCGCCGACACCTCCCGGCCCGCCCGGGGCCGCGGAGGCAGTACCGGCATTAGCGAAAACTACCGTGTGCGCGGGAGGCTTCTCCTAATTGATGCTGCGTGGGTGGAAGTGAAAGAGAAATGAGAGAACCGAGGGCAGAGGAGAAGGGAAAACAAAGCGGCGGCGGGGGGGGGGGACGACACCAAAGGCAATGAGCGAAGGAGAACAGCCGAGCCATTTAAAGTGCTGCCCGTGGGCTGTGGTCACACACGCGAGGTGTGAGCTTTGATCCCTGGCCCCGTGGGGTCAGCAGATCTCCCCTCTGTGCTGGCCTCCTCGCAGGCAGGACGTGTCACTGCTTGTGGTCTTCCATGACAATGAGTTGCCTATTTGGAGGTGGTTTCACAAAAAAACTGAGCCCTGTGTTTTATGCAGCTGATCTGGCTTGATAAAGAAGCAGTAAYTTGATTTCCGCTAATGGCAATTTGTCCCTAATTGCATTACTGAGATTTTTCTGACCACTTCAGGAATGCTTATTTAAATATAACTTTTTGATGATCTAATAATAGTCTTTGGCTTTTCTTGATGTACGTATTACTTTTGGCTGTTCGTGGGACTGCTTTTGGATGTTGGGTTCTTGCTTGGCTGTTGATTATCTCAGGAAGTATTGAAATAGCAATGAAACACTTTTTGGGTTAAATGTAAGTTTAAACAGGCTTCTGGAACAGAGAGAAACATTTGTCAAGCTTTGGGCCAGCTGATCTTGGTGGCATCTGTTCAGAGTGCTGGTCTCTTGTTTAATGCAGCAGCTACTTAACCTGCTTTGCAGAGGAGCATGCTGCAGCCCATCCTACAATGAGAATTAATGGCCCTTCCTGAAGTGTCCTGCATTTCACTACTTGAGACTTGCAGTCATTCCTGCCGCTGGCAGGGTTGGTATTGATCAGAGAAGCTATTAAAAAGCTTTTTGCTCAATTTACACTTGAAACAAGTTAATGAAAGAAATTCTTTGGAGTGCTAGTCTCTGCTTCCCTCTCAGCAGTATGCTGAAATCGGGGTGAAGTTGCTGTTAATAGGGTAATTACTCAGTAGCTACAGATGTTACAACGAAAATAAAGCAAATCTCAAAGAAAGGAGAGCCAGGCTGCCTGTGATCCCTTGGTTGTGTTAGAGCTCTCTACTGTACCCACTCCAAAGCGTGGTGAATACCATGCAGCTTTCCRAGGGCAAAACGGCTGGAGCTCCACTGACATGAACCAGAATTGCTGGTCTTCATTTCTTCCTGGCTCTGTGCCTCACTGTTCAGGCTCTAGGAGCTTGAATTTTTCCTCTTGATCATAGTCATTTCATCTACAGTTTTGGAAGTGTTGAAATTTCCATTGCGCTCTGCCTCATCGCTCTTCGTAAGCTTCAGTTTGCTCCCTGCGTGTGTGGGAGCTGTAGCAGTAAACTGGCAGGGTTTAACCAAAAACTGGTATCCTGGTGATTCATAATCTAACACTTTTGCTCCTACCTTTTGGGAGCTCAGCATGGAAATCTGTTGCTTTATCGCATCTTTCCTCATTTGACTCTGCTGACTTTCTGAATTGCTCTCAAGCTGTGTGGTGGCTGGCTGCTGGGGATCTCCRTGGTTCTGGCTTGGGGTTTTAGAAGAAGAGGTGCGGGGTGATCTGGGGTCTGATCCTGCAGCTGCTCTGATAATAGAGGATCCCATTGAGATGAGGAGCAGCTGCTGAGTCTCTCAAAGGGCTTCTGTTAAAAGGAAGAGCTAGAGCTGGGGGATGCCAGGAAGGAGGTCTAAGAATATTTTGAAAGGACTTGACTTGCTGTTTAGAAATCCAAGATGTCAGGGCTTCTAGTGATGAATCTGATGTGTGTCATTGGGGTCAATGTGTTTTTTTAAATTCCTTATCTCTTTAGTGATGTGGCTTTTGGTGGTGAAGCAGGTAATGTGTTAGTGTTTGATCCTCTTCAGGTGCAGGCCAGACCCATCCCTGTTGCATCCGTTTATGCCAGGTTAGGTGGCTTGGAGGCGGCTGCTGGGGTAGTCAGAGCTCTGCAGGTGCTGTAACACTGGCAAGGTTATGTGTTCTCTGGGGTGGGATGAGCTTTGTGGAGACTTTGAAGTTTAAATCAGTTAACGGCAATGCTCGTGCTGTTTGTGGCCTCAGTTGTTTCCTCCAAAGCCCACACGGAAGCATGTGCTGGTCGGAGAGTTTCCATGCTTGCATCCAGACTTCAGCCTCGCTGAGACCTATGCCTTTGCACTCGTGAATCCACTGCCTGGGTGTAACCACAGTCCTCATCAGGCATTGCAGGTCTGGAACGTGATTTTCTCAAGCAAGACACCGAGAAGTCTTTATGCCTTTTTTTTTTTTTCAGTAGGACACTAGGAAAAAAAACAAGATTATTTAAATTGCAGCTTGAATTTTAATTTGCGGACCCATTGGTGAACATAGCATTTTGTGAACGTGAGCGGGTAGGTAGTCTTAGTCATCTGAATAGGTTCACGCACAGAGAGGGAGAAGATGGTATATGGTGGAAAAGCAAAGTCATGTCATAGGTTACTAATTGAGCAGACTCCTTCAGAGCGCTCCTTATTAAATGCGTAGGGGGTAAGACAGGATGAATAGCTGCACTGGGAGTTACCTACCAACTGCTTTTCTGAATAGTGCTGGAATAGCTTTCTTGGGAGGAGAAAGGGTAACTGCCTGTCTGCCTTCCAAACACTACC
Source organism: Phoebastria nigripes (assembly GCA_035582835.1). Classification (NCBI taxonomy): domain Eukaryota; kingdom Metazoa; phylum Chordata; class Aves; order Procellariiformes; family Diomedeidae; genus Phoebastria; species Phoebastria nigripes. The sequence goes on from JAYKAV010003144.1 coordinate 189,449, forward strand.
TGTTTATCAGTGGCAGTGTGGCATAGGAGAGGAACAACAGTAAGGTGCAGAGATGCAAGTCTTCACCGGTAATCACCTATATGGTTGATTTAGGGGTTCATGAATGGCTTTGACAAGACCTGTGTCTTGCTCTTCACGTATTTCACATGAACCTTCCGTGAAACCAAAGCTTTATTGATAATCCGTCTTCACCAGAATTCAGAGAAATCACAGTTTTCACCACCACCACCCCTACAACCCCAGAATTATGTGGTGCCTTTTAGCTTTTCAGGAAGTTACTGTTGGCTGAGCTGACTCATCTAGATGGGATTTTGTTGCTTGCCTGGTGAACTTGCCTGGTTTTGAGATGTCTAGTTGTTTTTGCTGTGTGGATCCTGCTAGAGAGACTAAGTGAGCAGGCTGCCAAATATCTTTATTTGGTATCTGAGTTAAACCCGTGCCTGGTGTATATTATAGAGGCAGACGAGTGGGACACTATTCATAGGCAATACTGTCTGAGTGTATGTTTAGCAAAATGAAAATGTTTCTTTAGGAATAAAAATGTCTGTTTACCACTTGAAAGTGCTGTGGGATTGCTGCCTACATGGTAGTGATACAGCAGAGCTGTTCACAGTATCTTTCTCTGCTTCTTTCCTTTGCTGCAGGCATCATGTAATGAGTGTGGGGGTCTCCTCCCCCCCTTAATCTTATTAGTTGAATATCTTAAGTGCTTCAGGCCTTGCTGTGTTTACTTTAGCAGTTGGTATCTGATGGGGTTTTGTGTCCTGAGGGATGGGTATAAAGGCTTTCATTACTGAAATAGTGGTCCAGATGTTTGTGGTGTCTGCTCTTGAGTTTTCTTTTATGCTGTTTAACACCTGTAGTTTTTCAGGGGATGCTTAAGCAAATGAAGAAGGGACACACAGGTTCATAATGTTTATATCCTGTACCTAACTTGAAAGTGAAAAATTCTGTCTTAGAGAAGGGGTATCTCAGTAGAAGTAGCAGCTCGGTTGGTATTAACTCTCCAAAAGGGAGACAAAAACCCTCAAGTGAGGCTGCRGAGTACTGTCATGAGAAAATGGTGCTGCTGCACTGTGCAAACAGCTGCTTCAACAAGCTTTGCATTTCCAAATTTTGGGATTCACTATTAAAGTAATTCTGCCTTTGCCTTTAGGGTTTTGCTGTGGGTAAGCAGCTGATAGAATTAAAGGGTTAAGCATGGCTAGGGAGCTATAATGGGGAAAAATAGTCATGTAGGGACTGGTTGAGGGATGGGAAAATCCTGAAGATGTCCTGCTGTTGCACTAGCCAGGAAGAATCCTGCCTCTGTCCTATGGAATCAAATCAGTCTTTGTGCAAAACACAGCTGAATACAATATGTGGCTGAGGTTTGGAGGCAAAGTATTGCAGGTGGCTTTGTTTAATGTAGAACGAGTTTCTCGCACAGTAATTGGAGCCCATTCATGGTATTGCAGTCCTCAGCTGATACAGATCATACCTTCAATCTAAACTTGCTGCTCCCAGTTTGTTAGCCTCTGGATACGGGTGTGGGAAAGGGGAAACAAAGGACACATCTATAACTAATCTTGACTTGTGTTGACATTCTGTGGGTGAAACAAGTTTTTCCCTGCTTTAAAATGCTGGAGATGACATTTGAAAACAAATTTGCAGGGGGAAGGGATGGGACCGTGCAGTCAGTCTGATCTGTCCCTTCTACAGCAGAATGCTCCAGAGGAACTAGGAAGCTCTCAGGCCATTTACCCTGGATGGGTTTTGATTTGTGAATCTTTCTTTCAGCTGGGGCTTATCTAACACAATTGCATGGACCATGGCAAAGTTTTCAGCATTTGTTGGGTGAGTAGAGAACTGAAGGAACCTGGGCACCTATTTGAGCAGAGAAGAAGCAGTTCTGTTCCAGGTGYGGTAGACGTTTTACTGTCTGACTGCGTGGTGCAAAAGAAAAAACAAGTACTGGGCTTAACCCTGTGAGAGAAATAATGTYGAGCACCAAAGTGCAATGAGTTCTCTTTATGCAAAGCTTGGATGTTGAAATACTGCGTAAATGGCAGTGTTGACTACACCAAGCTGATCTTGGCACTTCCCTCATGGCTCCTGCAGTTTAAGATGACAATACTGATTTAGTGGGATTCACAGTTGTACAAGAAAGATCTCCAAGAAAGACCGATAGCGTTGAGCCTGTAAAAATATTCCCTCTTGGAATTTATATTAAACAGGCCTTTTTGCATTAAAAATTAAGTTTGTGGTGCTGCCATTCCAACCACCTGATAATGCAGCATTGACTGTACAGGAAATGAGGAAAATATCAAAGAAGGTTGTGTGGTTAGCCCATTCTTTGAAAATAACGGGAGATAATTGTTTCCATGCTTGCCTGGAACCTGCTGCATGACTCTGGGCAAGCTGCTTCTCCTCCCCGTGCCTCAGTTTCTCATAGTTTGTGTGCCATCCTTTCAGGCTGGAAGCATTCAGGAACAGGAATTACAGAGTTTGTACGGTTCCTGGCATGCTTGAGCCTGAGGCTGCTGTGTGCAACTGTTGTATGCATAATGCTGCTGTGCTTACACTGTTCAGGCTAGCTGAATATTAGCTTTATCCTGCTTCCCAGTTGGAAAAGGCACTAGGAAGTTAATGAGAAAGTATATCAGATGCTGTGATTTTTTTTTTTTTTTTTTGCCTTGCTGAAAAGTTGTTTCAGTAGCTTCGTGTTGGGCCCTTCAGGCAGATGGCTTAACTGCAACTAGCCATAAAGATGGCTGTGAGTATGGGAGGAGGGCTTGTCATTAAGTGTTCATGTGATTTATGTAGTTCTATGTATATAAAGGACAGGAAACCTTCATCTTCCTTGTTTTTCACCTTGTTTGTAATTGTAGAAATACCAAGGATGTCTTACTCTGTTTTCGTTTTACTTTATCTGTACTGGAAGACTTCCAAGGGCTTGAGAATCAAAGGTTTCTCAGCTTGAGAGTGAGAGCCCTGCCTTTTGCAGTGATCTTGATTCCTAGATGCTTATCAGGAGTTGATTTACGTAGGGTTAAAAAAAAAAGGGAAAAAACCCAAACCCACAGCTCTATCTTCATTGCTTGGGTTTCACTCTTCTGATATGGGTGACATGGATGATCCTGGTAGCTCCTTAGTCATCTGTATTCTTCAGGATCAGAGTGAACAAGTCCTAAAGATCTAATGTTTGAACAAGTTTTTGCTTGTTTCTGAACGACTCTTATTGTTCATGAGAGGCTGCCTGCCCATCTGTTTTTTTCCTAGTTCTTACTTAAATTTCAGAGATTAAAGCCAGTCCAGAAGCACTCCCAACCTGTATCAGTGGGTAAGAGATGGGCTTGCTTGAAGATCCCACCAAAGTGGTGCCTTGCATCAGGCTAGATTTAGGAAATGTGCACTTCAACCAAAGACTTTGAGGATGTTGAAATTCTTCAGATTGTTTTATCATTTGAAAAACAAACTTTGCAAGAATTAAATTAAAGGTGAAGAGTTCAGCTCTTTTCCTCCATCAACTGGGTGTTCAGCTTCAGTTTCAGGCCTTGAGCCGTGTTGGAGGGAGTTGCTGCTTAACAATGTCTGCATCCCCCAAAAAAAAACCAAACMAAACAAAACAAAAACAACCCAAAAAAACCCAACCAAAAAAAAACCCCCAAAAAAACCAAAAAACCACAGCTTGAACTGCTAGTGTCCCCTATTAATTTCCTTCAATGATATCTGCAGATGCTGTGTCCTTTGGGCAGCTCTCTCCAGCTGTACTCTTAACACAGCTTGTAACCAGGGGAGCGATTACAAAGCCTGGAATTTCTTCCCTTGTGCTCCTGGGCCAGTTGTGAAGCCCTCGGGGCCGGTTCAGYGAAGCCTGCGGGCCAAGTCATTGCTGGGTTGTATCAGATGGGAATTCAGCTCCCCAACCTGGTGTAGGATCCTCTTTGCCCTTGGGATTTTTGCTTTCCTGATGCCCCCCCTYGATGGGTTGCTCCTGTGTCGGTCAAGCGCTGAAGCAGAGAAAGGTTCTTGCAGGGTTTCGTAGAGGGCTGTGCTTTGGGAACAGCAGGTACTTTTTTGGGTGTCTTGGGCTGTGTGCGTACAGTTTGAGCAAGAGTCATGAGGGGCAGTGTGGTTTAACCACAGCTTCTGCCTCTTCACCGGAAAGTGCAATGGATTTCAGTGCTCTGAGGGTTTTGCATTTCTGTATTAATGTTTACTGAAATGAGCAAAGAGCTATGAAATCCCATCCTGGCATGGGTGTGAATTTCCCTTCAGTTGTAAATCTTTGAAGACAAAGGGCTTATCATTTTAAAATATTGAGAGAGAGATGCAGAATACTTCCTTTGCAGAGTCTTGAGGTGAAAAGACTTGGCACCAGAAGATACTGCTGTGGATATGTTAACTCTTTTTGCAGGAGCGGCTGAGAGTTGTCTGTATCATTACCTTTTAATCTGCCAGGTTCATTCTCCTCTTTGAAGCCCCTTAACATTCAAATTGTTATTTTTCTCTACCCATACATATCAATTGCAACTGGTTGTCTTACTGCATTCTTCTTCCCCGTTGCATTACTACTGAACATAACCTTCCTTTCTTGCTTTTGGAATAAAGTGAGATTTTTCTTTTCCTAGAAAATGCGGACTGTGTCCAGCCTTCAAAGGTTGCTTGTAGTCATCCTGCTGCCTGTCTTGTACTGGAGATCTTCTCTGCATCCCTGCTTGGCTTCATTTTCTGGTGGGTTTTTGTGGAGACCCCTCAGACGGTGTGGATTTATAGCCTCGCTTGTCTTTTGGTACCTTGAGTCAGCATGTTCTGGCAGGCTTCTCGGAATCTCCTGCTCCATTTCTGGTTAAAGCTTGAGATCTTCCCCTTGTCTCCTCCACTTAAAAAGACCTGTCTGTAGCTGTCTTTGTGGAAAGGATATTCTTATATTCTTTTTCTCTCCAGCTTCTGTGAACTTTCATCCCAGCACCTCTCCAGCTCTTGATCTTGCCTTCGTTCCTGTCTTGGTAGCTAGCTCTGACCATGCCGTGAATTCCTGTGAAATGCTTCTATCTTCTAGCGCTTTTGCAGATTTCTGTAGTACTAAGAAAGCACTAAGTACTAAGCACGGGATTTTAAATTTCATTAAGAACAAGTAAAACTGCCTGTTCATCTCCTTTTAGGCTTTCTGGGATTCCCAGAGCAAAAGCATTTATTCCTTGCATAATCCTGCGTTGCTTTCAGATTGTGTGATAGATTAAGGTCCTCTCTGGGAGTGCTTTTGCAGAAGCAGCACGCAATAGCAGCGCTTTGGTGTGCCACGGGGAAGTGCCTGGGCTGGCTGCAATGGTTGCAAGCATGGTTTCTTAAATCTTCACATTTCTTCTGAATGCGGAGAGAGTGCAGTAAAGGCACAACGCTGGGAAAAGGCAATTCTTTCCCTGTAAAGATTTTTAGTCTTTGCTATGTTTAAGAGGGGACTGCTCAAAAATAACTGATTCTGTTGCATTTCTTCAGTGCAGCAGTCAGCACACACAATTTCCTTTACCTGCTCCATCTGGGGAAAAAAAAAAAATTAAATAAAAACTGAGGATATATTTCTGAAGCTTGCTTGCTGCTGAGAATTTTTTTGTCCTATTTGGCAACAGCCTGTCAGGTAATTTGATTCACCATGATGAAACTGCAGAGAAATTGAAATGAGATTTAAATGGGTTATAATGTTGAAGCTTCAGTTTTGATCTTTATTTCACTAACGCTTCCGCGGCTTGTCACTGCACTGGACATGCCTGGTTAAAGTGGTTTTGGTCCTCAGAAGAGATACGTTTTCTAATCAAGTACCATCTTGCAGAGTAAGGTTAGATGAAGTGCGATTCCGTGATGTGGTTTGTGGATCACTGTTCTTGACATCCCCTGGAAGTCCTGCGCATGTCTTTTGTCCAGTTACATTTTAAAACAAGAAGAGAAGGGAAGATGCTGGATTTCTTGCTGTGTATGAGCCTCACCTCCAGCTCTGTCGGATTGGAGCCAGCAAGCTCGGGGTGATGCTATGGCCAAGACCTGCTCTACACCAAATGTCTTGGTTAGAGCTGTAGCTCATTAAGCAGTACAGTCCTTAAGATGAACATAAGGTACTCTTTTAGTGCTCTGGCATGGTAGGATAGCTTATTTCATTTCTGCTGTAGGAGCTCCTGCCCTGGCAACCACCACAGCAATGCCAGCGTTGTGTCCCTTCTGCTTGTGCCACCTGAACTGTGTCCGAGTAGCTGTTGTGCAAAAAAATGTTTTGTGTAGACATCTCCCAGCTAGATTTTCTAGGAAGATGTTGAAGATCAAGGAAGTGGTGCTGGGGTGCAGTAGAGGATACTGGTACACATCCAGCAGCCTGGTTTGTTCTGAATATTTTTGTCTAAAAGAGATATTTCTGTGTCGCAGGGTCCTGCTGTGGTTTGACATGCCCATGAGAAATTCAACTTAGGCATTTATGTTATCTTACTGCCCCCACCCCCCAAATCAGGAGCATCATTGGAATAAGATGCTGTGTTGAAAAGAGCATTAAAAGGTGTAGGTCAGGGAAGCCGATACAGAACTTAAATAATAAGCAGTAATTTCTGTTACGCTGGGGTGGAAGATATTTGCATAAGTTAGTTATTGACAGAGTTGCTTAGGTTCCATCTCAGCTAAACTCTTCCTGACAAATTCTCTCTTGAAAGCTTACAACTCTTGCTTGAGCCAATAAACTGAAAACTGCATCCAAAACCATTAGGTACGCCTTGATATTACAGAATGCAGGGAAAGCTTCCCTGCGTGGTGAAGCCTCAGACAGCCCATTGTTCCATGGTTAACTTGAAAGCTGATTATATTTAAACATGGACTGTTATTTTATGCTTCATCACTTTAAGATAGACCTTTGCAGGGGCATATTCCAAAAATGTCAGGGCCTGAACAGCACGTCCCTAAATTTCTAAACATTATTCTGATATTAAAGGGTCAGTTTCCCCAGGGTGAAATCTGGAGAGGGAAGGAAGAAAATTTTACAACTCTAAAGAAAGTGGTAACGGGAACTTTTATTTTTGCTTGCTATCGTTTTTTGATTCAGCTGTAAGTATTCTTTATTGAAAAGTGACCCTGGAAATTTTTAAAAGTTTACTGAAGACTTTTATTTTCTCTTTTTAGATGGATGCAGAGATTGGCTGGCCTAGAGAGACTGTTTAGGAAGCTCTGAGCTCACTGATGTTGATGTGGTTGGGAAAGACTAGGGACACTGCAAATCTAGGACTGCAGTACTGAACACTTTCTACTTTTAAACGCATGCATTGCACCAGTCTCTAACTTGTGGCTGCATGAAAGCCTCATGCAGCAATTGGAGGCAGCCAAATGGCTCCTGGAGATACGGCGATGGTTCTGTTATCTGCAGCAGCTTTACTGTCACATGAAAAGTAAAAGTGCCACAACCTGACACTTCTCAGCTGTGGAGCTGGCTTGGACCAACTCCAGAGCTCGTGGCCAGGTGGCAGCTGTGCAGGCTCGGTGCGGAGGGATGATAATAGCACGGAGCTGTAAACAGGACGCTCCACCCTGCCTCGGTGCCTCTCACGCGCCCTCCTCCTTGTGCCCGAAACGCTGCGCTGTGCACGCAGCCTTTGCACCGTAAGGAGGGGCAGCCTGCTTCCAGCAGCACCCTGCCCTGCATCTCCCAGCTGCCCCCTGCCCTTCGGGCTTCTCGGTGCTGCTTAAAAACAAACGGAATTGTTCAGTAGCAGAGTTGTACTTCATGAAAAGGAACGACAGTTCTTGCTGTTCATACGTTAATAGCTTTAGATGTTTGTCAGCCATTGTAGACAGTTGATGCAGTTGTCACCGTAGGAGGCCAGGTCTCCTCTGCTCTCGGTCATGTCTGTTCTCGAGGTCCTTTCAGGCTGGTTTTGACTGTGTTGCCCTGTTGAAGGTTTGGAGTACGAAGGTGACCCCAGTCGCTCTGGATGTGATGTTATATCAAAGGGGCCCTCTTGGAGAGCTTTGTGGGGGAGGCGTGCTGTCAAAGCAGTGTGGGAGAGGGGCTGCTCTATTGCACTAGCATTCAGTTCTTCTGCCAGCAGCCTGGTTGGGGAGAGCAGCATGAGAGGAAGAGACAGCTGAAGTCATACGTAATGGAGATGCAAGTAACATAGCCTGTGGGGGCAATGAGGCACTGAAGAGGAAGCTGCAAATACTAACGAGTTTCTAAATTAGAGTTAGTGGTAGCTGTCTTGCTGTTAACTGTTGGGAGCAGGGAGTGTGCCTTGAAATGCCAGCTGGACCCAACACAATAAGCCTTTAATCCAGTGTGGACCTTACGAGGTGTGGCTGTCATGCAAGGACTAATGCCTCTCTCGCCCTCCCATGTGGCTTTTTGTTCCTACCTTTTTCTCACCTGGAACTCGAATTCCACTCCTCAAATGGTATTTTAGCTGATAAAAAGATGTATTTAACAGGCCATGTCCCTGGAACAGTCTCAGCCGTGAGCCTGCAGTGGGTGCCGCAGCACCTTTGTATACAGAGGTATTTGGCAAACACAACATAGTGCTTAACAGTTTTAACGCTGGTTTTAGTGTGGTTAACTCACTGCCTGCCTGCCATGCCCTCATTTTGAGGAGGAAGGAGAGAATGTCTGTACACAAAGCACCTGGAGCAGAGCACTGTGCGTGGCCTTAATATCTTGCCAGGAGGCCACAGGGCTGGTTCTAATGTGCGAGGTAATTTCCATGTCTAATCAAAACGAAATGCAAACAAACTTTCCTGCTGGCTTGAACTTGCCTCCTTCTTGCTACCTTTTTGGTTTTGGCRATAACACCTTTTTTCAGCTGCAAGGGTGATGACAGGGCTGCAGAAGAGGGCAGCTGTGCTGTCTGCCTGTGGGCTGCGTGTTGATCACATCTAGTTTGGAGCTGGCCAGGATGCAATGGAGGAGATGGGGAAGGCGAACAAAGCGTGTGCTCTGTGTCTCCCCTTGCTGTAGCCTGCCAAGAGAGACACTTGGCTCTCCGTCCTTGCGATGGGATTGCACTGGTGCACATCATTGCTGACGTGCAAACTTCAACTAGTCTTATTTACAAAGCTTTTCTGTTAATCGTGTTTCTAGCTACCGTTACGAAAGTAATGTCTGAACAGGCAGTGCGGCCATCCCATGGAAGCTGGGAAGACCCAGAGCTCCTGGATTTGAGCTCGGGCCGTGCCAGCGATGGGTTATGACAGTGAACAGGTTGCGCATCTCCCTTCTGGTCTTTGCTGAATGAATACACGCACCTACTAATGACACCAAGCACTCATGTAGTCCCGCTGGAGGATCCAAAACTTTGCAGACTTTCTCTTGGCCTCCTTGAAACTGGAAGCAAGCAATAGCATGCTGCTTTGGGGGAAACTGAGGCACACAGGCTCCCTTTTGCTGTTGGATCTTACCATGGGTAAGAGCCTGGGTTCTCTGACCAAGCATTGTGCTCCAGCAGTAAGAAATATGGCCTTATAGAGAGCGTAGTGGGGTTTCTTCTACAGAGCTCATGCAAAAGCAATGTGGACATGCCGAGTATTTCACTCGGTTGTGTAGCAGCTCCCTCGACTTCGACTGGAATGTCTAATCAATGGCTTCGAGCAGCCACTTAAGGACTGCAATAAAATCTCTGCTTCTAGAGAAGCAATCTCTTGGTGATAGGCGTTAATACGGCTCTTTGCAGCAGAGCAGAGGAGTGAGTAGGAGGGCAGATTGGGCAGTCAATCCACCAGCCCTTGCTGGCCCACTCCACTGAAGTGGTGTTTCTGTTGCTGCTTGTTTTCGATAGCTGACTTTGAGCAGTAAAACTGCCCGTGCTGAGGCTGGGCAGCAGCATGGCCTTGGCAGGGAAGAGCTGCTGCTGTTCTGAGTGGGAATTCATTGGGCACGTTAGAAGCAATTGGTACTCTGGTTTCCGAAAAGCAAATGGACTTCTCCAGGCTGTATGTGCTTAGTTCCCTTCTTGTGTTCTTTGCAATGAATGTGGGCTTGTTAATTGTGATAGCTGTTGCTGGATCTTGGCTTTGGAAGTCTAATTTTCTTTTCTTGTCCCCCTTGTCTAGCTAGCGTTCCCTGTGCTGCTGTTGTTGAGAAGACCTGCCGTCCCCGGCAGCCCCGTGTGCGGCGCACCTCTTCGCTAGACACCATCGTGGGCTCGTACCTGTTGGGACAGTGGCCGCGGGATGCTGAAGGAGCTTCCACTTCATGCATGAATGACAAAGCTACCCAGGTATAAATGCCTGCAGACTGCCCTTGAAGTCTCTGGGCCAGGAGAGGGTTGCAGAACTGAAATGAGCTGTGTAAGCTGGGGGTGAATAGGGAAGGCATTAAACTTCCATCCGTCCAGCTGCAACTTTCTAGGAAGGCTTTTCTTCCCTTTTTGCTTCTCAGCTTCAATTGATTCCACTTTGGTGCAGAGTTAGAACTTCCTTGGCCTTGTTTGGAGGTAGATGGCCTCTGGCTTTCTGCTCCAGTACTGGCTCAGTGCTGCTACTTTTTTTTTCTGGCTTGCAGTTCTGGGCCAAGTCCTTATATAACACTCACGGGCTGTGTGCCACACGCTGCGAGAAGTCAAGGGTGCTCCCACAGAAGGGCTCACTAGCACGAATGGCGCAGCTCTCTACTGTAGAATGGAAAAGCTCCAGACCTCGAGGAACTCTTAGCAACCTGTAAATATTACTGTATGGCAGCAAATAGTGCTCGCCTATCTGCAGAGGTGGAAGAATTTAGAAGGATAAGAGCATCCGTTTGCTTAACAAGATGTTTGTTTAGCACATTCAATCTCTGTTAACTTGCTGTTTGATCTTTGCTATTCAACAATTTATTACTGGGCTGTTTGCAGGAAATTCTCAATTGGATTCCAACTTCCATTGTCCTTTTCCAAAGTGTTCTTGCCTGCTTTTGTTTCAGTTCTAGTGCCCAAGAGCGCTGCTGAGGGCAGAGGGCATGCTGGAAAGGAAGGGAGAGAATTTGTTTAACTTTATTTCTGAGTCGGGGAAGCACAGTCTTCCTTTCTGTCTTCATCAGCAATGGTGGGAACACTTAACCCCAGTGTTTTGGGGCTAATTAGTTCTTCTTGCATGTGGCCCTTTTGGGGAAAGGGTTGGAGAAGAGGGGCACCTCCTTCTTCCCAGAATGGAAGATACCACTATGTTAATTCAGACTCTGCTGAGTATGGAGCTGATCGCTCCTCTCTGCAGTGAATAGGCCAGGTGTGCTGCAGTCTTTCATCAGTTATCTGCAAGTGTCTTGCAAATGCTAATTTTACCTTGCAACATGCCTGTGAAATGAGCAGTGATCTCCACTGTTTCACACACAAACCTCTGTGTGTCAAATGACTGGTCTGTTGAAAGCTGGGAATAAAGTCCTCGGTTCTAGACTGCTCTGTGCGTTAACAAAATGTTCCTCAGCGTAACCTCCAGGACTTTGCCACTCCTTCCATGTTCTCAGGCTTAATAGTTATCAAACTTGGGACTTTCTCTGCTAGCCAGTACATGTTTACCTCCCTCCTTATTCAGCTACCGATCAGCTGTTTTGCAGAGCTCTGTAGATTTGCTATCATCAGGTGGTTAAATGAGAAATACATCTGCAGGTGCTCAGTGTGGGGGTGAGGATGGCAGCACTATACATGATTGGAGCTTGTGGCTTTATCTTGCTGTGCAAAGCATTTTTTTTCTCTCCTTTTTCTGAGGAAGCGGTTTTGCCACAGTTAGTACAAAAGGTTCTGTAATTTCCTTCTCCCTTGACAGTCTGCCTGCGAGAGGTGGGATGCGTATGCACTCTTCATTTTCAGGCCTTCCTATTGCAAACAGCGTCTTTTCTTCCTTTTTAGGCCCTAGTTTTTTGTGAGCACCGGTGCAGTGYTCAGTGTTCTGGGTATCACGGCAATAGGCTGCAATAAGTGATTCCTCAGACAGGGCTCAGGAGGCTTCCAGTGTCTTGAGGAGAGTTTCTGTCACGTCCTGCAAAGCAGGACTGTTCTTAGCAGCTGGAGTTCAGCTTCCCACAGACTTGCCTCTTGCAGTAGTGTGGGACAGGGCTGTGGTCTTGTCTCTAAGACCTTTGCCTCTTCTCCTTAGCTTTCTTATGTGCATGATCTACTGGGATATAAAATGACACAATGTTTTGGGATAAYGGCCAAATAATGATGTTTGAATTGTTTAGGAGAGAATATTTGAGGTAGCAAATGAGATCAGATGTGCCATGTGCTGAAACTGCAAGGTGGGTCTTTGCCGTAGGATTTCCTATCGCGTTGGTCTGTTCCTTGGCTCTGTCTGCRCGGTTCAGGGGTAGCACGGGGACGGCTGTGACCAACTGCTCTGAGCTTAGCAGGACCTCAGAGCAGTGGTTCAGGCTGAACGGATTTCTTCTCTCAAACCAAACTGAACACTGTAAATCGAATAGAACAACTTCTGTGCCACGATGTCTGCTGCTTACAGGCATTGCAAAATGGAGACAACAACTGGTTTTAGCTGTAGGGAACACAGTGTGCTCTGCTTACAGTGGTGTGTGTGAGGAGGAGTTTCATTCAGAGCCTGTTAAGTCAGGAGAGGGTTGGATTTCTGCCTAGAAATCACCTGTATCCCTTTACAGAAGGGAAACTGGGTACCCCTCTAGGTAACTTGCCTTGTTCCTTTGGTTTAAATAGATTTTAAAACCTGTTTTGAGAGAAGAGGCTTCTGTCATCCTCATGACTCAACAGGGTTGTTTAAAACAGCTGCTGTTCTTGCAGTAGCCTCTGGGGAGATCAGTTAAGCTGCTTGGAGAAGAACTGTTCTCAGGCCCTTGCACCTTCTGGCAGCCTGTCACTGAGGATGGAGGAGGGAAGTGTCATCCAAAGCCTCCCACAGAAATGGCAGGCAGCAGTGACACGGGTGAGCGTTTTTGAGAGGCACTGAAACGTGATGTTGGGAAAAAATGATGGCTGGTCTTGAAAATTATGTGCCTTGGGACTGTTCCGATCCTGGAGTCTCCGCTGAGAGGGCTGAGTTCAGTGGAAGGAAGTTCACACCCTTTGCTGATCAGATTAACAGCCCTTTCTGATTTCCATTGATACTCAAAGTGTAGCTGTTGCTTGGAAAACAGCTGTGTAACGTGGTGCTGAGGCTGTTTTGCTGCCTGAAGAGAGTCAGCTGAGAACTGCCAGCCCTGCAGATGGAGGGATGTGAGCTGGAGAGGCAGCTGGGTTCTTCCAGTGCTCCGGCAGCAGCAGTCAGTCTGCAGGCCAAGCTCTTGGTTTTGSTTACGCCTTTGAACTCCAATATGGGAGCCTGAGGTCTCAGAAGCAAGTTGTGTGTTCTCACAGTTGGGTGAGGCTTTTCCTCTCGGTAATGCTTCTTCGTACAGCGAGTGCCTGAAACCCTACGTCACCGTTCATCAGACAGGAGCCTGTGCAAGCAGCGCAGGGGGCGGTTGTGGTTGTTTCTCTGGGGTAATGGTTTGGTGCTCTTTATCTCGCCAGGTACTTGTGGTGATTAAGCCACTGACTTCTGGGCAGGTCTCTCGCCATGTAGGTCTGTGAGGTCCAGTTTCCCGAGAGGCACAAATCTGGCCAAAATGACTTTGTTTTGGCAAATATAAATAGATGGCTATCTCTTGATGCACATTACTGAGTATTGTGTTAATGGGGGGAGACTGGAATAGGACTGTGAATGGGCAGTAGTTGATCACTTATTCTTAGGACTCTACCACCAGTCTCTAAACCAGTAAATGTTGTCATTATTCTCAGCCGTGTTTCTCATCACTTCAGACTCCAATGTCCTGGCATGACGCGGAAGTGGGGAAAGCCAGCTCCAGTGCTCACAAGCGTTCTGCTTCTTGGGGTAGCACAGATCACCGCAGAGAGGTAAAATAGACCACTCCCAATGCTTGAGCAAGATCTGTGTTAGCTGCTAATGTATAGGAGGCTCCTGCTTGCATGGGAGGGGAGTGGGAGGACAGGATACTACCGAAGATGAGACCTTAGCCCTTGTTCTCATCCCTAACGCTCTGTGATTCAACTAAAGACTGATCTTGTTGGCTTCCTCTAGCAGGCAGCTATTGTAAAGTAGCTCCACTGAAACTCAGTGCATTGCTCGTCGGTGTCGTGGCGTATGTGGGTCCCAGCGGGGCCTGGTTCCTAATGATCTGTAGGTGGAAGATAACCCAGATCCACTAGAGGAACGGCACTGGCCACATTGCAACGGGGGAGTTTGTGACGAGGCCTTGCAAGTACTTCTGGTCCATCCTTTGAGAGGTGGCCGGAGCTGCTGCTTGTGTGATTGAAACCGTCTCTATTTTGGCACTTCCTTGTGGGTTGGAAGAGAGGGGGAGGAGAGAGACAAGGCATGATCCTTTTTGGTGGTGTGTTGGCCTGTCTGGTTCTGTAGCTGAAACTTTGTTTGCTAGATTGCCAAACTGAAGCAACAGCTCCAGCGAACAAAGCTAAATGGCAGAAGTGGCAAAGAAAAGGAGAAGAGCTCCCCACTCCAGGGGGACCATGCTGTCCTTGGATCGCTCAGGGTACGTTCATGTCTCCCCCTGCTCTGCTGTCACCGTATGTCCTAGTGAGGTGGAGAGCAAACTCCTTTGGGCAGGTGTCCAAGCTGTTCTCAGATTTCTGCTCTCACGCCTGAGAAGGGAGAATTTTTTCCTCTTCTTCCACCTCTTCAACGTGTCCCTGTGCTTTGATCTGCAGTTAGTGAGTTTACATGACTGCTGTCAGTCTTCTCCCGTCAGCCTCCTGGAAGGCTTTGGCTGAGCCCTGGAGAGCTGTGGGAACAGGATGTAACTGCTGAGTTTGTGCAGATATAACTAACTTCTTTGATTCTGGATTGTTACAGGACTCTCCTTCAGGCTTCCTTTCTCCATCTCCCATTTTGAGGCTCAGCCCCTGCTTGCATAGGAGCCTGGAAGGGCTAAACCAGGAACTGGAGGAAGTGTTTGTGAAGGAACAGGGAGATGAAGAGCTTTTGCGGGTAAGTGAAGGTCACAAGATTGCCCTGAATCTTCTGGGTGGTCTTGGAAATCCTTTCCTCTAAAGACACTGCCTGTACCTGTTTCTTGGCCATGGGGCCACAGGCTCTCTGTGTCTCGTTTTAGCTTGTTCTAGGCATGTAACTGTCTAAATTGGGTTGAGTGGCTGCTGGCTTCCCTCCTTAAAACTTGCTGGTGCTATGAGAGATCAGCCAGTAGTAATCTCAGGGTAGATGACACCTCATTGACAGCTTTAAGACACTTAGACTGGCATCCAAAGGCTACTTTGTACTGTGCAGATGTGGGAGAAGTGATCCCAGACAGCTTACGAACCAAAGTGCCTTACAGGATACAGAAGGGCCGACGTCCTTCTGGTTGCAGAAGGCTGCCGCACTCCCTGAAGTGGAGGCTCTGCCTGTGTCTGGATCCAGCACCCCAAGTAGCTGCTATCTGTAGGTGCAACTGCTGTTAAACCCCTTTACTGGTGACAGGGGTTTCTTGCTCCTCTAAGACTTTGCTTCCTCCCTAGATATTGGATGTCCCAGATGGCCACAGGGCACCAGCGCCTGCCCAGAGAGGCTCTGGAGATGCATCCCTGACTCTGGAGCCCAGCAGTGGCAGCTGTAGCAGCCTCTCTCTTTCTCCTTCCCCTTCCGTGCCTCTCCGCCTTTCTCCACACACCCCGGTGAGACTGGCAGCGGAAGAGCCCTCCTCTGCGGCAGATGAGGTGCAGCCAGATCCAAAGGAGAAAGGTAAATACTGAAAGCAGAGGGGCTGGGAGGTCAGGGGAGACAAAGGGGGCCAGCGCTACGAAACCTCGGTGCAGTGGCTCCTCCCTGTCTGCATGCTGGGTTGGAAGCTGCAGCTGAGATGGGAGAGAGGGTCTCAGCCAATTTGGCTAAACTGTAGTGGACTTCTAAAGCTCCAGTAATTACCCTCCAGGTGGGTGGTTTCCAGTACTAGATGGAGGATGTGAGCTGGGAACTACACAGATAAAATGCTGCAGCTTTGGGGTATTGTAGCCTGCAGCCCCAGGGTCTAGAAGAGCATGTCTGGTGTTGAGTTAAAGAGATCTGTTGGATTCTTTAAAAAAATTTCTCAAAATCTGTCTTGTCTTCCCTGCTAGAGGAGGGCAGCCCTTCACCAGTCCTGGCCTTTGCTTCTTCTCCTCGGCCCAACCACAGCTACATGTTTAAACGGGAACCTCCTGAGGGATGTGAGAAGGTCCGGGCCTTTGAAGAAGCTTCGTAAGTATGAGGAGTTGTTGGCAGAAGAGAACTCCTCATGTGAGGTTGGTCCTGCGGGGTGGGGGCAGCTGAGGCTTGTGTTGCTGCAATTGCCACCCCCTACCCTGTTCTAAAAGTAGGGAGCAGCCGCTAGGAAAACGCTCCCAACAAAAACGTGGCTGCTCAGGTCCTGCTGGGAAGAGCTGAAAGCTGAATTGCTAACCCTCCGACACCCTYGGAAGGGTCTTGTGATTCCTTGCCCTTCCCAGGCAGTAGGTTTTTCTCGGCCAGCAGAGCCTCTTGAGGAGAAGAGGTGGTTCCCCTAAAAATAAGCGTGCTTTCAAAACAAAACAGGCTCTTCATGCTGCTCTGTACCTGAAGAGCGGTACAGCTCACAGAGGCAGTTCAGCTTTTAGTCAGGCTCTTTGAAGAGTGCACAACTCCAGGTGTTTTCCCTGTGGCTGCAGGCACCGGCTGCTCGATGCCCTTGGCAGTGTCTGTTCCTAATCGTGTCCGCTCTGTCTCTCTCCTTCAGCTCCCCCAGCCCCGATCAGACTTTTCAGCCTTCCTGCCCGGATAAGAACAAAGTGCACTTCAACCCCACCGGTTCTGCCTTCTGCCCTGTCAGCCTGGTGAAGCCTCTCTTCCCAAACGTGGGTTTCCTCTTCAGGGGCTTTCCAGCTTCTTCCAGCCCGGGCACGGGCACGTTTACATCCTGCCAGCCCACAGCCCCCACCCCGTTCCTTGGGGTGCGGAAGGACGCTGCAGTAGATAGCTTCAGCGAGGTGTCCAAGTCTCCTTCACTGAATTACGAACACTGGAAGCGTGGCCAGCCAGAGGAGAGCGTCGTCTTCCACAGCTCTCTCGTGGTGTGAAGCCTTTGGGAAAGCTAGCCAGCAACAGCAGCTCTGGCTCCTCTGTGTGTCTCTGCCAGCCTGTGCAGGCTCGTGCCTTGAAAGTGGGATGTGACAGCCAGGAGGCAGCCCTGGGATTGAGAACTTCCAAGGCTTCCTCCAAGGATGATAGAAACTGTGAAGTACAGTGTGCCACGGGGCTCCTCGCTGCTGGAGAGGCTTGTTTCTCCAAGCCTCCCCTGTTCAAAGCACTTTCCTGTGTTGAATTGTCTTTGTTTCCTGTGTGATTGTTTTGCTGGTGAAGAGCAGCCAGGCACCGCTGCGGGGAGCAGAGGCAAACTCGTGCTCCGTGGCTCTGTGAACGAGGTTGAGCTGGGAGAATTCCGGTGGGGCTTCCTAGCACCCCTCACCCCTGTGGCTGTCAGGGATTGCAGAACCCTGGGGAGTGGGAAGGGGGAGAAGGGGCCTCTAGGATGGCTGCCCTTGGATGTGTTGGAGCAGAAAATGTTGTGTATCTGCACTGTTAAGACAGCTCATCTCCCTCAGAGCACAGAGAGGGCTTGAGAGCAGTGGATCCCTGACCAGGCCTCCCCTGGACTCCTTCACCCCTTGAAACAACCCTGGAGCTGTAAGAATGCCGTGCTCGATGGGGGACGAGTGCAGGTGACTAAGTGCTGGCTTCCACAGAAAAGCTTGCGTGACCGAGGGTGAAGGAGGCATTTGAGACGTGAGCTGCCTGTCTGGTCTCCCTGTGCGTGGGCAGAGGTCTTCCCAGTGCCTTGGCTGCGCTGCAGGAAGAGGGGATGGGAGTAAAAACTGGCAGTACAGGAAGGTCCCTGCTTGGGGAGGGGGCGGGGGTTGGTGCTGTAGAGAAACTACCTGCTGCTTTCCAGCCGTGAGCCTGGGCGGCCTGGCTGGGGCTGGGATGGATGGGGGGGGGATGGGTCTGGGACCCTTCTGCCTCACTGAGGGCTTGACTTTGTGCACGGAGCTGTGACCGCGGCTGGGCAGGAGTCTGAAATGCGGCAGCGCTGTCCTGACATGATGCCTTAGAGGGTGAAACGATAACACGGGAACATTGATTGTAAAGCCTCTTGACAACAAAAGTATTTGATTTTGTGTTCTGTTGCAAAGGCTCTGGGTTATATTGAAGAAGCCTATTTTCTTCTATCTGATGTAGAAAGTCTATTTTCTTCCAAAGACACTATTTTTGCAGCTGTTTGAAGTTTGTATTTTATGTATGTATTGCAAAGCTTAAAGGAGGAATGTTAGCTTTGGAGTTCTTGTCTTGTGTTTAGAGGGKTTTTTTTGCAGATGCTGGTATTGCCAGTTAAAAGGAAACAAAATAAATATTTCGGGCATCCAAAGTACTTCTTTGGGAATTAATATATTGAGTCGAAACTGGAGTCTTTGGAGAGTTTAGCAGACAGGCGTTGAAGCCATGAACAGGCTGACAGCCTCTTTTCTGCCGAGGCGGCATCAACAGCTTGAGGCTGTGCTCCGAGGTGCTCTGTGCGCCGGCAGGCTGCCGGGCTGCGCTGATGCGGCCGGGCCGCCTCCGAGGGCTTTCATCCAGCCCGGCTGGGGCTCGCCGGGAGGGTGCCGAGTTTCGGGTGGCCGCGCAGGACTCGCTGTTCCTCGAGTGGAGCCGTGACCGCTCGCGAGGCCGTGTGGCACCGAGCGTTCCAACGCCTTCCCCGCCGAGGCTGTGCTCGTTTCAGCAGCGTGCGCCCAGCTTCCACACCGGGCCGTGGAGAGGAAGCGCGGGCGGCTGAAGGTGAACCGAGCTGCTGCAGCCTCCGGCCCGGGCTGCAGAGTCCTCCCGTGCGGATTTTGGCAGCTCCTGGGGGTGGAGGGGGCCGGGGCGGGGGGGGTTGAGCGCGGCTGGGCCTCAGGCCGGAGCCGCCGTCTTTCTCTCGGGGTTTACCGAGGGAAGGGGAGGGGGGCCCAGGCGCCGCTGTCCCGCTCGGGAGGGCTGGGCTCCCGGAGCCCCCGGTTCCTGTTCCCGAAAGAGGAGCCGCAGGGCCCCCAGGGTTGCGGGGGCTCCCCCGCAGCGCTCCCCGGGCTCGCCCGGCCTCCGGCCGCGGCAGGGGACGGGGACGCGCGGGCGGGCGCCRGGACCTGCGCGGCGCCGCCGGAGGGTGGGGCCACCCCCTCCCGCCCCCTGCGCATGCGTACAACCTGTAGGCCACGGCGGGAAGGCCAACCAGTTACCGCCTGTTAGCTCCGCCCCCGGCCATGCAGCCAATCCCCGCGCTCCACATCGGGCCGCGCCACCGCAAGGGCCGCGCTCAGCGATGGTCCCTAGTCCGGGGCTGTCCCGGGCGCTGCCTGCTCCGAGAGGCGCCCCGCGGCCGTGAGCGCCGCCGAGCCGCGGCGGGCGCGGCCCCGCGGTGGCGCCGGGGGGTCTCGGCGCGCCCCTCCCGGCCGGGCCCACCCGCTCCC